>OZ026524.1:97702923-97835423 GCA_964019695.1 Loripinus fragilis
TACATGTCCTCTATGTTTACTAACATTTGTGAAAATCTTTGAGAAAACTTCAAGAAAATATATCAATTGTTTTCCAAGCAACAGATCTAATTAAAGAAATAGTTTTAATTTTTATGTTCAAAGGGCCATAACTCCAAAAGTAGCTGAACCAGAGTTCTGCATTATCTTCTTGTGGTTCTTTGTGTAAAGATTTAGGAAAAGATCTCAAACTATTAAAGAACTAGAGGCCTGAAAACTTTACTTGCAGCTGAAGCGGTGACTTTTGTTGTCTGCAAACAGTTTTGACCCAGATCAGGATCAATAGATTATCGGTCCTGATCCAAATCCAAACCATTTGACACTCTGATACATGTAGTATTTCTGAAAGATTTTTTTTGAAAAAAGACAATTTTGAAAAATGTCAGCAGACCATAATAAAAGCATGAACGTTTACCCAGCATCAGGCCCCCAGATAAGAGTGCGTAGCTGAAAATTATTTTTCTTTTTTCTCAACCAAAACATGTGTTGTGGGTACTCAAAAGAACCGTCTCCATGAGACGGTTCTTTTGGACACCCAAAACACATGTTTTAACTGATGGATAAGAAAATAATTGCAATTTTATGCTAAATATTTGCGCATAACTGGACCTATGCCCAGCATGCAGAGTTAACAGTAACATAATGGCCGATGTGCCTGCTATAGCTCTCCCTGTACTTGTACAGGTGATCAAAAAATGTGATGGAAGTTGGGACCAGCTGAAAGCACAGGGCTTCTATTAACTTGCAGATCTTTGAAATTTGCAAGTCCCATTGAAAATTTGTGGAAGTCCCACTTTTTTTCTATGATGCAGTAGCAGTGTGGCGCTTTGAAAAATAAAGATACATATGAGACGTGACGTGATTTCCAACAAAGTGGCATTTTGACGAGTGTAAACTCATATGAGCCTGTGCAGCCTCCTTTTAAGCTTAGACACGCCAAATGATGTTCAGTCAGTAGCTTAACACTCATAGAATATTCAAGCAATGAGCAAAGGCTCTGTTCAGACTGCGCGTATGCGCAGGCTGGTCTGAGCCTTTGCTGGTTGCACATACCACATTGTTGGAAATCTCATGCACTGGCTCATATTTCAGTGATTATTTCCTAATGTTTTTTTTTACTTTTCATGCCTTATAATACTACATATCTCTTGAATTGTCCTGTAATCAGTATATGGATGCCTTGATCAGAAGGAATATCTTATGGTGTCTGATCTTAGACCGCAGTATGGTCAGTCTCCGCTGAGTATATAGGACTTTCATCAATATACATGTAGCTATAACCCACCACCATCGACCCCGTTTTGAAAACAGTGCAGATCCAGCTCAGCTAGATATTGTGAAGCCAGCTGACCAGGATCCATACTGTTTTCCATTCTGCCTCTGAATCTGCAGTATAAATTTAAATTACATGTTTTGAAAACAGTGTAGATCCAGATGAGCTGAGAAGCCATTTGGTCAGGAGCTATACTATTATCACTCTGCCTCTACACAGTGAAGTTAAATTCAGGAGTCCTATTTACAGAAAGAAGGAGTCCCATATCCGGCAATCCATGAATCTGTTAAGGCAAAAATAAAGGGAGCACAGTGGCTAGGTGGTAGAGTGTTTGTCTCGAGATTGAGAGGTTGCAGGTTCCAGCCTCACATGCGTCACTGTTTTGTGTCCTTGAGCAAGACACATTAATCCTTGCTTAGTACTGGTTTAACCCAGGAAGACACATCCCAACATAACTGAAAAATTGTTGACCGGGATGTAAAGAATCAAATCAAACAAAAAGACAAAAACAAAATAAATATATTAGGTAGAGAGGGGAAGTATGGGACCGGACTGGGATCGAACTCGCAACCCCTGGATCTGCAGTCAGACACGTTACCGACTGTGCTATGCGACCCAGTCTATATCGATAGGAAAATTGCAATGTTAATAGTATTGGCAAAAGTCTTTTCACTATTGCAATAGTTTTAATAGTTTTTAAACCTAGGGAGTTTCACTTTAAATTGCTTGGTTAAAGAAAGATAAAAGGCAAAAGGATGTATGTTTTTGCATTCCATGCATTTCAGCAAAATTAGTGGACTTTGACAATATTCTGATATCTTCCTGTTAGTGCCATACAAAATTGGGAACCGTACATACAGAAAATAAGTGCTACCATATTCTTAATTTCCTTCTTCAAACAAGCAGATGTGTTTCAGACAATAGTATCACAGCATTAAGTAGTTGACAATAGTAATAGTATCGCAATGGTACTTCCTGCAATGTCAATACTATCGCAATACTCATTTTTGACCACAATAACCACTCCTACTTACACTCTCTGTTCTATAATCTCAGCTAGGAACTGGTAGCCAGCATACTTACACTCTCTGTTCTATAATCTCAGCTAGGAACTGGTAGTCAGTATACTTACACTCTCTGTTCAATAATCTCAGCTAGGAACTGGTAGTCAGTATACTTACACTCTCTGTTCAATAATCTCAGCTAGGAACTGTTAGTCAGTATACTTACACTCTCTGTTCTATAATCTCAGCTAGGAACTGGTAGTCAGTATACTTACACTCTCTGTTCAATAATCTCAGCTAGGAACTGGTAGTCAGTATACTTACACTCTCTGTTCAATAATCTCAGCTAGGAACTGGTAGTCAGTATACTTACACTCTCTGTTCAATAATCTCAGCTAGGAACTGTTAGTCAGTATACTTACACTCTCTGTTCTATAATCTCAGCTAGGAACTGGTAGTCAGTATACTTACACTCTCTGTTCAATAATCTCAGCTAGGAACTGGTAGTCAGTATACTTACACTCTCTGTTCAATAATCTCAGCTAGGAACTGGTAGTCAGTATACTTACACTCTCTGTTCAATAATCTCAGCTAGGAACTGTTAGTCAGTATACTTACACTCTCTGTTCTATAATCTCAGCTAGGAACTGGTAGTCAGTATACTTACACTCTCTGTTCTATGATCTCAGCTAGGAACTGGTAGTCAGTATACTTACACTCTCTGTTCTATGATCTCAGCTAGGAACTGGTAGTCAGTATACTTACACTCTCTGTTCAATAATCTCAGCTAGGAACTGGTAGTCAGTATACTTACACTCTCTGTTCAATAATCTCAGCTAGGAACTGGTAGTCAGTATACTTACACTCTCTGTTCAATAATCTCAGCTAGGAACTGGTAGTCAGTATACTTACACTCTCTGTTCAATAATCTCAGCAAGGAACTGGTAGTCAGTATACTTACACTCTCTGTTCTATGATCTCAGCTAGGAACTGGTAGTCAGCATACTTACACTCTCTGTTCTATGATCTCAGCTAGGAACTGGTAGTCAGCATACTTACACTCTCTGTTCTGTGATCTCAGCTAGGAACTGGTAGTCAGCATACTTACACTCTCTGTTCTATGATCTCAGCTAGGAACTGGTAGTCAGCATACTTACACTCTCTGTTCTATGATCTCAGCTAGGAACTGGTAGTCAGCATACTTACACTCTCTGTTCTATGATCTCAGCTAGGAACTGGTAGTCAGTATACTTACACTCTCTGTTCAATAATCTCAGCTAGGAACTGGTAGTCAGTATACTTACACTCTCTGTTCAATAATCTCAGCTAGGAACTGGTAGTCAGTATACTTACACTCTCTGTTCAATAATCTCAGCTAGGAACTGGTAGTCAGTATACTTACACTCTCTGTTCAATAATCTCAGCAAGGAACTGGTAGTCAGTATACTTACACTCTCTGTTCTATGATCTCAGCTAGGAACTGGTAGTCAGCATACTTACACTCTCTGTTCTATGATCTCAGCTAGGAACTGGTAGTCAGCATACTTACACTCTCTGTTCTGTGATCTCAGCTAGGAACTGGTAGTCAGCATACTTACACCCTCTGTTCTATAATCTCAGCTAGGAACTGGTAGTCAGCATACTTACACTCTCTGTTCTATAATCTCAGCTAGGAACTGGAAGCTGCATACTTACACTCTCTGTTCAATAATCTCAGCTAGGAACTGGTAGTCAGCATACTTACACTCTCTGTTCTATAATCTCAGCTAGGAACTGGTAGTCAGTATACTTACACTCTCTGTTTTATAATCTCAGCTAGGAACTGGTAGTCAGTATACTTACACTCTCTGTTCTATAATCTCAGCTAGGAACTGGTAGTCAGTATACTTACACTCTCTGTTCTATAATCTCAGCTAGGAACTGGTAGTCAGTATACTTACACTCTCTGTTCTATGATCTCAGCTAGGAACTGGTAGTCAGTATACTTACACTCTCTGTTCTATAATCTCAGCTAGGAACTGGTAGTCAGTATACTTACACTCTCTGTTCTATAATCTCAGCTAGGAACTGGTAGTCAGCATACTTACACTCTCTGTTCAATAATCTCAGCTAGGAACTGGTAGTCAGCATACTTACACTCTCTGTTCTATAATCTCAGCTAGGAACTGGTAGTCAGCATACTAACACTCTCTGTTCTATAATCTCAGCTAGGAACTGGTAGTCAGCATACTTACACTCTCTGTTCTATAATGTCAGCTAGGAACTGGTAGTCAGCATACTTACACTCTCTGTTCAATAATCGCAGCTAGGAACTGGTAGTCAGCATACTTACACTCTTTGTTCTATAATCTCAGCTAGGAACTGGTTGTCAGTAAACTTACACTCTCTGTTCTATAATGTCAGCTAGGAACTGGTAGTCAGTAAACTTACACTCTCTGTTCTATGATCTCTGCTAGGACCTGGTAGTCAGTATACTTACACTCTCTGTTCTATGATCTCAGCTAGGAACTGGTAGTCAGCATACTTACACTCTCTGTTCTATGATCTCAGCTAGGAACTGGTAGTCAGCATACTTACACTCTCTGTTCAATAATCTCAGCTAGGAACTGGTAGTCAGCATACTTACACTCTCTGTTCTATAATCTCAGCTAGGAACTGGTAGTCAGCATACTTACACTCTCTGTTCTATGATCTCAGCTAGGAACTGGTAGTCAGCATACTTACACTCTCTGTTCTATGATCTCAGCTAGGAAATGGTAGTCAGCATACTTACACTCTCTGTTCTATAATCTCAGCTAGGAACTGGTAGTCAGTATACTTACACTCTCTGTTCTATGATCTCAGCTAGGAACTGGTAGTCAGCATACTTACACTCTCTGTTCTATTATCTCAGCTAGGAACTGGTAGTCAGCATACTTACACTCTCTGTTCTATAATCTCAGCTAGGAACTGGTAGTCAGCATACTTACACTCTCTGTTCAATAATCTCAGCTAGGAACTGGTAGTCAGCATACTTACACTCTCTGTTCTATGATCTCAGCTAAGAACTGGTAGTCAGCATAATCTCCGCTGGCTCCTGCCACAGTTGTATTATTCACTTTTAACACTCTTGATAGATCTCTGAAAAGGAAATGTGTATATATAATGCTTAGTCTCACAGTCTGGACTTATTCACTTTTTCTCATATACTATATTATAAATGCAGGGTTGTCTCAATAATTCAGATTCAGAGACTTTACACACATTTCTGCACTTTTGATTGGATAAGATGAAATTCTGATATTTTATACTTCAACGAGATTATTAACAATTAAAGTCTCCTAAACAAACTGCAGCTAATAATTTCGCAGTCAACATTTTTCAGTCATGTCAGGGTCTTCTCACCAGTTTTAAGCAGAGGATAGAACGCAGTACCTCCAGTGAGCCTCATAAAATGCGGGCAACCCCTCAATCAGTGAAACTCTGCATAAAATCAAATTTTTGAACTTAAGCTTATACAAATGTATAGCTATGATCAAGACCCTTAAGGCCTTTGTTTGTGTTAGACTTGATGGCCAATGTAGGTCTATAGATTTATTCAGGGCATCCCTGGGTGAGGCTCACACTCTAATAAGTTTCATGTGTAAAAGTCAAGGAGTGCAGTGACTCAGTGGTGGAATGTTTGACTTGAGATTGGTTTATAACCAGGCATGCAGACTTCACATGACATCCATCCTATTTCCCAATTTTTCATACCATTGGATTATTTTCATTTTTAATTCATCAGAAAAAGGCTTTCCAGCGATTCTTTTGTAACCAAAAGCTTGTCATAGAAACATATGTATTGATGGTGTAAAACTGTAAGATGGATGAATTATGATTTTGTTTGTTTGCCTTGGTGCTTTATGTCCCAGTCAACAGTTTTTCAGTCATGCCGGGACTCCGATACTTCCTGGGTTGAACCAGTACTAAGCAGAAGATAAAGTCAATCAATCGAAGGCTAAAAGTAAAGAAGGAATGGATACAATCAAGTACCACAACTGACCTGGAACACTATAATTATGGGAAAGTGACAAAAACACAAGAAAATATCACACACAGTGTCAATCTTGTCAATTGTCAATACTCATATATACTGAAGGTCAAAAGAAACGCCACAAGTTGATGTTTGATTTTCTTCTTTCAGATAATTTACAGATTTAATCCAGTTATAGCAGAAAATATAACTGACACCTGCCAACATTACTAACTTAGCTTCTTGCAAAACGAAACCTCATCTCAGTTTATTGTAAAACACCAAATGTTGTTGCAACAAAGAGTTGACTTAAATGTCGCAGTACAATAATTTATTTCCTCAATCCTGCAGGCCTCTAGGGTGTGGTTATGAAAAAATGTCGAGGTTTTACCCTAGTTCTTTTCTTACCAACATATCAGCACTTTGCAGTTGAACATTAATCAGATAAGAGTGAAGTCTGACAGTCTTATAACATCAAAACTTCGGTATTACAACAAAAATTTTCTAGCAGATCTTTTTATTTACCACTTGTTAATTCATTTTCACTTTTCATTTGAACTCTCTCTTTTCTTTTCAAGAAATAAAGGGGGTTAGAATCAGCATATTCCTAGAGTGTGTTTCTTCTGATGTAACTCAGTACATGTGTATATATTATGAAAGTAAGATAAACTATAATACAAACCAAAATCTTGCCACAGACTCATGTATATTGACAGTACAACCTAAATCTTGCCGTAGACCCATATATATTGACAGTAAGACAGATGAGCCGCGGCATGAGATTTCCAACAATTGGGTAGGTGCAACCAGCAAAGGCTCAGACCAGCCTGCGCATATGCACAGTCTGATCAGAGCCTCTGCTAGTCACTTGAATATTCTATGAGTGTTAAGCTACTGACCGAACAGCATTTGGAGTTTCTAGGCTCAAAAGGAGGCTGCACAGGCTTGTTGTCAAAATGCCACATTGTTGGAAATCACATGCTGTGGCTCAGAGTATAATGCAAACCTAAATCTTGCCACAGACCCATATATATTGACAGTACAACCTAAATCTTGCCATAGAACCATATATATTTACACCAAGACAGATCAAAATACAAACCTAAATCTTGCCTTTGAACCATATATATTGACAGTAAGACAGATAATAATACAACCCTAAATATTGTCATAGAACCATATATATTGACAGTAAGACAGATTATAATACAAACC
This sequence comes from Loripinus fragilis, assembly GCA_964019695.1. Taxonomy (NCBI): domain Eukaryota; kingdom Metazoa; phylum Mollusca; class Bivalvia; order Lucinida; family Lucinidae; genus Loripinus; species Loripinus fragilis. The sequence continues at coordinate 97,710,428 of OZ026524.1, forward strand.
TAAATCTTGCCATAGAACGATATATAGTGACAGTAAGACAGATTATAATTCAACCATAAATCATGCCATAGAACCATATATATTGACAGCAAGACAGATTATAATACAAACCTAAATCTTGCCATAGAACCATATATATTGACAGTAAGACAGATTATAATACAAACCTAAATCTTGCCATAGAACCATATATATTGACAGTAAGACAGATTATAATACAAACCTAAATCTTGCCATAGAACCATATATATTGACAGTAAGACAGATTATATTACAAACCTAAATCTTGCCATATGATAGAACCATATATATTGACAGTAAGACAGATTATAATACAAACCATAATCTTGCCATAGAACCATATATATTGACAGTAAGACAGATTGTAATACAAACCTAAATCTTGCCATAGAACCATATATATTGACAGTAAGACAGATTATAATACAAACCTAAATCTTGCCATTGAACCATATATATTGACAGTAAGACAGATTATAATACAAACCTAAATCTTGCCATAGAACCATATGATCCGAGTTTATCAGCTGCCAGTACTACACCATCTGTACATTTCAGACCTAGAACTGACGTCCCTGTCACTGTAGGGTATCTGTAAACAAAACAAACAAGACTATTAAATGATGGTACTTGAAGAAATATTGCAAGAAGTGAGCAAAGCTCACATACCCCCGGCGGTAGCCATCAGAGGTTGTAACACTTTCAGAAAAAAGACAAAAATGTTAAAGATTTCATAGTTCTAAATCAAGTAGTTTCTGAGAAAACTTTGATGAAATATGCCCATATGTGTTTTATAAGAGTGACAGAAGGAAAAATTGAAAATTTGAAAAAGAAGACAAAATGAGGATAAGCATCTTAATTTTCATTTACACAATACACCTTGCCTACCTGAAAGTGTACACAAAATTTCATAATCCTAAATCAAGTAGATGCTGAGAAAACTACGAAAAGTCCATATGTGTTATATGGGAGTGACAGAAGGAAAAAATGACAAAAAAGGCAAAATGAGCTTTAGCATCTTTATTTTCATTTACACAATACACTTAGCCTACCTGAAGGTAATTTCACAAAATTTGAAAAGACTGGCTCCAATAGGAACCGAGAAATCTGTGACAGAAATTTTCATTGGAGAGAAAGAAAAATGAACAAATAAAGGGACTGATATGCAATATGTGGCTGTTTTTTCTTACATAATACAACTCATCACGATCAAGCTTTGTACCAGATTTCAGAATCCTAAGTCAAGTAGTTGCTGAGAAATCTTAAATGTCCATAATATGTATTTTATAGGAGTGACAGAAGAAAAAATTAAAAATTTGAAAAAAGAAGGCAAATGAGGATCAGCATCTTAATTTTCAATCACACAATACACTTTGCCTACCTGAAGGTGTACCCACGGATGACCCCGGAAATGACAATTTCAGTAGTCCGATATGGGTGCACAACGCAAGTACTACTACGCATGATAACGGATGCAATATGGAAATATACAGACTAATACAGATTGTCAGGGATGATGCAGGATCTTATCCGTGGCTAATCCTTCTTCAAATCCGTGAATGTGTGACCTGGGCATAAGCAAAGAAGTTTTTTATGTCAAAACAGACCTACCTGTACAGACCCAATCGATATTGGTTTATATTGCATATGCGAGCAGCCAAGGATCTGACCATTCTGTGTCTTTGCGCAGTCTTGCCAGAGCCTTTGCTACTAGCATACAAAACATTTATAAGTGTGTAGTATATAGACGTTGAAACGTGGATCAGTGTTGGTTTTTATTACATACACGCCTTTAGAACGCAGTACCTGGGCGCCACAATCAGCGACCGTGCTATAAGCGGTCAAGACTGGTCTATAACGCTGATTGAAAGAAAGCAATGAATTTCCCCACCCACTCTGTATCGATGTGCTATGACACTGCATGCCTAATTCTTTTGTAATATGCTTTAGCATTGTAAACTTAGTTACTCACTTACTATTTTCGTTGTTTACCTTGTTTGTTGTAAAAATAATAATTCCAATGAGAGCATGTGTTTAAACGATGTATTTATGAAATAAAATGAAATTAAACATTGGCCTAGCTTCTTTTTCTATTTACTTCCGAGAGGTATCAAGGGAAATAACTAGAAGAAAATACAATCCCTTTGTTTGAGCTAAATTTATATACATGTATTTATGACTACAAAGCTCAAAAGGAGACCTTCCCCTCCCCTCCCCCCAACACACACACACACCTTGATACGCAGGGTTCGAATCTAGCCAGATTTTTAACTTGCATATTTTCGCAAGTGGAATTTTTGGCTACTTGCTAAATGGAAAAACGACTTGCATTTTCCACAAACTGAAATCCAGAAATAAGCTGTTGTTTTAAAGGTAAATTAACTCTGAGCCCTTTAAGGCTGCAACTCTACTAAGGCTGGAAAATCAGAGAATGGTCTTTCAGATTATATTATGCTGTTTTAAAGAGTTTTGTCATTTCAGGGAGGGACTCAAATCCATTATCTGTAATCCTTTCCAATTCCTAGCTTTCCTGTCATTGGGTGCATTGGCAGTTTCTGTCCTTTCATGCATGGACGATTTTACATAAAAAAACAGACTCCCTCTTTAAGTGCTATCCCCAGTTATAAAATTGATACCATAAAAATTTGCAAGTCGTGCATGTGAATTGGGTCACAACAAGGTCATCAAAATCCAGGTTAATCAGTCAATATTCAATTCCTTCATCCATTTCTAAAACGTTTTGTGCTGGCTGACACGTTCTTTAACAATGCCATGTGAGTTTTTTGTGCTCGCAGTCTGAGCGGCATCTCTACTGCTAGATGTCTCGTTGCTTTTCATCAAAATTTGTGAAATCTACGAAGAATTCTAGAAAGAAAAATATTGGTCTCGTCCAATCGTATCGTGCTATAAAAATAGCTTCCTCTAATTTTAGATTGCAAAAAAAAAACAATGAGAATAACAAACTTGTGGAAAATCTAAAATTAGAAGGCATAAGATTGGTTGAGACCTGACCATGCTGGGGAGTTTATAGTATGCGTCTGCGCATTGAGGTTGTCTCCAAAGTAGACTGGTTCTCTCCCCTACACTGGCTATTGTAGGGACAGGTCATCGGTAAATCAAACGGGCAGAAATCTGCCCGTCTCACGGAATTTCACGGAGCTAGCCGACAATTCGGAACCAGTTTAAAAGGTCCATCCAGGCCACAGAAAAATAGCTTATGGGGTTATCTATTAAATACCGCTTTATCATTTTCCTTTCTATGACGTTTATCGAGTTTGTAACGCTGCATTCAAACTTGTTATTGTGTTGGCATGGTTTTCGTGACGTCAATGTCACCATTAACGTCAGGATATGTTGGCGTAGGCAGTCATGTTTCTGTGGTTGTCTTGTCAACTTATTGATTTGTAATACAACTTATGATTGGCTGACCAATCACAGTCCACCTAACATTATACATGACCAGCGGTGCGTATAATGACAGGAATGGACCCGAATGCACCGGAATGGACCGGAACGCACCGGAATGGGCCTCCATAACCAGAATGGATATCAAAATTGATCTGTTTTATGCAACTAAATTTATTATTTTATCATAATTTATTTTAAAATTTCAGTTTCTAATGATATTTCACCTTTTGAAGTGCATATTAGCACAGCCAGTGGTTTCTTACATGGTTGCGTGTACCCATGTAAATTGTGTCAGTTCATATTGAAGATTGATTGATTGATGTTTAGTCGGTAAAATCGACACATACATACATGTACAGCAAATTAAAACATAAAGCAAATTAAATATCACATTAATTTAGCACTTTAAAATATGGAATAATTAAAAAAAACTCTGATGCTATTAAAACTTAAAACTTAAGAAGATGAATTTGAATGGATCTGGCACAAATATCACATTAAGATTATCACAGTCAACTAGGTTATCACATTTTCATCACAGTATTGCATTTTATAAATCAAGAGATCACTTTTGACTAGGCACAAAATAAAAATGATGAAAATGACTGACATCTCATTCATATCTCACACTCCTGAACCTCTTGAAGGATCCAAGAGTGTGAGAGATGAATGCAAGCAAAATTTGTTATTTAAATGAAAGATGATGTAAAGGCAAATGTATGAGTATTGAAATAACCCAGATAGCCCATGAAAGCCCTAAGGCTTATTTCCAACAGCATTTTGTTATTTGAATGCTTTGACAATCACTACATCCAAAATGATTTTTCCACAATAGAAATATGGGCATACTATGAAAAAGGAATGCAGTGATATTTATTGCATACATTCATACTTTATAGGTGACTGGTGTAAGTAAGTCTTAAGTAGTAGGGTACTAGAATATCAGGGTAAGACAGAAAATATTTAAGAAAACATTTTTTGCATTGAAACTGTCTGTAGACCGAAGATATTTGAGCCGTGACATGTGATTTCCAACAATGTGGCATTTTGACAAGTGTAGACTCAGACAAGCATGTGCAGCCTCTGAAAGCTCAGAATCTCTAAATTATGCTCAGTCAGTAGCTTAACGGCCATAGAATATTCAAGTGACTAGCAAAGGCTCTGATCAGACTGCGCTTATGTGCAGGCTGGTCTGAGCCTTTGCTGGTTGCACCTACCACATTGTTGGAAATCTCATGCTGCGGCTCATTTGATGTTTTACATTACTCAACCAAAATTTCTCGTCAAGTACACTTAAAACATGTATTTTATGGTGAATTTTGAGGTCCATTCCGTTTATGGAGGTCCATTCCTGTCCATTCCGGTCCGTTCCAGTTTGTAAATGCACCCCATGACCAGTTGTTAATTTGAACAACTCGGAACCAGTTTATATCCAATGTAAACTTCCGCCATTGACAGGGTTTTCCAATGGATAAAAACGAAAATATTTACTGTCAATGAACGACATTTAAGGAAACTGGTGAGAAGATTTATATCTAGGATAAGAACCACAGATAACAGCCCCAAATTTCCACTTGCGAGAAAATGCAAGTAGAGAAAATACCACCTCGTTAATCGCTTTTTAAACTCGCATTTTGCAAGTATGCGAGCTAAAATCCGAACCCTGATACGCAGTCTTAAATGCTTGACACACTGTTCTATTATAGTGCATTTACATGCAACAATCACGGATCGTGTTGTAAGCCGCTATGATCACTATAAGGCATTATGCGCTCACCACAAAGGAGCCCCTGACAAGAGGACAGGTATCAATCAATTTCACCAAACCATTCAATTAAAATCTAACAGGTGTCAGAGGTGTTCCAAATAATGTTTAAAACACACTGACCTAACGTGTCAATTTTGCTGATTGGAGTTGATAAGAAGACAACACAAACAATTACATGTAAAGTAATTAGGTGTAATCAATATATCAAATCTTATCAACAATAGAGATGAACAAGCTTCAAACAATTGACCGTTTCAGGCATGTCTGCAATGTGTCTTGCCTGCCTTGTCTCGCCTGCCATCTGCTTGTACTTTTCATGGAAAAAAGGTACAATTTTAGAGAAAAAAACGGGATCCACGTTTGTTTGTTTGATTTGATTCTTTACGTCCCATCAACAATCTTTCAGTTATAAAGGGACGAGTCTTCCTGGGTTGAACCAGTACTAAGCTAGGATTAATGTTCTTGCTCAAGGACACAACGCAGTAACGCTGGTGAGGCTCAAACCCGCGGCCCCTCGGGCTCGAGTCAAGCATTCTACCACTGAGCCACTGCGCTCCCCAGGATCCACGTTAGAACAGCGCTATATCGAACATCGCGCTATATAGGACCGCGTTCTAAAGGTGTTCCAGTGTATATGCAAGCAGCCAAGGATCAGACCATTCTGTGCATTTGTGCAGGCTTGCCTGGCATACAAAACATTTATAAGCAGGGTTCGCGCTACCTATCAACATTGTCGCCAAATGCGAAGAATAATAAATTTGGCACAAAAAATATTAATTTGGCGACAACTATTGGCGAAAGAAAAATCACTCAGGAAATTTTTTGTCTGGCGTAGGCATGTCACCTCCGGCTAAAAGTAATTGCCTCGGGCCGCTTAATGGTCATCAATGTATATCTTAATTGTCAATTAACACCCCAATTATCGACAGCTGATCTAGTCAAACCTGGACACGCGCTGCTAATCTAGGACAATCGACACACACTTTTAACAGCTGCTACTGGTAACGGTCAGAATGACAGACCATAATATATATATATATGAGGGAGCGCAGTGGCATAAAGCATAATACAACAGAAATAGGCATGCAGCGTCCTAGCACATCGATACAGAGTGGGTGGGGAAATTCATTACTTTCTTTCAATCAGCGTTATAGACCAGTCTTAACCGCTTATAGCATGGTCGTTGATTGTGGCGCCAAGGTACCGCATTCCAAAGGCGTTCCAGTGTACTTCACTGTAATCTGCACCCCTTCTTGAGCCAAAACTATTGACATCGAGCTCAAATGTAAATAAAAATGAAGAGAAATTTCCGGAAACCTGTATTCAATTTTACAGGTAAAAATCAGATGGATTTGGTGTGTCCCCCAGAATTTGCAAATGGTTCTCTGAAATTCAGGTAGGGGGACACTGGTGTCCCCCAGAAATCTTGACCTAGGCACAACACTGTGAATGATATGGAAACTCTAATGCAGATTTTCCCTTTTGTATTTTTTTTAAAAGGGCTACAAACGATTGGGTCACTTAAAAAAATAACGAGACAAACTTATAACTGTAAAATGGACATTCCATGATAGCAATAGCTCACCATCAGATAAATGGGTCAGGAAACACCAAAAATGCATAGTTCTCACTAGGATTTTGAAAACAGGATTCATAGAATCCATCCCTGGAAAAAGTTGGAGTCAAAATTGAAAAATTGGAGTTTGACCTGGAAAAGTTGGAGTTTTTTTAGTTTTAGCCGAAATATGAAAAGTTTTATTACAGATGTAATGTCTTTTATCCTGCAAAATGGCAATTTCAAAATCCTTGTAAGGACTAGCTGTGAACAAAAGAGATTTTAGACCAAAAAAAAAAGTTTGTATCAGGTTACCGTAACAAAATTAAATCCCCTCTTCCCCAACCCCTATACACATTTAGATTTCAAAGGGGTTTGCCTATATTGTTTTCCCATCTTCTCCATCAAAATAAAAACATTTTCATATTTTAAAATTTCATGTATCATGAAACACATATTTTTATGTTTGACCTTTAAAATGAAAAGCTTATACTATTGATACATGAGGGTCTGTATGGGGGTCTGGTGTTCACTATTTCTTAAAAATTTAGCCCATTATTCATCTCATTAAAATTTTGGGTTATTCATTAAAATAAGACCAATTATTCATTAAAAGCAAGCAAGGTGGCAAAGAAATCTGATTATTCACTATTCATCATTTTTTTCTTCAATTCATTAAAAATATAGGATTATTCATTATTTTTAGGCCCTCATTATTCACTATTCATTATTTTTTTGGCTCATTATTCACTAATCATTATAAAAAAAGGCCATTATTCACTAATCATTATACCCCATCCAGACCCTCATACATGTAGTTGTTTTATTCATTTACAAGCAGACAGACTGACGAACAGACCGACAGATGGATATATCTTGTAGATGTATAGATCTAGTTCAATCATTTAATTATTTGCATGCAAGTGATTTTTGCCCACCTAGTCTAGCTAGTCTACGGCGATTGTTCCAAAATTAAGATGATTATTTTTATTTCCTACTTACGTGCGAGATGATTTCAGTGTTTTAAAATGAATGGGTTTTCTTTCAAAGAATAGTTTATACAATGGAAACAAACGCCGATAATTGATTGCATCTCTCATTTGTTGCTAATGACGCTTCATTTGGAACGTTTGCCTTATCGGATGTTATCCTATTTGGTTTACCGATATCTTCAGCAAATCTTATTTTTATTTTATCAACTATCTGTGGAAGCAATTTCATGTGTTCAAAAATGTAAGAAACATTTCAAGACTTGATTGAGACAGACAGTCGCGAATGCGCGACTATCAGGGTTTGTCATAAATTGTCCAGTCGTCAGATCGCAGGAGGCGTGATCTCATTTAGCTCTCGGCCAATCAGAACGACACAAAGCGACTGCGTCTTTATTGACAGGTCAATAATTACGCCATTGCAAAATTTGAGAAGCACGTGGTCGAGTGCGTGAAAAGACAAATGATAGTCGCGTATTTGATAAAGACTGTAGTGTTCCGGATGATATTGATTTTTGCCGTAGCCTTGGACTCATCTATATACCTACCTACCTACTCCACTTACTATAGCCATTATTTTGAAATAAATTCCTCAACTAATATGCATTTTCTTCTTACTAAATACAGACAAGGGGTTGCTTTTTGTATTCGTGCTATCAAATAAGGAAACCGCAATGGCATTCCTTTGTAAAACAGTGAAAACCTTAGGTGCACCGGTTACCGGGTTTGGAAGATTCTTGGATTCTTTGTCGAAACAACAGTAGTGTCTCGCCGGTAATGAGATCTCTCGATAATTTCATCAGTATACATCTCCCCGTATTACTTGTTTGTGGTGGGCGCGGTGCAAACTTTAATCGCGACATTTTCGCAGGGATAAAGACTAGCACTCCCCCAGTCGCCCACGGCGAGTGAAAATTGGTCTGGGCGATTGAAAATTCCAGTGCGGTAGCCCAGCCGTGCGACTGAAAATCTCGGGAATTTTTTTCGTTCGGTCCCGCGGTCAGTCCCGGTATTTAGTGTTCGCAGTCCCGGTATTTAGTTTTTTCGGTACGGATAGTCCTGGGTTTTAGTAGTTTTGTAATCGTTATAGTTTGGTGATGTATTTTATTCCCGACAGATCCTAACACCCCCGAACTTCGAAATAAATCTGTGGATCATTTATTAAATCCTTCCCATAATGGATCTAATCCTCACCATGTCCTGATCCAGTTCAGAGGCAGAGAGGGGATTTTCCCAGCTGAAACTAATAAAAACCAATCTGAGAAGCAAATTAGGACAGAGTGCTTTAAACCACTGCATGGGCATCAAAATGCTTTCTCCTGACATCAAGGAATATGACCCACATCCAGCTATCCATTATTGGAACAATATGTCAATAAGAGCTAGGAGGCCTTACCTTAGGGATCACATTAAAACTAAAGTGCAAACTCTTGCAATGATTGTGATGTTGTTGTGACCAGTGAGTATTCAGCTAATTCTGATGATGTAAAATTTTAGAAGGGTCCTCACTGGAAATACCTCAAGCTGAAGTGTCTGCAGCTAAAGAGTATGATAAGTATTATGAATCAGAGAGTGATTCCGATTATGATTCAGGTCTGGATGAGGAGATGGTATTCTCAAAACTACTTTATAGATCTATGTAGTGCCTTATCATTACTTTTTTTATTGAGTCAAATTCATTTCTCAGTGTTTGATATCACTCTGAGTCAAAATGATTACTCTCACTGCTCAATAGTCTAAACGAGGTGATTTATCCCATAACTATTGTAACTTACTAAGTGGCTACTGTACATAGTGATGAAATTAAAAATCAATAAAATTCTGTTTACTATTGTAACATTCTTCAATATGTTTACGATTAATAAAAATGTTGGGCCCCTTACTTTTTGGCTGGGCCCCTGAATTTGAAACTTTAGGGGCCCAGCTGGCTACTGAGAAAAAAATGTTAGTCTTTATCCCTGTTTTCGTATTCCGTATCAGGCCTTGTGGCACAATCTTCTCCAATGTAGACTTCTCACGATGTAGTTTGAGTGCCTCAAATGTAAAGTTTCCACAAATGTACTGTGTGATAATGCATACTCGTCCGTGTGATAAGCATACTCCACCCACCCCGTACAGTAGAATTTTGCCTTGTCATGCCACATTAATCGCTTCTTACAGTTGTTTACACTCCGTCGATAAAGCTGAATACAACACTTACAATGTTCTTTTGACAGGTTCTTGTCTGCAACAAAAATTTGAACCTGGAAAATTGTATACGGCTCCAGGTTGTGGGCCATTTCTCCAAAATTCTGTCGGTAAATGGGCATCCATGTTTTTTGGTTACCGGAAGTTGATCGGGTTTATCTAAACTGTGAACAGCAGTCTCCAAAGGTTACCCTTTGGAATCAGTGTGAACAAATAAACATTCGTAATTGGTGGGGTGCAATTAAGGACTTATTCACTTATGTGAAGTTCTCCAGACAGTGGAGGAATTTACCAACAACAACAACAACCTCGCGTGTAAAGGAATCCCATTCGCGAAAATGAGTTTTACGAAAACTATATTCATCACATGACGTCGCGTCTGGGAGTGAAATAACGCCCCAGGGGGGGGGGGGGGGGGGGGGGGTACTCTCATTTTTTCTTCATACGTAGGCTCGGGCGTAGCATCTGCTGTTCATCCCAAAAAATACCATTAATTCCAAGCAACACAAAAAAGTATTTGAAATTTTAGCAACCCCTAAAAATATCCCCCATTTTGTACATTGACCTTCAGAAAAGACCCTAAAATGCATAGAAATGACCCCTAAATAAGTCCAATTTTGTGATGACCCCCCCCCCCCCCCAAAAAAAAAAAAAAATATCCACATATCTTCATACCCCCTAAAAATATTATTTTTCTAAAAACCCTAAAATATATTAAAATTCAAAATTTTGAACCCCAAAAAATGACCTTAGCCTACGTACGTATGAAAATATTAGAGTACCACTCCCCCCCCCCCCCCCCCCGGATAACGCCATGCATTAAAATCCATAAACCGCTGGTGGTTTACAGATTTTCGGGAAACATTATGAAATGACGCTTTTAACGTCACGCATATGACAAAACCCTAACGTTTTCACGCCAACAATATGATTTCAAAATAATTTTGATGTCATATGATAAATAGAATCTAACATTCGTGCTCCTGTATTATTGAATTTGTTAAACTCGTTGCAAAAAAAGAGATAAAATGCTCGACAAGCCTCGCATTTTATCTCTTTTACTCAACTCATTTAATTCATTCAATAAAACATGAGCACTCATGTAAGATCCTCTATTATTTATCTTAAATATTTCATGTGTATTGTTTGTTTGTTTGATTCGATTCTTTACATCCCATCAACAATCTTTCATGTGCATTGAATAATACTTAACGGCCAAGGGCGTTTTCAATATGTCGGATACTTAATGTTTGGAATGGAGCTTTACGAAGCTGGCAGTTAAATAGGGTTCGCCTTGCCTGTCTGCTAGGGGTGTGCTGCTTAACTTGGGCGTTTTGTAGCCCTTTGTGGCACTTTGCTATGCAATGGTATGTTACAATATAGCGCTTCGTAGCGCTACAAATCTATTCTTGAGCAGTCTCGTGGATTTAAGAAATGAATTCAATTTTTGGAAGGTTCATGGAATCATGAATACTTCGGGTCTCGTGCAAAGTTAGTGAAGCCAAAAGGGCTTCACGTTAACTTTGCAAGAGACCCGAGGTATTCATGATTCCATGAACCTTCCAAAAATTGAATTTATTACTTATATTTACATTTTATATTATCAGTCTAGTATCAATTTTCACCTAAATTGGCTGGTTTTCCAGATATTTTGAATTAAATCAGTGATAACGTAGGGTTTGGAATAGCCAAAACGCCAAATTCCCGCGCTTAACATCATAGCGATACGTGTTCATCGTCACGCAAACGTCAGTAAACAAGCAACGTTATTGGATGGACTTGACGTTAGCCCGCGCAAATGGCGAGTATGTGGGTGTGGCTTAAATCGATTTGTTCATGAAGGTATGAACCACATTTCAAATGTAGAGGTTCATTTAAAGGCTCGCAGTGGAAATGTAAATATTTAAGAAATGAATTCTATTTTTGGAATGTTCATGGAATCATGAATACTTCGGATCTCGTGCAAAGTAAGTGAAGCCCGAAGGGCTTCACGTTAACTTTGCAAGAGACCCGAAGTATTCATGAGTCCATGAACATTCCAAAAATTGAATTTATTACTTATATTTACATTTTATATTATCAGTCAAGTATCAATTTTCAATTTTCACCTAACTTGGCTGGTTTTCGAGATATTTTGAATTAAATCAGACATGACGTAGGGTTTGGAATAGCCGAAACGCCAAATTTCCGCGCTTAACGTCATGGCGATACGTGCTCAACGTCACGCAAACGTCAGTAAATAAGCAACGTTATTGGATGGACTTGACGTTAGCCCGCTCAAACAGCGCGTATGTGGGTGTGGCTTAAATCGATTTGTTCATGAAGGTATGAACCGCATCTCAAATGTAATGGTTCATTTAAAGACTCGCAGTGGAAATGAAAATATATATGTGAAATGAGCTGTTGCATAAGCAGAGCGCTACGTAGCGCTTTATGTGTATGCATATCTTGAATAGGAATGTTATTTTTGCGCAACAGACTGTTACAAAATAGCGCATAATTAAGGCATTATCGTTTCATAGAGTTAGGAAAGCGCTATGTAGCACTACATTAAAGCGCTCACGTTAAGCAATTCTCGCCTGGAAAACAATATACCTACCTACCGACCGTCCCACCCACCCACCTACCATCGGGCTCCTTCATATGGTGTATATGTTTTGCAGCTTATTAGTTTTGCTATAGTATGTCCAAATGTAAGTCATTTCAACCATAGAAACCTATTTTAACCGCTAAATTGTTGAAACAGGGTTATCGATATCATAAACTTCATAAAACTTTCTCTAAATTCTATTAATCGGTGGGTCGGTGTCTGATGTTTGTCTGAGGCTGGGCTCACCATTGCTCAACTGGGGGAGGGGGGTCCTTAGCTTTGACAATCTTTGTGGTAAGAGCTCTTTTCTTTGTTTCATCACAGTTTGTTAATTGATTTGGTTGGTTTTGTTTGTTTGATTTGATTCTTTACGTCCCATCAACAATCTTTCAGTTATATAGGGACGGTTCTTCCTGGGTTGAACCAGTACTAAGCTAGGCTAAATGTGTCTTGCTCAAGGACCACAACGCAGTGACGCCGGTGAGGCTTGATTTGGTTGGTTCACTGTGATGATACATTGCATTTGTTAGGAGGCATACATGCGAGCTAAACTAATTTTGTGTTTTTACAACAGCGGAATCTAGGGTGAAGATTTGGCCACTAAAATATTTTAAGCCCCCCCCCCCCCCACCCCAAACCCCCGTGGCTTTAGCTGTTACTTTTGTTGTGTTCTGAATTTATTGTGTTATGAATGCCATGTCATTCTCTGACTCTTCCACGCGGTCATGGTTGGTCTGTAGTTTGTGGTTGTGGCATTTCTTGGCCATACTCACTTACTTTTCGGCTACTGTCCGTTCTAAGGCTGTGGTTCTCTAGTTGTTGATTCATTGTTTGGTGTTGCTCCAATTGTTTGTGGGGGTTCTGTATTTGGTCCTTGTTTTGTTCAGCTGTACTTAGTGTTCTAAGCTTCTTGTTTTGCAACCATCTTGATGGGGAAGAGAGAGAGAGCTAGCTGCTTTACTTTAGTTGTCTTCCTTATGTCTTGTGACTGTTAGTGTTCTAAGGCTCTTCCACACGGTGCCGTGGGTTGGTCTGCAGTGTGTGACTGTGGTATATCCTGTCACTTACTTTTTCTCTGTGCTGGGACCAATTCTTCCTACATCTATATCAATGACATCAGTGCCACAAAGAAACACATTTTTTTTATAAATTATAATCTTTGATCCCTCAATAAATACAATGGAAATCTTGACGTTATTGTTTGCAGCTATATGGAAAATGCCATGCGTCTGAACAGGGTTAAACACCTTTTTGATTAAGCTAATTGATTCATTAAGATGTTTTGTTATGATCCCTCAATATGCTGAACCCAGACATGTTTAGCTTTTAAATACATGCTTATAAATGGACTTGTTCAATTTTAGTATAATTGAGATAAGATTATATCAACCAGCACATGAGATTTTGTCACTTGTCGGTATTCACAAAAAAGTATGGATGTAAAGGAAGACTCAGACCAAAAATTAGATCTCTACAAGTCCAACAGGATATGACAACATTGGCGTTCAAAGGAGGTAATAAACAATTAAATAATAATAATAATAATAATAATAATAATAATAATAATAATAATAATAATAATAATAATAATAAAATAATAAAGTGTGTCACCAGCTTGTCTTAAAATAAGAAATAATATGGCCAAATTTTGTCTGAGAACACTAGAATGCATAATTTGACCGGTTTGTCATAAAAGTAAGCAAGGGTGCAAAGATCAGGAATCGATACAATCAAGTACCACACCTGACCCAGGATACCAATGGGAAAGTGACAAACTCACAGTTGGACACCACAAACGAGAGCCAAAGGGTCATCCCTTTCCCAGCAGGTGACCACAAGGCACATATAAACAGACGTTCACAAAGGCATAGCAAACACAAGACAGAAAAACATAAAAGATTCACAAAGAAGTACCGCCTTGGAACGGTCAGTAAAATATTTTACTGGAGGGCTTAAGTCTGTTTAACAGTGCCAACCCCACCCTTATTTCAGATGTGGATCAAGACACACAGATATTTGGTTTGCATGAAAAAACCCTAACTTATCAATGCATCATCTCCCAGAACAAACAAATCAAGATATAACAAGGAGATAAAGCAAAGATAAGGACTCAACAGTAAATAAAAGTGAATACCAGAGCAAAAGAAATCCAACAGGTAAACCCCGGTGGGTCCGACAAACAGCCAAAGTATCAGGCCCCACCATCTCATCAATAGATAAGTCTTAAAGTCGGAACCGTCATAGAGTCTGAAGTCCCACCAACCGGCATGCAATTAAAGAGGAAAGCAAAGTTGCCAACCGGGATCGGGTTGACCATCAAGCATGCAGTTTGTTGCAATACATTAATGTTATAGCCAATCTTTTTATAATGGGAAATAGTTTTAATGTACTGCGCTGAATAATTACTAGAGCCAACAATCTTCTTCAATTTATACACCAAGTCACCATAGAATTCAGGTTCCGAAAGTCTTTGGCGCAAGAGAGATTTAAGGCCAATTTGGAATTTAGATATCAAATCATAGTATCGTCTATAAAATTTAGGAAAAGGGTTTTCGAAGTTTATGATACCAATAGCCTTGTTTAAGAAGTTTCTGAGTTAACAATTTATTGCGAGTGTTGAAGTCAGCATCATGGCTAGATGCTCTAGCAAAACGAATGAGTTGAGATATATAGACTCCGTAGGATGTAGAGCGAAGAACATCACCATCTAAAACGGGAAATTGACAATTTCAAAATCAAAGTTGTCACGTTTATCATAGAATTTTTGCAGAAACAATATCATTAGAAATTGACAAATGCAAGTCTAAAAATGTGGCTTCGATATCAGAGGTATTGGTTTTATTAAGTTGTTAGCTCTGAAGGGTATATTTGACTTATCACATTGCCACAATAAACATTATTAATATTTAAAATATCATCCAAATATCTAGAAGTAGTGTTAAACGCATCAAGAACATCAGCCTGCTTATCATCAGAAAGAGACATCATAAAGTCTCTCTCATAACAAAACAGGAATACATCGGCAACAAGGGGAGCACAATTAGTGCCCATAGGAATCCCAACTACTTGTCTATACAGCTTGGTGCCAAATTGAATAAAAATGTTGTCAAACAAAAAGGTCAGCGCATCACATACATTTTGACATGACCATGCATAATATTTTTAGGGTTTTACAAAGTAAAAAATGCATTTCTGTCATTACATGCAACGTAAGGAGAGCCTTCTCTCTGGAAGGTTCTTTCAATAAGATCAATAAGTTTATCTTTGATTAAATTATGAGGTAAAGAGTAGAAAAATTATAAGTAGACAAACTGGTCGCATTGAAATCTCTAGCTTTAAGTTTATTTTAGATTTCACCTGAAATTTTTATAGACCAAAATAGGTTTTTACCGGATCTCTCATATACCTTTTCACAGTTCTTGATAACATGTCTTTTAACAGCTGTAAGGTTAACGATTTAGAAAGTTCTGTTGTCGTACAAGAACTAGAATAAGCAATAAATCTTGCTTTATAGGGTTTTATGGAGTTTAGGTAACCAGTATAACGTAGGAACTCTGTCTTGATTTTCTTTAGCTTTGACACCGAAATTTAGGGCTGTATGACAACCATGCCCAATGACAATCACCCTCTCACTCAAAGAAGGCTGCAGTTTATAGGCATTAGTGGCAACAAGCTCACGCTTAAAAGTATTAATATAATACAATCGTCAAACAACTACAACATTGTTAGCAGCTTTATCTGCTAGAACCAAAATATTGTTTATATGAAAATCTTGGATACCTTGTTTAAGATGCTGAAAAGAAGATTTAGGTTTAGGGGGTAAAATATGTGTATTACAAGAGTAAATTGAAATACAAGTATCATTAATTTTAAAAATGTTAATCTTCCATTCCTTCAAGGCACCAGGTTCAACATTTCCTCGTTCGCACCAATGATTACCAAAGTCATTTAAAGATCTTAGAAGCAGCACTCTCTTTACGACATTTAGCGAAATCAATATTAGAGGGAAATCTATATTTAGAACCTTTAGAAATAATGTTGCGAAACGCATCTGTATGTGATGTGACTCTTATATTTGTAGTAGATTGGAAATAGCACCATATTATTAAGTAAAGAACAAACAAAGAACCTACGCCATATCTAAGCATTGCCATCACAGTCTAATGCTCTACCCCTGCGCTACAGGGGAATTTCTAAATGCATAATCCGAAATAAACTCAAACAAACGTTACTTTTCGTCACACACCAAAACAATTGTTGGGTTCTCTACCACATAACCAATCAATCTGTAATTTTGAGATGAAAACTGGACACCAATTTAGCTTTGATATAAGAAGACGAGAATATCCGAATTAACTACATTTGGGAGTCTGGATTTCCGCTCAGGGGAAACTATCTCTAATAAGCCATTTCAACTCAGATAAGACTACCAGTGAAATAGAAGTCTGATCAGACTTAACATGATTTGTCATTCACTTAGTAAAGTCTTGCCCAAATGTTGGATATGTATTTTAAACATTAAAATGTGTCTGAATATTTAGGCTCATGTACCTACACTGACATTTTCAGACACATTTTTGTCAGCGCTTTAAGAGTTAAACAAACAGTTAGACCCATCATCAGGGTTTAAACAATTTCTATGATAAACTTTAAAAAACCAAAACATCATTGTTTGTAACCCTTTCAAAATATAATGGACAATCCAATACTTATTTTATAAATGCATTTATGTATATGAGAAACCATTCCTGAAATATAATGTATAACGAGGCCCCGAAGGGGCGGAGTATTCATTATATTTCAGGAATGGTCAGACACAAGGAGTTTATCATACTTAAAATACACCTTTAAATAAACAATGTATTATAGCACTAAGAATATCAAACATAAACGCAGCATTCCTGCCGCTGGATAATTTTATATTTTAACAAAACCTAATCTCCCACAGGCAGCCCATTAAAGGAAACAGCGTTTGCAATCAAGCTAAACATGCATGGCTTTCGTGGTGTAAAACCACCTGTACATTAATAGGTGTTTTAAACTTTTGGCATGTTTTTATCATGCATTTTCCCGCACTATTTTGCTCTTCACGTTGGCATTTTTTCCATTTTGTAGAGCTTTTCACACTGTCTGGATTATGATTCGATGCGCTATGGATATTTTACCAAAACGTTTTCGTTGTAGAACTTTATAAAGTATAGAAGCTGAGAATGTCTCATCTTTCGGGGACTGTGACAAAAGTGAATACGATAGTTTTTAACATTCCTCCGCAAAAGTTATTCTGAACCAGTGGCTCGATTGGTACAGTGGTCTAAATGTCGCGAGCTCGAGACTCACAGGAAGCATTTTTTTCTTTGCTTATCAGTACGGATGCAACCCAGGGAGACAGGGAAGCCTCCCGGCATGACTGATAAATTGTTAACTAGGATGTAAAGCATACATGCAAACTGATAAACACGAAAAAAAGTCATTATCAGCTGATTATGCACCGTCGTATGAAACCAAGACGGCACCTCAAGGTATTACTGCCGTGCAATGGGTGTGATTACCGCATCGTTTTGTTCAGATAACACCCCCTCCCCTCACCCACCCCAAGAAAAAAAATGCTCTTACATAAGCATGACTGCGCACTGCGGGTAGCGATAGCATACGTAAAGTCACACCACATTTACCCCAATCCCAGGCGGAGTCTGTGTGAGAATGGTTACAAATGACTGCATGGTGTAAAATATTAACCCATATAAGCCTAGCGTCCTTTTTGTGGGACATCTGCTAACAGTGTAAAACCAGATCAGACGCGACAAAATGTGGCCCCTGATCCGGCTCTCCACTGTTTGCAAACAGAACTTTCTCTTCAAATTTGAATAAAAATGAGAAAAATACAACCCAACAACCCTTAAAACGGAAATGGATGGACTGGTCAAATTGATAAAAGTATGAAATTCCATTCGTCTTAAATGAGTTAACATTTTCTGACTAACATACAGAACAAAATTATTAATGTTACTATGGTTTGCTCATTTCTTATAATACAAAGTTGTCAAAATGGGTAATGTTGCATGCTTTTTTGCCTGCTGTTTTTCTCTTCAAAAAAAGTTTCCATAATATATTTTAGGAATATACTATTAGAGTTTCAAACAGGTTGGATCCAAATCATGTCCCACAGTCATAAGCGCAATTCCCATTACAAAGTAACACACACCGGTGTGTGAATGTGTGTGTGTGTGTGTGTGTGTGTGTGCGGGGAGGTGGGGGGAGGTACTCTCATTTTTTCTTGCTATGTAGGCTTGGACCCAGCATTTACTGATTACCATTCCCGCCCCTAACGCCACCTACACCCAATAAAAATATAAAGAATATCATCAGGCATACTCAGGTACAAAACATTTCCCATTCTGTACCTTGACCTTAACACATATAAGCCTAGCGTCCTTTTTGTGGGACAAAAGCCAACAGTGCAGACCCAAATCTGACGCCGCAAAGCTCGGCGTCTGATCAGGGTCTCCACTGTTTGCTTACAAAATGTTCTATCATAATTTGAATAAAAATGAAATATAAAACCCAACAACCCATAAAACGGAAATGGACTGGTCTAATAGATAGGAATGGGAAATGCCATTCAGCTTATATGGGCTAAAATTAAGAAAACACCCTCAAATGCATTGAGATGACGCCTCAAAATAGTCCACTATTTCAAAGAACTCTGTCCCCCTTAAATATCGACAATTTATTTATACCCCAAATAATGTTTATTTTTTTGACTTCCCAAAGAAAAAATAAATATATCATTAGATAAATAATAAAAAAAAATAAAAATTTTGACCCCCCGAAAAAAAAAACAAAAAAAAAAAACAATGCGTCTAGCATACATAAAAATATCAGACACCACCCGCACCCCCTTTGGGTAATGCATGCGCGTAATGAATATTGTTCACATTCAAGTAAAATCATCTAATGTAGAAACCAAGCTTTTCCAAAATTAAGGGATTGCTCTGAAAGGAAAGACTTGACTCCCTTCAGGAGCGAATTCTCTTCTGACCTCTTTTTTATAAGAGAAGTCCCATTTATGAAATGGGCGCAATTTATCAGAATCACTACTCGTGCTAGTATCTTCCTTGGTGTGTGGAACTACTACACCCATGGAAGATAAACAGACCTGAACTGGGTCTAAATTGTTTGCAAACATAATTGGTAGAAAAAGACATTAATAGCAAGTGAAGATAACGCGTCCAGTTTATGGCAGGGAGCGCAGTGGCTCAGTGGTATAGTGCTTGACTCGAGACCAAAGGGCCGCGGGTTCGAGCCTCACCAGCATCACTGCTTTGTGGTCCTTGACTAATACACATTTATCCTAGCTTAGTACTGGTTCAACCCAGGAAGACCCGTCCCTGTTTAATTGAAACATTGTTAATGGGACGTAAAGAATCCAATCAAACAAACAAAAAAGTTTATGGCAGATGATATTATTCCACTCTTTTATGAACAGAGCTAGTCTGGCACCTCATATCTATTTGTCAATTTCTCCTTACTATATTTGTATAAAATATAAGGTACATTCACACCATCTTTGGCTGCAGTTTAGCTGCCTTTGGTATCTGGGGCAGTTTAGCTGCCATTGGTCTTCGGGTATCTGGATAATACCTATAACACTAAGGGGTTGAAATATTTTACATAGAGCACAAGAGATTTATTAACCTCACTTTGTTTTAGTTAGTTTACACCTAATGAATAGCAGCTCAACTGCCACATCTTTTGTGTAAACTAACGCATATTTTTGACAGTCTTTACAGTTTGCAAAAGTATCTAGAATGAAAAAATATGTAAATATTAAGTATGATCGGCGCTTTCAGAAGTAACCCTTAAAGCTTCAATCACAACACAAGTCGTATTGCTTTTCTCATCTGCTAAAACATTCAAAAAGGCTCCGAGTATGACACTGAACAGTTTTATCATTTTGCATCTATACTAACATTGTCAGTATTAATTAATGTAGGCAATTAATTGTAGCAGACGCCTTCAGCAGATGACATTTTAAAATGCATTTCGTCTTTTAAGTAGCATATAATATAAGAACTACACGAGTTATGTCCCCTGTGCATAAAAATCAACCGTCTATTTTCTCGCGTTTTAAAAAAGGCATTCTGTATACTCTGTTTAAGAAAATTGCATTCGCGTACAAAAGTAAAGACCAGCAGCAAAAAGTTTACATTACCTTTTTGTGTAAAAGCGATCATGCTTTCTACACAAGATTAATGTACACTTAATTGGCCATTCCTGAAAAATAATGTACAGTTTTTACAATGGAGTGACGTCATAGGTGTATTTCAATAAAATTAAACGTGTGATACAACATGGATATCATGGGATACAACATGGATATCATGTGATAGTCTGCATGCCTGGTTGTGAACCCAATCACAGTTGATAGCTATGATTTCCTCTTTAATTGCACGATGGTGGGTCAGGTCTCAGACTTCATGATGGCCTTGACGTAAAGCTTAAATTTGTTGGTTGGTGCCTGATGCATGTCGTTGGCTGGGCCCAACGTAGCTCAACTTGAGGTTTTCTTTAGCTCTGACTATCTCTGAGTCATAAGCCCTTTTAATTGTATCATCATAGTGTGTTAATTTGATTCTATTGTTTCTCTGTGATGATACATTGCATTAGTAAGGAAGCCTCCATGCAAGGTGAACAATTTTGTGTTTAAATAACAACAGAATCTAGGGCAAAGATTTAGTGCTAGTAAAATGCATTTAATTCCCCTGGTGGCTTTGGCTGCTGTCCGTTCCTAGGCGGTGATTCTGTTGTTGTTGATGTATTGTTCAATGCACTTACCATTTTTTGTGAGAGTTCTGTGTTTGTCTTTGTTTTGATATGCATTACTTTGTGTCCATTCTAGTTTTGCAATCATCTTGAAGAGTAAGAGAAAGCTGTTTGCTTTGCTATTATTGTCTTACAGATGTATTTATACTATAAATGTTCTGTGACTCTTCCTCACATTGCCGTGGGCTGGTCTGCAGTGTGTAATTGTGGTATTTCCGGATCATACCCACTTACTTTTTAGGTTTAGGCTAATGCAAAAGCTGTATTGGCTTCTTTGTGTAATAAACTTTACATTTCCTCAAAGGTCAAATATTTAAATTTCGCAAAAGCTCAGTCAATTGTCTATATATTTTTATTGAAATTTCGCATGCAGACAAAGGAACAATATATATGAAAAATATCAAACAGGATTTTAGTATGTAGGCCTGGGTCCAGCCCCCTAGGTGGACTAAGGGGGTAATTCAGAGGCCAAAATTTCAACTTTTTCAGAATATGGTCATGTTGCATATCAAATTAAAGGGAATGACGCATGAAGCAACACGGTAGCAAATTTATTCAATCTTATTTATTTATACAATAATTTCAGAGGGTTGCACTTTAGCTAGGATAACCAGTCTACCAAGTGGTCCTCTATAAAACATACAAACACACAATACAATGGTACATATAAATCTATATACATTATGTACATTTGCAAATAGCACAGCTTAAAAAGTGAGGATGTGATAAAACATATTTCCGACATAAAAAGATCTAAGACATGTAACTAAGAATAGAATCTCTAAAAGCATTAAACTGGAATTGACTGAAAATAGTAATTGAACATCGTTACATCTTTATCACATTCGTTTTCTGGATTTTTTTATTTACATTTTTTTTAAAAATCATTTGAAGGGAAGACTATCGTCAATAGGGGACTCAGATTGATACACCTATCGATAGTGATCCGTATCCTCTTTATCTGGAGCTGATATAGATTAACTGTATAAGGATTATTTACCGCTATGTCGTCTAGACGCCAGTTAATAGTCGTGCAACAGACTACTCGCACGAGCTATTGCATGGGACAAGTGCGCTATTTAATCCAAAAGAAGATATTAAAGTAAGTTCAGTTAGTACAATCCGTGCTACTGGTGCTCTGACCATTAGAATGTTAATGCAAGCTTGGACGAAACACTGAAGGAATGTATTTGCTCTTGAAAGCTAGGGAATTTATAACCGGAGTTTTCTTGCTGCTAGTAATTAATAATTCTTTTAAGCTTATATAAATATTTTGCCCTTAGACCTCCCTCCCCCTGACCCTCGGGGGTGGAGTCAAAATTCAACGTTTTGAGGACATGGTCATGTCGCATATCAAATTAAAGGGAATGACGAATGCAGCAACATGAAAGGACATATTCTGTCCTTACACACAACATCAAACCCTGGTCTTGAGCCAAAATGTCAAAACATTTTTTTATTGAAAGTAGTCATGTTGCATATCAAAGTAACGGCAATGAACCATAGAGCACCATGCAAGCACATATTCTGTCCTTACACACACCCTCAACTACTGGGTGGGGCCAAAAGGTCAAAACACTTTTATTCTAAAAGTAATCATGCTGCTCATCAAATTAAAGGGAATGGAGCTTAGCAAACCATGCAATCACATACTATGTCCTTACACACACCCTCAACAAGTGGGTTGGTTAAAAGGTAAAAAAAAATCTGAATGTTGTCATGTTGAATATCAAAATAAAGTGAAAGAAATATAGACTAACATAGACTAATTTGCCTTGTTTGACTTCTGTTTTGCCAGGCGACACATCCTAGGTTTATTATTTTGCCTAACAGGCATTAAAGGAAGAATAATACCTTAAGTCAACTTCTATTTTGTTTTGTAAAGCAATACAATAGAAAAAAAAAACTTTTTATCTTTTCAAAAAAAAACCCGCATGGTTTTTCCCCCAGAAAAAACCTTGCAGGGGGAACAAAATTTGGAATTAAACCATATCAATCATTTTCTGCAATTACAAATGTATAAAAATCAAACAAACTTATTTATTGATCAATTAAATTTTTAATAAAAACCTGTCTGAGTAGTGAAAGCAAAGGCGCTGATCAGCTGTGTGGTTACCACACAGCTGATCTTCACCTTTGTTTTCGCATATGTAGAAATAATGTTTTAGCATGACGCTGCTTAAATATATCCTTTAACATTTATCACTGTATTCGGTCAATATCTTTTTTATGATACATACAGTATAAACTGTTATAGCATCTAATGTTTTACTGTCTGTCAGAGGTTATATTTCATTATGGTTTGTTTGCATGTATGTAGACAGTTTTGAATTTATACATGGGCGCTATATTTCAGTCAGTAGCATGTTTTCTTCATGTGCAAGTAGTCCCAAGATCTATTTTCATGTTTGGTATATCCTTTTTTTAGATTTACCCTCTACTACTGATTCAATAAGAGCAATTATTCAGTAACTATCGACAGAATTAGCAAGAAGTACTGGTACATGTAAACTACCTCTAGTAGGCTTGTGCAGGAACAGTTTGATCAAATAACTGACCGTTCTGTCAAATGCCTAAGGTTTTACTGTGAATGTAAAGCAATGAACAAAACGTTTTGAATCAGATAGAATTTGAAAACTGTATCAGCGCTTTTGACACATACGCTAAACCATTCTGTTTGATAGCAATTGAGCAGTTTGCTTATGTGTGTTATATCTTGACGCAGCTCTTTTGTCACAAACGATCCATAGTTTATTTACAAATGTACATATGAAGTATAGGTAAAATAGTCACGAGGGTAGCATGTGAACAACACTGAGGGTTTTTTTAATTTAACATTTGATGGTTTTCGTACATTAACAATGTCAGTTGATGTATATTTGTAAAAGTGAACATATGGGTCAGTTAGGCGAAGAGGGCACTGATTTTAGCTTTAGCCAAGTGGCTAGAGTATCTTATTAGACTAAAGGGTTTCTGTTCTTTAGTGGTGGATCATGCTTTATTTTCCACCCGAATGTTCACCGGTTTAACAGCAAATTTATCAATTCATTGTGCATATAGGTCATTTGCATTTCTTCAGGTGTGCTTATGGTGCACTTTAAGGATCATTGACGGTTATACGCCTATTTTTCTGATTCCGAGAACGCTGCTTTTGAGCTTCTGGTGTGGTGCATGTAGTACCAGTGCAATAGGTGAATCTTATGGCAAGAGCCAGCTAGCATAATATTTTCAATAATCCTACGCACTCGAGAATTATGGCGGGTAAGAAGGGGAGGGGGTCTGAAATTTTATGACAATAAAAAGTGCTTTAAAAAGTGATTTCTGCACTTTTTCTTGATTTATTCGGTATACATGGTGATATCTATTGAACATATTATATGCAGAGTTTTAAAGAATCACGATAATTGAGGAAATTGTTTTAAAAACAAAATACGTTTGTGAAAAAATGATTTTGGGGAGATAATTTAGAAGTTACCTGTACATTTTAGACTAAATGTACCGTAAATAATACAAAACTGAAAGCTCAACAAAAGGAATAAATATTTTGGAAGAAATGAAAGTGTCCTATTTAGCATTGGAAAGTAAAACTGATTTTAACTAAATCCTTTGAATATTATTTTTGCTTTGATAAAAGGGCATAGCATGTCAAATGTATTTTAAAGTGTCCTAATATTTATGGTATACTTAACATATTACATGTATATCCAAGTTGAAAGCTACCTATATGAGACAATATAATGAACCCTAAAGTATTTACCTGTTATAACTCTTTGCATGCCAGCGGATAATTTTATCTTCTGCCAATAGCCTTTTTGCAAACAGTTTCAACCCAGATGAAGACCAACTGAATGGCGGTCTTGATCTGGATCCAAACTGTTCCTGGGTGGTTTATTTGTAAAAACTTAATTTTGAAGAAAGTCAGCAGACGAAAATAAAAACATGAACAATTCCCTAGCATGCTAATAGATAAGTACAGGACATTTGCAAAAGAATGTGTCATTAAATAACAGTGAGATTTTTTCTTATGAAAAAATGCATAAACCTAACTAATTCTACTTTTAATCTTTAGGTACTTTATATTAATCTAGCACAGAATACAAAGCGATTTAGGAAGTCTGTTCTAGAGAACTTCATTACAGTCATTTATTTCTTATTCGTTAGAAAAGTCATTTTATGGGCTTAGGCCCTGGGTTTTTGGGCTGCTGAACATCTTTCCACCCTTGTGCCAGCAAGCCACGTCCATACAATGTGTAAAATATGGTAACACATATACAGCCAAAAGCTTTGGCTGGCACACGGTGGGGGGTGATATTCAAAAAATGTTTTCTGATTTATATATATTTCAATGTTAAATTGATTGTTCTACCCAAAATTTTACATCTTTGAAGCATTTAATATCGAAAATGGATTTCACTGCCATCAAGTACTCAGGTCAGGGTAGCTTCAAGGTGAAGAAAGGGACGATTGACAAACTTTTATTCTTACTGAAAACCATAGGCATTTACCCATAGCAAGTGTCAATGATCCTTTACATTAATTGTTTTCTTTGTGTGTTCTCCCTGTAACTGCCTATATACAAAGCATTTTAAATTGCCTGTGGGTGAAGAAAACGATATTGTGCCTTCGTTTATGAAGACAGTCAGTATCTCATTTGTTTTTGAAATTTTCATGCGTTTCACTGTATTTTGTCTCGTGCCGCTTCCAATAGGATGAGAGCATTGTATCACGTGATTTCGTTGCATCTCATTGTGAAGTATGAATATTCAAAAAAATATGAATGGAGTTTACGATTATTAAGAAGCTGAGCTGTCCGCGTGACTATAGTTCACTCTGGAAAGTCGCCTTTTATGGCTAGCTGATTGTGCGTTGTTCTTCCTGGTGAATTGCGCATGCACTTGGCTTGATATACGATATTTTGATGATGTTTGGATATACCAGAACTATCCTAATCATTACAAATGTTCAGTAAATTATACTCCATAGCCTAGGTGGTTGCCAAGCAACAAGATACAAATGCCAAATCTGCCCTATGCAGTACAATAAAACAATTACCATGGCAACCAACCATTCGATACTGGATTGATTTTATTTAAA
Organism: Loripinus fragilis; assembly: GCA_964019695.1. Lineage (NCBI taxonomy): Eukaryota > Metazoa > Mollusca > Bivalvia > Lucinida > Lucinidae > Loripinus > Loripinus fragilis. The sequence continues at coordinate 97,736,863 of OZ026524.1, forward strand.
ACCTGAAGAGCGTATTGATGTCTCAGTGTGTGGTTTTATTTCAATTTCTATTAATAACAAAGTAACCAGAGGACCAATTGTACTGTGAACACGTGGTTTATAAATGTGCTTACTTTAAGCACAAAAGATTCAGAACCTGGTTCACAGTGGGCCATAGTACAGTTTTTAAAATCGGAAGCTGCTACACTGTACGCTCAAAAAACGTTAGCTGCTATACACAAAAATTTTGAATATCAAAAAATCAATACAACGCATAACTAGCATCTTTCGAAAAACACTTAAATAGGATGGTAAGAGATTTGTCTCTTCAAGTTGGTTTCAATTTTAAACCATAAGGTTCCATGTATTACACTGGACAGCGAACTTGATGTTGCATCAGTGACTTTTTAACATTTATGGCAAGCCAAATGCACATTAATTCTTTAAACCCAAGTTTGATCTTCAAAACTAGGTTTAAAAATCTTAAACCTAGGTTTGAAAGAAAAAGTGCACATTAATTCTTCAAACCAGGGTTTGAAATTTCAAACAGGGGTTTTAGCTGGCCAAATGCACATTAATTCTTTAAACCTACGTTTAAGCTTTAAACCTAGGTTTGAAAATCTTAAACCTAGGTTTGAAACAAAAAGTGCACATTAATTCTTCAAACCAGTGTTTGAAGTTTTAAACAGGGGTTTCAACCAGCGAAATGCAAATTAATTCTTTAAACCCTAGTTTGAAAATCTCAAACCCCAGTTTAAAAATAAACCAATCAAAACCTTCAAATTGGATGATAGGTTTTTATTGGTTCTGCAAATAAGCCCCGCCCCTTTGACACGCCTTCTTACCGCGGATTAATTGCTATTACTCATCGACAGCTAACGACCTGTCGAAATTCCTTGAAACTGGGCTATAATGAGCTACGAATGAAACCACTACTGGTGTTTCCATTTTTGAAGTGAAAGTGACCCCCTTGTTTTACCAATTATTCTTTAATGGTGATTTTTAGCTAAAAATAATTAGAGAAATGGATTGAGATATAGGCCGTGTAATTAAAATTTATTTTTCTCACATAAATAGGCTGAGATTAGATGGAATTTGGGCGTGTATTTGCTGCTCCTCTTTGAATTAGTCCCCAAGTGAACCTAATGATATAAATATGGCTTATACAGCTCAGTGGAGATAATTCACCAGGCACACAGATAAGAGTGCGTAACAGAAAATTGTGTTTCCTATTTCACAACCAAAACATATGTTGTGGGTACTCGAAGCAACCGTCTCAATGAGACGTTTCTTTTGAGCATACATAACATATAAACTGATGAACACAATCGCAATTTCACGCTAAAAGTTGCTTAAGTGACCCAAGCTTCGTGCATTAAGCTATGATTCACCGCTTATACCGACTTATAAACTTACACGAACATTCACATTTTTTATGTCAAATATAAAAATAAATCCAGTATTCAGATTTCGAATCTCGAAAATAGAACATCAAACTAAATCTGACGTTCAAATTTTAAATATCGAATATAAAAGTCAATCAAAATGTTAATTTTGAATCTCTTATATCAAACTCATTCCAACGTTCGAATTTTGAATGTCAAATAGCTTTTATCAAATTAAATCCAAAATTCAAATTTGTTGAATCTCGACTATCAAACGCAATCTCGAATAACAATCTCAATTCAACATTAATGTTTAATGTCGATTTTCTTATATCAAAGGGAATCTAACATTCATTATTTGACTCTCGAATATTAAATACAGTGTATCAAACTAAATCCATCAGTCAAATTTCTTTAATCTCGACTATTGACTATCCAATTCAATCCAACCTTTAAATGTTGAATTACAAATATAAAACTCAAGTCCTATATCTAAAGTTGGAATGTCGAATATTGAATACAAAGCTCAATCCGGAAACTAGATAATGCATAACTTAACTGCGTTTCCGCATACATGCTACATGTACAAATACAGGTCGGGAAATCGTTGTGTTTGCAGAAACCACACGTTTCTAAGAATTTCATAAACTTTTCCCCTCAGCGGAAACGCACCCATTTTATCTTTTAGGTACAAAGAACAAGTTGGCTTCCTTCAAAAAAGGAATCCAAAACGTGGGGCCGCAACTATCATTTAAATGTGTCAGCTTTATTAAGATAGAATTTGATTACTTGATTATAATAAACCAATATATACATGAATGTAATTCATATTTGGCATGCATGGATCCACAGGAAGTTTTGCCAGGGGGTCCAGGCCCGACTGTGAAAACATTGAAATTAGCATGTCTTGATATGCATGTTTTGAGAATTATGCGAAAAGTTGATAGCTCTGAAAACGTTTTTTTGTTACAGATTTACAGAGGGTTTTCAATAGTTATTTCAAAGAAAACTATACTTTCCCAAGGTTTGAGAGGGGTCCAACATTTTCCAGGCGGGTCAAACTTTTCCAGGGGGGTCAAAATGCTAATTTCTATAGAAACCCATACAAAAAATGTTCTAAAATTAGTCAGGAAAAAAAATCAGAAAAGTTAACAAGTACAGGGATTTTGTGAAGAAAAGGGTTTGACACCTTGATTAGGGGTAATTTGGTATGCTGAATCCAAAAACCAGTGTTGGCAAGCTGAGAAATGACGTCTTAATGGCCTAATTTGCATATTTTCAAAATGGCCGCCAAAAATCATGGAATTTGACATATAACTGAAATATTTTATTTTTTGACAATGTTTTTGTATCCAAAATCAATTGTTTTATGTCCTAAGATCGTTTTACCATTAGAGTACATGGTTTTGGTGGCAATTTACAGAATAATTCCATGATATTACCGTATTCATGGTAAAAGATATCCATTTAGTCTATAAAATCATTATATAAACTTGCCTTATTCAGCATCCTGCTTTTTAAATGTTAGTTTTATTCAAAGCACGATTTTGGGCTGTTAACCAGCTTTCAAGTAATAAATTAGAAAGAAACTTTGATAATCAACAAGTTATTTTGTTTTAAAATAAATATGTCATAATGTCCATGCCCAAATATATGGTACATTTTGTATCTATAAAAAGTAACAGCATGCTCATTCCTTAGTATCCTAGGGTCTAATTAGTCCAACCTTGCACGATCAGGAAAACTTTTAATGTGTCAAATTGTTTTGGGAGACCACCTAAATGGGGATAAATATTGCCCTAAAGAATAAACCTATTTGAGCTATGTGAAATCGCGTGGTTTCCATGACAACGCATAATGTGCTTCTTAAGAATGGGGATGTCCCTACAAAAGTACTCATATCTTAGCAACAACTCATCCGAAATTTTTAAACTTGGTACCAACTGAATGTTAAGACAGGACTTTCATCCAATGTTCAGATATGCAAATTATCAAATTTGCATATTCATGATAATTTGCATATTCATGAATATTAATGAAAATATTAGAATTAAGGGAAAAATCGTGAAAATTAAGAGGGTGTACATGCAAATTTATCCACATCTCAGGTGCTTACTATCCTATACTACAAACCTTGGTACCAATTTAATGCTAATACATATCATGTTTACTTAATGGACCAATATGTAAATTGTCTAAAAATTGTATTTATGAATATTAATTAAATATTAGAAATGAGAATAAATTAGAAAACAATTATTGAAATGTTCATGCAAAATTACTCATATCTCAGCAGCATTTTATCCTAGATTTCATACTTACTTACTTTCAAAACTTGTTCCCAAATTAAAGTCCAGAAAAAGTTCTTTAATAGTGTTGTTTGATATGCAAATTATTTAACTTGTTTATTAATGAGTATTTTTGAGTATACAGCCTTATTGATTCGTTTTCAATTTTTCTTTAGTTTTATATAGTTTTCATCAATATTCATGAATATGTTTGTTAATTGATTGAATATCTGACCATTGGAATAAAATACTTTGTCTCAGCCTTAATTTGATACTAAGAATAATTGCTTAGAACAATTAAAAGATGAGAGTAATTTCATAAGTAGACCCCCACTAATTTTTCTACGTTTTTTCTCTCATTTCTAATGTTAAAATTAATCTAAATAAATTTAAAATGGATACTTTCACATTATGGCTATTGAGTAAAGAAAAATGTCTTAGCTTTAAGTCGGTAACAAATGTAGTAGTCTGGGAATATTAGCAGCTGCGATATGAGTAAGTTTGTAGGTACACCCCCTTGATTTTATTACCATTTTTTCTCTCCTTTCTAACATTTAAATTGATAGTGAAGAATATAATCATAAATGATTTGCATATCCGATCATGGCATAAAATGTGCTATGTCTTAGCATTTATTTGCTACCAAGCTTGTTAGTCTATGACAATCAGCAGATGAGATATAGGTAATTTTGTAGATAAACCCATTTTAATTTTTCTGTAATTTTTCTTTCTTTGTTTAATGTTTTCATTAATATTCACAAATATGTAAATAAGATTTGTATATCAGACTATTGTGTTAAATTACTATGACTCACCTTTCATTTGGTACCAATTTTGGAAGTCTAGAATAGTTAGCAGCTGACATATGGGTTATGTTGTACGTATACCCCTTTAATTTTTTTACCATTTTCTATTATTTCTTATGTTTTCATAAATATTCACTGGACAAAAGTACTTTCTCTAGGCTTTGATTTGGTACCCAGTTTGATAGTTTATGATAACTAGCAAATGACATATAAGTAATGTGTTTAGGTACACCCCCTTATTTTTTTTACGAATTTTCTTTTTTTATTATTTCATTAATAATCATGAACATGCAAAAGCGAAAATTTGCATATCAGCACATTGTATAAAAAGGCTATGTCTGGGCTTCAATTTGGTACCAAGGTCGGTAGTCTAGGATGAGTTGCTGCTTAGATATGAATCATTTTGTAGGTAGTACACCTACTATCTTTAGAATCATATTGTGTATTTTCACATTATGGGGGAAAGGTAAATTGTTCTAGCCAGTTTTTCTTTGCTTTTTAGCGACCATTTTGTTTCGCCAGTAACTGACAGCTTTTTTTCCTTGTATTAGAGGAAGCGAGAAAAAATCTATGGAAGTATGTGCGGCACACAAGTGTCAATCTCTGGTCTGCTTGCAAAGGACCCAGCTACAGTGCCTGATGGGTTGCTATGGACACCATGCAATTTAATTCAATCCAAATATGTTTATTTTTGGAGTTAGTTGTCCCATTGACCAATTCCGCATCCATGAATAATTGTCCTTTGGTGCAAGGTAAGTCTAATAAGCCCCCTTTCCCCCCCCCTCCTGAGGTGTGTGTGTGTGTGGGGGGGGGGAGGGGGATAGTTATTTCATGATTTTGCATCTATTTTTACTTTCATAAATACTTATGAATATGCAAATGACATCATTTTATTATATGACTATTGGATGAAAGGACTTTTTAAATTGTATCACTGATGATATAATAACATGCAACAAGGACAGTTTGGGGGCCGATTTCAGTTTATATTTGCTTTCTTTTATAATTTTCCCTTATTTTCTGAAATTTTCATCAGTATTGATGAATATGCAAATTAGATAACTAATCTGCATATCAGACCATTCCATAAGACGAAAGTACTATATCTAAGCTATAATTTGCTAGCAAGTTTAATTGTGTAGGGTGAATGGCTGATGAGATTCGAGTCATTTTGTAGGTACAGGCCCACTTTCTTTAAAATAGCATTAACTTCCTCACCTAGCTGAACCTTACATAATTTTGCTATATTTTCCTGCAAACAATAGTGATATCATTGTGATGCATTTTTTTAAGTTCTTATTTTAATGAAATCATTCCTGACACATTTGGGCCAGATAATATACATGAACTATCATGAAAAACCCTTAACTAAGTCAGAAGCGAGATTTCTTGCGGAGGTTGTCTCCCCTGATTACCTCTTGGTCATATTTTTAATTCTAAATGCATAAATTGATGTCAGTGAAGATCCCAAATCATGAGAAGATGTTTTTGGTTTGATTTGTTCCAGTTTGGCATCCTTAACATGTTACTCTGCAGATTTTTATGGATGTTTCTTCAATTTGGCGGCCATCTTGGAAATGTGCAAATAAGATAGTGAAGACGCCATTTTTCAGCCTGCCAACATTGGTTTTTGGATTCAGCGTACCAAAATACCCCTAATAGGCATCTCAAAACTTTTTCTTCACGAAATGCCTGTACCTTCTTAAATAAGCGTCTTTTTCTGATTTTTTTCCTGACTAAATTTCGAACTCTCTAAAATTACAAACACCTAAAACTATCGCCGAATATAATTTTTAAAACATCCTAAAAACTCGAACACTGCCCTTATTGGAAAAGTGAATTAACATAAGTTATTTTCGGCAGAAAATCGATTCCCGTTTATCTGTTTGTCACATCAGTGTTCGGTATACTTCTACCGTACAGCACGTGAGCGGTAGCGACATTTGGAAGGTTCCATTCTATTCAGATGGGTAATCTGGCACGTGACGTTCTGTGCGCGACGTTATACTTTTTTTCTACTAATTGTGCGATAAGATCAAAAGCAAGAGAGCATTAAATGCACGGACTTTTCTACATGTTCGTGACAAAGATCATATATACTCCTCAAAATAATTGAAGGACCAATACTATCAATTATAACATTGATACATTTTGTGAAGAACATATTTTGAAAAACAATTTTACGATCTAGCCTAATTTTTTTGGACATCATTGACGCCCTATTGCCAAATTAAACAGTGAAAAGAATATGGTAGAAAATGCTACTAACAAGGATTTTTTGTCATTTTAAAAACTTGACCTAAATGTACTGGAATGTCATTTTTTGTGTGTGATCCATGGACCACATACGAGTAACTGCATGAAATGAATGAAAAGTGCTTTTAGATGCTGAAATCTATGTTTTCGCATGATTTTCTGGTGTTTTAATCCCATTGATACAATCCACCTCTTCCTGTGAGAGAAATGTACCCCTTTTGGCTGTGGCGTAATGGCCAGACTATGGGTTCAGACAACTGGTTTTGGCGTTTGTCTGTGACACTCTTTAAACAATTTGTCGGGACAGTTTTCTAACACCCAAAGGCATAGAATGACGATTGAAAATCCGAATCTTGATGGCCAAGTACACACACTGTTTTCAGAAAATAAAACAATGTCAAAACTCCATTGTCAGAGACGAAAATGCTTGCTTCCCAGTATATTGAAACTGTTTGATGAAATTGTTTGCATGTAAGCTTAACTGTTCAAAACAAAGTTTAATTTGATGTCATTTTCATTCTACTCAAACACACAGTACAATTTCTTTACCCCACCCACTGCCTTTTGAAAGTGTGTTTTTGAGAGTATGTGCATTTGAGACACAGTTATGACTAAATTAGGCATATGGAAATCAGTAATAATGATTCTTGATTTATGGGCATAAAGAAAAGAAAGATTTGGGCCAAGTTTTACAGAATTTAAATGTTTGAGCTGATTGTACTGGCGTTCTAAAATCTTGGTCCTTTAATTATTTTGAGGAGTATATGTTAATGGTATCGCCTGTCTATATGTATCTACTTGGTCGACGGAAAACAGTGCAGGTTACCTGCAGCGTGTTCAAATAAAACCCTAAGGGCCCCACGCAAAACTAGACAAGTTTTACATTTCTCTCATTAATAGAACATAAATAAATAGTTGGGCCGCATATGAGATTTTTGGTACTTATTGCATCATTAAGCAATGAAGGCTACGACGAGTTTAACAGAGGTATTTGCGCAGATAAGATCCGTTTAAAAATCTCTTCTGCTTGCCCATTAATCAGGATAAAAAGAATAAGAAGAGAAAACTCTAGAAATTAAATGTACGTACGACAACAGTTTTCATCACAAACCACAGAGTTATGAAAAAACAATTAATAATAGGCATCGAGATTATATTTTTTATGCTCAAAGCCAGCTTAATATGAAATTATCCTTTTCATAATAGTCGGTATTCTATCATTTATAAGAACGATAAATACTACGAGGGGGGTTCAATATATAATGAAAACCCATTCATAACTCCATCCACAAACGCGTTAGAATTTAATGTCATATGCCAAACGAAAGATCAATGTATCGCCGTTATAATGATGCATGAAACATTATTTTATCTTTCCAAATTCAATGAGTTACAGACTTTTTAAAAAGCACACTAATATGCACTGCATATATTTTCCTCCGAATTGTAAAGACTCATTTTAACAAAGGTAGAAGGTCATGCTGTATTTTCTAAAACAAACATTTAACATGCATAAATCACATATCCATAGTTTTCTGACTCATTTCCCCTTTGTCTGCTATAAAGATACAAACTTTTGATCGGTACCAATTTCTCGTGCAAACGGTTTTATTACGTAACCCCCTCTTACGTTGACGTCGTTTAAAGCTATGGACGTAACACTAAAATATGCACGGTTCTTGAAAATCAGAAATGTGGCTTTGTACCAGGAAAGGACAATTTTGATTGTATCGAAATTTCAATAGACACAGTGCATAGGCAGCAGACCAGTTAAACTGAAACCAATATCTAGGGGTATCTCATCTGAGTGGTATACCATTTTCGTTTCCTATAATTTTATTATCTGAAATAAGCAGGCCAGATTATGCACATGTAAATACGTGTAACAATGTCCAAATAATGCATCCGAATGCAAACATCGCTGCAACGCGGTATTTTGTCTGATCCATTTCAGTGTGAGCCACTGATGACATTCTTTCAGCGATTTTCTTATTTCAAATGACGTACTTGGAGGTACTTTATGAGTGAGATTAAATATGGAAATTTCAAAATCGGCTGTATTACTTGCAAATGAACATCGAAGCGACCAGAAAGAATGTTACAAGTGATATTCGTATGAATTTTTCGCTATGTATTCGGTCATGCAAAAACGACTCTGTCAATGTAATGCCAGAAAATGTCGCATCAAGGAGGATTTCAACCAAAATGACAGCCTCAGTATTTCATAGAATATAAAGCAATATCAAAAATTTTCGCAGGTATAAATCTTCAATGTATAGGTATTTACCACACGAAGAAACAGACTGAAAACATATCTCGTTCATGTAGTTATCTGCTTTTGAAAACGTTGTTTCATTTCATATCGCAGTGTACTTCAGCACCCTATCTTTGAAGAGACTTGTGTATATTAGATAATGAGCTGGACAACTGCAATTTTACATTTATTTAGCCAAGATACAGACCTTTTAATGAAAGTAGTTATAAAGTGTGTAAATATAAAACTTTGGGATATACTGGGCTGTTTTCATTACATATTGAACGCCCCTCGTACATACTGCAAGTCACAAAACTTCGCTACTTAAGCTTTAATGGGCAGTTAAAATTCGTCCATGAAAAAGCATTGCGCATGCAAAAGTTTTATAGCATCAGGGTCAGGTCCTTTTGTAAAAACGCATCGCAACTTTATGTGTCAAATCCAAACCCATCGAACGTTATAATATCTGGGTAAAATATACCAACAAAGCAAGAATTCTAACAACAACAAAAACAACACTTTGGGACCAGCAAAGGCCCAGATCAGCTTTTTAGAAGCGCAGCTGATTGGAGTCTTCGCTTGACGATTAACGGCCGACGAGAAAAAAAATTCACACAAATCTATAACAGAATTTGAATTTGAATTCTTACCAAAGAATAGAGATCAACGAACGCTCAGGCGAGCCTGTGCCACCACGCAGTCTCATCAGAACCATTGTTGATGCTACGAAACTAATGCATCTAAAAAAAGTCGTCTTTTTTTTAAGTAGTTTGGAAACATATCGTTTAAACGTCTAGAAAATAATTTTAAAGATTAAATTTGAATGAAAAAAAACAATACTGGAATTATGTTAAACAAACGAGATAATACATGTATAAGTCGTTTAAACGATATATTTCAACCAATGAGATGCAGGAATTATGTTGAACAAACGACATTTATTGTTTTAATTCCTATTCTGCTTTTGCGTATAAATTTCTTATCCTGTATTTAAAAGAACGAAATTGTCCCTTTCGGGGCTTCCGTACAGACGGTAGGACTTGGTACATTTTTTAAAATGAATGCAGGCAAATACGCAATTTGAGAAGAGCATAATATATACGAGTAATGCTGGGGATTCTTTAATTTGAAAAAACAAGACGTAAAATTTCTATTTTCCCCCTTATATTACTTGGTCAAATGACCACGCCCACTTGACACGAATGAAATATATGCCATACGCTAAATATGAGGTGTGAACAGTCGCACAAAATGTTTTTATAGCTTCGCCCAGCTAATATTACAATGTACGTAAATTAAAATTACAAAGGATGATTAAATCAATCAACACAAAAGTTAATCTTTATCCTGCAAAATTTGTTTCTTCTTTTTTTTATCGGTAGATCTCTTGTATTTTGTTTTAGATCTATGCTTGTTATATTTATAAGAGTAACTCATGGGCCGATTGGCCTTTTGGGAAATGTAATAATTTATCTATCTATCAAGAAAGCTGAATTTTACCTATGGAAATGTTAATCAATTACACTTTACGGAGTGTGAATAATATAGACGTTGGTCAGTCTGTACTGATGCGCAGACTTGTCTACGTATTTATTGTTCGCAAGCCAACTACATGTAAGTCTGATTTTCTCGAGAAAAGGCTCAGTTCGTCGAAAGAGTGTACATAATAAATGCGCCTCTCAGGCTGCGCTGATGTTCAGACTGATCTGTGCATTTGATGTTCGCAAGCCAACTACATGTATGTCAGGTTTTCTCAGCACTAAGAAGTAAGTCCGATTGTCGAGATTCAATTTCAGAAGTTAGCTCGATTTTCGAGATTCAATTTCAGAAGTTAGTTTGTTTTCGATATTAGCTAGTTTTGATATTCAAAACCAGATATTCGGTAACGCTAAATTACCAAACACGAAAAATATATGCAGTCATAATATTTGCGGATCCGATCATTATTATCCCAACCTATCTGTATTTCAATGCAGATTAGGTGGCTCCAACGGAGCTATCTCGTATGGATAACGCCTTTAAAAAGCTTTAATACACTTGTTGCAAAATACCTTATGCGCGGATCTAGAAAGATTTATAAGAAAGGGTCCAACTCTGCAACTCTGACGACATGTTTTGTCTGTTTGTTTTTAGGGAAGAAATGATCCAAATATCACTAAAAGCTGACCATCATCGGCCCGCTGGCGAAACGCCATTTAGTTTATTTTTTATATTTGCGACTTTTCAGGGGGGAGGGTCCGGACATCCTATCCCATATATACACTAACATACCTCTACACATACCTACCTACATACATGTGCATACATACATGTACACACATACGTGTACATACACACACATGTACATCCCTCCCTCCCTCCCTCCCTCTCTCCCTCCATGAATGTTTTCATACATCCTAGCATGCATCCAAGCATGTACACACATATTCATCCAAGTATGCACACACACACACACACACACACACACACACACACACACACACACACACACACACACACACACACACACACACACACACACACACACACACACACACACACACACACACACACACACACACACGTAAGTACGTACGTACGTACGTGCGTACGTACATGTACATTCACACATACATATATACAAACATACAAACATACCTACGTACCTTTACATAAATACATACATACAAACATACATACATACGTACGTACGTACATGTACATACACACATACATATATACATTAATACAAACATACATACGTACCTGTTAATACATACACACATACCTACGTACCTGTACATACATACATACATACATACATACATACATACATACATACATACATACATACATACATACATACATACATACATACATACATACATACATACATACATACATACATACATACATACATACCTGTACATACATACATACATACATACATACATACATACATACATACATACATACATACATACATGCATGCATGCATGCATGCATGCATGCATGCATGCATCCATCCATCCATCCATCCATCCATCCATCCATCCATCCATCCATCCATACATACATACATACATACATACATACATACATACATACATACATACATACACACATACATACATACATGTACGTACATACGTTCGTACGTATGTACGTACGTCCATGCATACATACATGCAGCCAGACAGACAGACATACAGACGCAGGGCTGCATGCCATCACGTAAGCACGTAAGCACGCAATCATTGGTTTATACATACATGCATACAGACATATCTCGAACATAAAACTCAATCCAACATTCAAATTTTTAAAGTCGAATATCAAATATCAAACTCAATTTCAACATTCAAATACAAATGTCGAATATTATATTAAAAAAATATTAACCTGACGTGAACGAACTGTACGCGCATCAGCGTTGCGCATCAGACAAACGACTGATATTTTCGACTATCACCCGCTGGTATGGCAAACGAGTGACAGTATTCGTCGTCGCTATAACAGCAGGTGATAGTCTAGAATATCTGTCGATCGTCTGTGGAAGTTTTGTATGGGAAATTCACTTAAGTTATAATAAGTCTTTTTATGAACAGTGCAGATCCAGATCAGCTGACTTATTGGAAGCCAGCTGATTAGGGTCTTTTCTTTCCTTTTCATTCACTCGTATGCTATTCATTTTCGTATGCTGGTAAACTGTGCAAACATTTTAGACCTAAATCAGGACCGAAATTAGGCAGGTGAAGACTCACCAGAAACATCTAAATGGTTTGTGCACTCAAGATGCCCAGCAAAGGTTCAATCAAGATGGGAGCCAGAGTCTGATAATTCTGATCAGTATCTTTATAGTAACATTATTTGCAGCTAAATATCCCAGGTTTCTATGCGCTGACATCAAACTGGACAGAAAGTTTATCAGTTTTAAAAGCAATAAACAGGCTTTAATCACCTAAGCTGGTAAAAAAAGAACTGTAACAAATTAATTAGTAAATATTGATCAAGATGAACATACATATTCACTTTAAAGAGAAAATAAGTATTTTAACTCATTATGTGCATTTTCAGTGTATTGTTTGCCTTTTTCAAAATAGATGTACGTTTACAGCTAATCGTACAGATTTTGATTCGTTCTTTGCAGCTAATGATTGCGTACAGTCGCAGCTAATCGTACAGTCACCGAAATGATAGGGCCTGAAAAAAACGAATTCATATGAACTGCACAGCCACTGAGCCATTAGGTAGGTAATGGAAAGTGATGATGAATAGTCTAGTCAATCTTTCATTTTGCAAAGTTAGAAAATATGAAAAATGACTTCACGAAAGAGGAATCGCAACATTTCGTGGTGCATCGCAATCGAAAGTGAAATAAATCACTGATTGAACAGCTGAATCATACTATTATATAGAAACAAAAAGTTGATGGTTTCAAATCAAAGCAAAAAATGAAAGAAGTATTACTTACCTTTAAAATGCAGTTATCTCCAATTAAAAAAACCTTTTAATAACCTTTTAAGTTTTTTTACACATCAATGTGTTAAGCAGCTAACGAGTTTTGAGTGTTCAGTAGCAGCAGATTCCGATTTAAAAAAAACTGTATGATGGTCAACTGTGTGGTTACAAATGGCCGATTGGCCTGTCATGATATTTTGACATTATGTTTTGTAAATATTATTGTTATTGGTGGTATATTTTTAAATCTACTTACTTGTATGGGAATACATGACATTGTGTATTTTTAAATGTCATCTTTTATGTTTGCAAACAAGATATATGACTTATATAGTCCTCCATCTGAATGACTGGTGTAATGGTAATGTCGTCTGACTTTCAAACTGAAAGTCGTGGGTTCGAAATCCTACAAAGAGATCTTTTACGCGCCATGGTTTAAATAATAATCATTTTGTTATAGAGTGTCATGCTTTTCATACAAGTTAAGACAAAAATCCAGTTATTCTTTTGTAAAACTTGGTTGGAAAATCCCAAACTCTAATCTTTCAAAAACAAGCTGTTTTCAATGAATAGGCGGAAGTAAGCTCTTATTTAACCAACCTTGTATTGTATTGTATTATATTGCATTGAAGAGTTTATAAAATACATGCTGAAACTAATAGGCAAAGTAGAACGTGTGTCTATTTAAAAGAAAGAAAGCAAAGATTAGGAATCGATACAATCAAGCACCACACTAGACCCAGGACACCACATGGGACAGTAACAAATATACAATAAAAATTCACACACAAGAGAGCCAAGAAATCAGCCCTTTCCCAGCAGGTGAACAGCCAAGAAAACACGAAAAACACGAAACACAAATAACAAAAATGATCCAGAAAAGAAGCATCGCCTTGGAACGGTCCTTTCCTGGAGAGTTTAAACTAGTTTCAAAGCGCCAACCGCACCCTTAGTTCAAATGGAGATGAAGACACATAGATGTCTCATGGAACATATAAATCAAGATATATAAAGGAAATAAAGCAAAGATAAGGACTCAACAGTACATAAAACTAAATACAGGAGCAAAAGAAACCAAACAGGTAAACCCCTGTGGGCCTGACAACAGCCAAAGCATCAGATCCCAACCATCTCATCAAAAGACTAGTCTTTAAGTCGGAACTATCATAGAGTCTGAAGTCCGGCCCACCAGCTTGTAATCAAAAGGGAAAGCAAAGTTGCCAACCTGGATTGGGTTGACCACCAAGCATACAGTATGTTGCAATACATTAATGTAATATCCAATCTTTTTATAATGAGAAATTATTTAATGAACAGCGCTGAAAAATCCTCTTCAACTAATACACTAAGTCACCATAGAACACAGGTTCCGATAGTCCTTGGCGCAAGAGAGATTTAAGTCCAACATGGAATTAAGATATCAGATCATAGTATTGGCGATAACATTTAGAAAAGGTTTTGCAAAGTTTATGATACTGATAGCCTTGTTTAAGAAGTTTCTGAGTTAACAATTTATTGTGAGTGTTGAAGTCAGCAACTTGGCTAGATGCTCTAGCAAATCGGATGAGTTGAAAGATATAGACACCATGGGATGTAGAGCGAGGAACATCGTCATCTACAAATGGAAAATTGACAATTTAAAATCATAATCGTCACGTTTATCATAAATTTTGGTCGAAACAATATCATTAGAAACGAACAAATGCATGTCTAATCTTTCGTATCAGAGGTATTAGCTTTATTAAGTTGAAGCTCTGAAGGGTATATTTTACTTACCATATTGTCAAAATAAACATTATTAAAGTTTAAAATATCATCCAAGTATCTTGATGTAATGTTAAAAGTCTCACTTATATCATCCTGATTATCACCAGAAAGAGACATCATAATGTCCCTCTCATAACAAAACAAGAATAAATCTGCAACAAGGGGAATACAATTAGTGCCCCTAGGAATCTCAACTACTTGTCTATACAACTAAGTGCCAAATCGAATATAAAAGTTGTCCAACAAAAAGGTCAGCGCATCACATACATTTTGACAAGACCATGCATGATTTTTTAGGCTTTTCCAAAGTGAAAAAACGCGTTTCTGTCGTTAATACCTATTTAAAACCATATGGGATTAATGAATAAAACTAAACGAAAAAATACAGGACGAAAAATATACGTGTTATAATGGAATTAGAATAAATAAATAAAACTTAAAATAATAATAATAATAATAATAATAATAATAATAATAATAATAATAATAATAATAATAATAATAGAAATAATGATAATAATAATAATTATAATAATAAAACGGATTATTACATAAGTACAGCTGCTTTTCAAATCTTTATAGATAGCGATTTTTTGTCATAATTATTTACATACCCCATACTTGTTTGACTGTTTGTAATAAACTTGTGCTTTGTTTGAGATATGATTTATTTCTACTCCTGTATGCACGGCATATCTAGTTATATTGAATAAAATATGGACTGTTTTTGCAGATGTTTTGTATCAAGTTTTAACTTCTAAAAAAGTTGAGTATAATTTCAGCAAATCAAAGTTGCTTATCAAAACTCTATTCCACTTAACCTATTTCTTTTGCAAACATATTCCCATCTGGCATCTGAAACACGAACAAATTGATCGTCATTACATTGATGGATGGGTAAAAATCCACTGGAGTCGTGTTGAGGGGAATATCTTGTACCTTTTAAAGGGGTCTCTCATCTTAAGCTTGTTAATGAAACAATCACCAATAAGGCATATTTGGATAATATCTAAAGCGATATAAAACTCCAATATGAATGCACTATGCCCCCAGCATCCAACAAGATAACGCACCTTGCAATAGATCTTTAAAATATTCACACATTCACCAGGGACCAGGGTGGTGATATTTTGAGTTGCCACCTTACAGTGTAGATCTGACCCCCATAGATACTGACTGTAGCATTGTTAAGCGTCATGTTAGTCGGATGTCAAATATAAAAGACAGCCATTTTAGAAATAACTATCAAATTTAGTGCAACTTATATTCAGATGACCCAGAAGTCATGCATTCGGCTATGCCAAAAAGAATCCAAGCTGTCATTACAACTAATGGTGGTGTTACTAAGTGTAAGATGACATGCCAGATTTTCGCTTTGAGATGAAATCACTTTCAAGATAAAATGCTTTGTTGTTATAGTGCTATATATGTGCTTTAATAAAACATAGAACAAATAATGATTTGCATCTTTAATACATTTCAAAGTCAAATCTTAAGTACATAGGGTATGTAAATAATTATGACAAAAATCGCTATCTAGAGAAAATTTGGAAAGCAGCTTTATGTTGTGGGATTCGATCCTGCAACGTATTGTGATAAAACTAGTGTGTCGCTAGTAGTCAGGAACTTAACTGATTGAGCTATTCTGACTAGCTGTAATACGTTTATATCGTGACGATACATTTGCGATCATACTTCGTTGATCTGACCGGGAAAATCCTTCAATAGACAGTCATTTATTATTAGCTGAAATTTGATAATCACACTGACCATAACATACGCTAAATAAATATGGCCCACCTATAATGATTACAAGTTTTTTTTTATCTTGTTATCTGAATAATTTTGGGTCATGGTCAAGGTAACCTTGACCTCAAGTACACACATATACCTTCAATCACTCATTCTCTTTATATATCAACCAACTTTAATGTCACATGTTCTTATATAAAAGCCTAAATTACACATTTCGACCATTATCTATTTTATCAAAGCAAGATAAAAGAATCATGGTTTGAGAACAATTCTGATTACAAGAAAACGCCAAAGAAAAAAAGCTTACCCCTCCCTCACTTTTTTGACATAAATTGATTGATTTCACTGAGTACAGTCGATTTCACTCATTTTTTTACCGATTTTGAATCTATACTGTGCATTAAGTGGCTTTGATAAGTTTATGTTTTATCAGATTTAATAAAGTTGATTTCTTTGGCACATGAAAAGGACTCGCTGCCAGGGTACATTTTATAGAAGGGAAGCATTGTGTATGTTGGAATTAATTGGTGGGTACACGTGTCCAATGACGTGGAGCATTTTGCATACACATATATACACACTGAGATAATATTCAAACTGATCAATTTTAAAATTCCATTTCTGAGAAATCAACTAATGATATCCTATGTAATGTTGACAGTAATCATAACATGAAATCAAGTCTACATTTTGTTGATTGTCACGTTTAATTGTGAAATTTAATTGTAAATCTTTCATATGGTACGAGTGGTTATGTTTGATTGCAAATGCATCATGTGCGTTATGCGTTAACTGAATTATATACATGTATCACAAATCAGATAATTCTCACGACAGACAACATCCGCACTAGAAAATGGACAATATGGCGCAATTTGTAACCAAGTAACGCAGAACACTGTTTTAAATAAAGGCTATTTGAACTGCGTATTAACCGTTAACAAAGTAAAAAAGACGGAAAAGATCAGGAATCGATACAATCAAGCACCACACCTGACCCCGGATACCAATGGGAAAGTGACAACTTGACAATTTAATAGACATCACAAACGAGAGCCAAGCGGTCAGCCCTTTCCCAGCAGGAGACCACAAGGCATCAATAAACAGACGAGCACGAAAGCATAACCAAAATAAGACAAAATAACATAAATGAGCCACAAAAGAAGCACTCAAACCATTTGCAAATGCGCGTTGCTGACGTACAAGCGAATTCTATTTAGCTGCAATTATTTCCAAAATATCCATTATTGTCACATGTTCTTATATAAAAAGCCTAAGTTAAACATTTTTAATGCGTCAAAGCAACTAGTGGGGCACTTCTGTCAATACTTGCAGATTAGTTTTCCGTTTGAATTGACAATCTTTTCATGCAGATTGATTGACGTTCTTTGCCACTCCCCTTTTCTGGTCTTACTCTGGCATCTCAACATTGCTCCCACCAAGACGATATTGTGACTGCTGTCTACGAAATTTCCATTTTGCTGCCATTTTAACAACCCATCAATATTTTCGATATAGTTATTGAGTTCGATTGCTGAATCATGATGTCCGCCTGAGATGTCCTTACAGCGGGCCTTTAGTTGTGATCCTTCTAGTTTAACGTTGACACATGATAGTGAGAACCGTAACAGTTTCTAAAATAAACAAATGAAATTGAAAACGTCATAGATAGAAACGCCTTCGGTTTTGCAGTTTTCAGAAAAAAGTCCCAATAGTAGTAATGGATGCCCCTATGGCACAATTTTTTAAGCCTGAAAAGAACTAAAATTTGATTTGCAAGAGATGGCTATCCTGGTAAGCTTGAGTGACTAGCTCTTAATAACTGAGTATATTTGAGGAAAATTCTGACTGGTTTATGATTTGGATAGTTTCCTGGTCCTGCACTGTTGACGGTAACTTAGTTTATTTGTGGGTTATTCTGGTTTATGACTGTTATAGGCTCTGTCCTGGACTGCTGTGGTGATATATATTTAAAACTAAATGTAACTTTACACTGTTAATATATATACCTTTTCTGGGTTTTGGTGACAGATATATTAAACGTTTTTTTAATACATATTAAATTCCAATCAATTGTTCATATGACAGTTGCATTTCATGTTTTTGCTGTCATAAATGCAACCACAAGGCCATAATGAAAGAGGCAAGGGGGCAAAACAAATTATTCTTAAACGCATCACTTTTGATGTGGTACTGTAGCTTTGAGATTGGACAATTTTCGACTTTAAAAAACCAGCCTGAAAGACAGGCTATCGAATTGTTGTTTAAAGTTCAAATCAGCCTGGATTACTTTTCGAGTAACACAAATTAGAGTGGTGTTTTTACGTCCATACCCCTTTTTATGAACTTTACAGTGCTTTCAATGGAATTACTCATAACAAATTGTTTGCCATTTGTCTTCCAAACCGATTGGAATTTTCATCAGATTATCTTGTAACATACTATAGGTAGAAGTCCAAACAAATCACTGATTAAAAATGAAATGTTTTGTTTGTTTGTTTTGTTGCTTTACGTCCCAAGTCAACAGCTATGGTCATTGCGGGACGGTCAGTTGACCTAACCACACTTTTTCCTGGGCAAGCTTGAACAAGCAGTTAACCAGTACTTCGTGCACATACTTTCGCTTGTAACTGACAACAGCCCTTCTTGAATGATTCAGTTGAAGGGAGGAGAATGACCGTAGAAATTATTTCATGATCACTCTCCACGGAAGCATGGGACCGGGCCGGGATCGAACTCGCGACTCCTGGATCTGCAGTCAGACTCGCATCTCTTGCCAGACACGTTACCGACTGCGCTACGCGGCCAGGTTGTAAAAAAAATGAAATGTAATCTAAGAAAAAGCTTTTAGCAAGGACTAAAGTGTATTATTGTTTTAATTCTAAGGGAGATGATTTCAATGTAAACCAGCTTTAAGATGCTGCCAAAAACTAACTATACGTCAGTGTCAAAATGTCTGGCAGCATTTTAATGGACAATCGATGGCCCTTAAAGTAGCGTGTTCGAATCCTAGGTTTACCAAGTATTTTGTTAGGAAAGACTTATTTGTGTTTTTAGTGAAAGTTCAGATAACCTGAAAGAAGATTAATTAACCGAAGTTGTTTTTCATGAATTATATTAGGGCGGGTACCAGCAGCTCATTGCAATATTTTATTTGGTTGAAATCGAAAACTGTAAGATATATTCGGTAGTTCAAAGTGTAAAGTTTGTTTGGTTTAAAGTATATAAAATAACTTAGTAAATTTTGGCTTTGTGGTACTTGATTGTATCGATTCCTGATCTTTGCACCCTTACTCACTTTGAAAACAACAATCATTTTTCTTACTGGGTAATAGAAAAATACCTTGGATAAGTTTGACAGTCTCTATGATTGATCTTATTCTCTCTATTCTCCAGAAGTTAGACGTGTTCAGATAAAACCAATAACTTAAGTGACGTAATTATGAAAATATTGCGTTATCCGAAATTATAAACGACGTCATTAAAAAAAAGTATTATCTTCTAAAAGCAACATCAAGTATTACTTTTAAAACAATAAATAACTTGGCCATTTTAGATGTGTACTAAGATATAATAGGCCTATTTATTAATATTAATTTAGCTTCATACGCTGGTCGGACTCTTAGCTTGATATTAATTTAGACATTTTAGTCATTTTAAGAGTTGGTTAGGGTAATTATATGTTAAATGGTAAAAAATATAAGAGGTTTGCATAACGCTTTGAGAAGTGGGTGCAAAAAGGATCTTCACACGTAGAATGTGGATGCAATGTGGATCCACCACCTCTCCACATTTTGAAGGTATTGTGGAAAAATGACTATGTATTGTGGAGCAGAGCAAAATTGATCTCCACATTTCAAATATGAATAAATGCAGATATATTGTGGGTCACCATAATGGAGATTGACGTTCATACTTGGATAAATACGAATTTAATGTGGACCGTCACACTTAAAATGTGGATCCACCATATCTCCACATATTGACAGTGTGGATCCACTGCACTCCACATCTTGACAGGGTGGAGTTTCCCCGACAACACTATCATAATTTGACATACCCTCTCTCCTATCAATACTATTTTCCTTCAATCTCTCAATTTGGTGGTAGGGTAGTGCACGATCTGTTGCAGCTTTCAGAGAGATAGCCCCGTCATATTTGGCTTGCTGGCAGGATGAAATTTGCTTCAGTTTGGGCAATTTTGGGAAGGGCCATTTGGTCTTCTATCCTATTCTTCCTTTCTCTCTCCCTCTCTCTGGGAGGAGTCACGACATGACTGAAATAGTGTTGACTGAGACTGTAAGCCTTAACTCAATAAAAATCAATCTGTCAATAGTTAACTTCTGATAATCTACATCAATGGTCATTATAAATGTTTCGTCCTTTTATTTATCATATTAGGCATTTTATCAAAATTTAATTCGTCTACAAGGGGATTGAATTTATTAACTTACTAAGTATATTTAAAGATAAATCTGTTATCTCTTCTATTCCTACTTATTTTGAAAATAAGGAATCCCCTATTATTTGTTATTAGTATAATAAACCTATTTGTAGTACTGTTTTTAACTATAACAAATTAGTAACAGAACTTGATATCGAAAAAATTATATTCCTGACTCTTGAGATTGTAAAGACTCTAAGTATTGCTATCAACCTGCTGGTCATATAGTCACAGGGGATTTAAAAAGCATAACTGATTCAAGAATTCGGTCTATTATATGTAAGGGACCTAAATATAGGTTTCATGTGCCAATGGACTTCAAATCATGTCAGGAGGAAATTGCAGGAGCCTTACAAGAATTTTGTAATCGCTAATGTAAACGAGAGCATGTTGAGTCTAATGCCTTAAATAGTTGGAAACTAAATATTTTTAAAATTATTGATGGTAGAATTTCATTTTATTGCAACAATTTAGATCTTCTACCACCTAAACCTAAATTCACTTTTAGACACTTGAAGAAAGGTATCCAAGAATTCCATAGGAGGTTTGTTTTGGCCCCCGCAAATAAGGCTGCAAACAATGTTGTGGTCATTTGAAAAAGATACTATATTAACACCCTAAAGCAAGAACTTAGCACTGCAAAAACATATGAGCATAACAGACTTTATGAGACGTCTATTGTTGATAGGCATCGATGCCATATGGCAGCTAAGTTTGGATTATTTGTTGATGAGGACCATAGAAAGCTTCCTACGTTATACTGGGTACCTAAACTTCATAAATGGCCCTATAAATCGCGTTTTATTGCTAGTTCTAGTGCATATACAACTACTGAGTTGTCTATGCTTTTGACTTCTTGCCTTGCTGCGATTAAAAACCATGTCGTTAAGTATTGCACAACTGTTTATGAATGAAATGGTAACAATTTATTTTGGTCTATTAAAAATTCAGGTGAAATTCTTAATTGAAGTCTAGAGGTTTTATAGCATCTGGTTTGTCTACATATGATTTCTCTACTCTCTATACTACATTGCCTCATAATCTAATCAAAGAAAAACTAACAGAATCAATTGAACAAACATTAAACAGAGAGGGCTCACTTAATTTGGCTTGTAATGATAAAAATGCCTTTTTTTACTTCTGAACAACCTAAACGATATAAATTGTGGTCATGTCAGCATATGTGTGATGCGCTCCATTATCTTTTGGACAATAT
Organism: Loripinus fragilis; assembly: GCA_964019695.1. Lineage (NCBI taxonomy): Eukaryota > Metazoa > Mollusca > Bivalvia > Lucinida > Lucinidae > Loripinus > Loripinus fragilis. The sequence goes on from OZ026524.1 coordinate 97,759,453, forward strand.
ATTTATAAGATTTGGCTCGAAATTAAATAGACAAAGTGTAGGTATTCCAATGGGTACTAATTGTACTCCTTTTGTTGCAGATTTGTTTTTGTTTTGTTATGAAAGAGACTTTACGTTGTCTCTGTCTGACAATAATCAAGCTGATTTTATTGAAGCTTTTGACTCAACCTCCAGATATTTAAATGACTTACTTAATATTGATAATCCTTATTTTGAACAAATGGTAGGTCAGATATATCCCACTGAACTTCAGTTAAATAAGGCGAATTCTTCTGAAACTGAAGCTCCTTTTTTTGGACTTGAACTTGTCAATAACAAATGGTATAGTTTCTTCTAAAATTTATGATAAACGGGATGATTTTAATTTTGAAAAAGTAAATTTACCCTTTCTTGATGAAGATGTTACTCGCTCTCCTTCCTATGGTGTATATATTTTCCAGCTTATTCGTTTTGCTAGAGTGTGTTCTAATGTTGATGACTTCAGCAACAGAAACTTATTTTTAACTGCTAAGTTATTAAAACAAGGTTATAGATATCATAAAATTCGAAAAGCATTTTCTAAATTCTACCACAGACACTCAGAATTAATTGTTAAATATAACATTGGGTAAAAAAAAACTTCTGCAATAAGGCATATCAGAACCTGTATTTTATGGTCATTTAGTTTATAAATTCAAACGAATTGTTGGAAAACCTAATTTTAGTGATCAATTCAAAAAGATAGTAAAACGTTATATAAGGGTTGGATATAACATGGATCTCCTGCGACAGTCTGCATGCCTAGTTTTAAACCCAATCATGGTTTATAGCTATAGTTTCCTCTTTAATTGCACGACGGTGGGTCAGGCCTCAGACTCTATGACGGCTCTGACGTAAAGCTTTAATGGGTGGGTCGGTGCCTGATGCTTATCTGTAGCTGGACAAACCGTGGCTCAACTTGAGGTTTTCTTTAGCTCTGACTATCTGTGAGTCATGAGCCCTTTTCTTTGTTTCCTCATGGTGTGTTAATTTGATTAGAATGTTTCTCCATGAGGATACATTGCATTAGTTAGATGGCCTCCATGCGAGCTGAACATTTCTTGTACTTCAACAACAGCAGAATCTAGGGCGAAGATTTTGTACCAGTAAAATGCATTTAAGCCCCGTTGTGGCTTAGGCTGCTGTCCGTTCTAAGGCTGTGGTTCTGTTGTTGTTGACTTTTTGTTTGTTGTTTCTCCCATGGTGGGAGTCTGTAATTGTTCTTGTTTTGTTGTACGTTACTTTATGTCCATTCTAGTATTGCAATCATCTTGATGGGGAAGAGAGAGCTGGTTGCTTTGCTTAATTTTTCTTCCTGGTGTCTCGTGATGGTTGAGCAGCTCTTCCTCGCCGTGCCACGGGGTTGTCTGCAGTTTGTAATTGTGGTATTTCCTGATCATACTCACTTACTATTTTTGACTTTGGTAAAATCATCTTCTCACATTGTAAAGTTCCATATCTAAATATTAAGGCCGAAAATTTAGGCCATTTAAGCCCAGCTGTAGCTTGGGCTGCTGGCCGTTCTAAGGGTTGGTACTTTTGTTGTTGATTTGTTGTTTTATGTACCTCCCATGGGGTTCAGTGTTGGTCTTTGTTTTGGTATGCATTACTTTATATCTTTTCTAGTTTTGTAATCAACTTGACGAGGAAGACAGAGACGGTTGTTTTGCTTTTATTGTCGTTTGGATGTCTTGTAACTGTAAATTTCCTGTAGCTCTTCCTCACCGTGCCGTGGGTACATCTGCAGTTTGTGATTGTGCTATTTCCTAATCATACTCACTTTTTATTTGACCATTTGACTAATATGCATAGGATTAAAGCGTTGACTTTGCGTATGTTCAAAATGCAGAAAGTTCATATCTACATACGATGCATGCTCTTTTTATTCCATTTTCATATGATTAGAGTAAGAGTAGCCATTATATATATATGAAGTAAAGTATGTTCTTTTTGGCATTATATTTCTATCAACTGTGGTGGCTGTTTCACCTATGAGATCATGTAAGAATTTTATCTGAGCTTATTTAGTGATAGTTCTATGGATATTTTTCCTAAAAATAAATAGTTCTCATTTAACACAAAACTAGATCACCCTTTTCAACTTCAGAAAAAACAATGGGCTGTAGCGCTGGTAAAAATTATGATTTCTTCAGAAATATATAAAATTTCACATAATGGCAATTATTTTGATAATCACTTCTTCAATTAGAATGTTTTGAAAAGTTTGGGAAAAGTAAAATGAATACTGTATGCATGAAAGATGGGAACTGTCCTGAAATAAAAGTGTTATCCCAGCAGGAAACTAAAATTTACCACAGCACTTCGTAGAGAAAATTCAGAGTGAAATTGAAGATAAATGTGGAGCTTTTCTACGTCAAATCCACAGTATGATAACATTAATTTATAAGAAATCTGGTAAACGTATAAACTTACATGTTGAAATCCAAATAGAGTCCAAAATAGATTTTCAAAGTCTCTTGGAGAAATATTTGGGATTGATTCCTGATCTTTCAAATAAACTGATTGGAAATGATAATCAGGGTTTATACATGCTGTTGATTTGAACATGATGTACCACCAGAAGTTTGTTTATTTTAATGTTGCAGATTACACTTACGTCTCCTATTCATAGAATTATTTCTAACAAGCAGACAAAAATTTAGCACTCAATCACATCAAGAATTTGTGAATTTGCATTATGTACCTTTGCCAAAATCTTACATTGATCAAGTTCATATTGATATCAAAGATGGAATTGGTAGGTCTGTTCCTTTTGTTGGTGTAAAATCTTTAGCCAAATTACATTTCAAACGTATTAAACTGATTTATTTTGCTATCAGTATAAATATGGTGGTTCTGATGGGAATCTGTATTGTTCTTAGAACACTACAAGAAGAAGAATGGATCTCTCAGCAAGACAGAAAAATACAAGTTGCAATGATGATATGATAAAACCTGTATCCAAAAGACAATTATTTTACCAGAGAAGCATAAATAATGGATATTGTATATGACTTGGATGAGGAATAGATTTAGAATGTTTACATTTGATATGAACATTATTAATTTGTCTTGTTTAAATGTGAAACTATTATCTTCTATGTCCCTCTAGGCTCTATCTATATTTTATTATTATAATTATTAGAAATATTAAAAAAAGGGCTTATTTATAACATCTGTAACAAAGGTACATTGGCTTGATAATCACAAACGAATTAGAACCCAATAGTTTGGGACCAGAGGCAACAGAATTATAGGAAAACATGCGAAAATATTCATTTTTTTTCTGAAAAAGCACCCCTTACATCAATTTAATGTCCTTGTTCATATATTATTTCGTGTAACGTATGTTACAGCCTTTAACAAGTGCTGCAATCTTGTTGTAACACCTGCAAAATATATAAGTCCTTATTTTATTAGCCAGACAATCTGAAATATGTAAGATATCCAGCAGCAGCAAATGTTTCATATATTTTTGCATAAATATTACCTATCGAAATGGGCTTCTTAAAACTGTGGATAGGGTTGTTTAATTGCTCATAAAAGACAATATATTTAAGATAAAAATGTAAAATTTGCTTTTTCTATACGTCAAATAAGTATATTAGTACACTATAATAAAAAACGTTTTAAAAATTGCACAGATCAGCTGTAAAAGTAAATAAATATTGGTCACAATTATCATTTTTAAACGGGTAAAGCAACTAAAGTAACACACATAACTCCTTAGGAAGCCGTAGTTTTGCTCCAAAAGCTTGTATGTGTAGCTTAGGTAGTCGACATGCTGACTATATGGGTAGTATGAATAAGTAGACAGGTTAATGCTTTCTTTCTGTAGCTAAAACTTTTTTATCTAAATTTGATATGGTAACATATGTAACAGGCTGTCAGAGACTAACGCCTCTGAGTACAGAGTGCAAACATCTCTTAAAAGACGCGGCTTAAAAATTCTTTAAGATAGGATATGTCTGCAAAATTCCCTAGGGGGTAGCAAAAACATTCTCAGTCATCCGTCTATAAGCTAGCCTTTAAAGATTCACCAATTTCGAAGCTTTCAAGCAATACTTGTACATTTTGATAAGCAGCTGTAAAGCAATTTCTACAACAAAGGTTAAGTGCATATAAATATCATGAAATATACTAAGAAAAACAATTTACATTTGAGAGAATAATTTTCAACCAAAGAATTTTGTATCTCAATGAAAGAACTACCAATATAAAATTCAGTAAAATGCAAAATAACATTTACAGCTCATTGGTTTCGATACATTACCACGCCAAACGAACAACCCTTTCATACCAAATTTATCTCTCATTGCACTTAATATCGCGAGAATGTCTTATATAGTGCATAGCCCAGCATATATGACAACATATTGACAGAGGAAACATTGACCACAACTACAAGCTGAGGTGTCGGACTTCAGACTCTATGACGGTTTCCAACTTAAAGACTTATCTATTGATGAGATGGAAGGGGCCTGATGCTTTGGCTGTTTGTCGGGCCCACAGGGGTTTACCTGCTGGATTTCTTTTGCTCCGGTATTCAGTTTTATTTACTGTTGAGTCCTTATTTTTGCTTTAACTCCTAGTTATATCTTGATTTATATGTTCTAGGAGATGATGCATTGATAAGTTAGAGGTCTTTCATGCAAACCAAATATCTATGTGTCTTGATCCACATCTGAATTAAAGGTGACGTTGGCATCGTGAAACCGGTTTAAACCCTCCAGTAAAATATTTTTACTAACCATTCCAGGGTGGTACCTCTCTTGTGGATCATCTTGTGGATCATCTATGTTTTCTGTCTTGTGTTTATATGCCTTTGTGCACGTCTTTTATTTGTACCTTGTGGTCACCTCCTGGAAAAGGGATGGCCTCTTAATTTTTGAGTCCCATTTACACTATAGGTTTGTATTAGTCATTGTCTGACTTCTTTGTTAAATTCGAATTATTTTTTCTGGCTTTCATTGCCTGTTCATCCAGGGTCACTGAAGAGGATTGATCATCAAAAACAGATCTGTCCGGCCCAACCTCTTTCCTTTGAAAGTTACCACTACTCTTAAAGGAACACATGATTATATTTCAATTTGTAAATTTTCAGTATAGGGGATTAATCCATTTGGAACTACACTGTACATAAAAATTTAAAGCGTGACTTAAATAACACATGCATTGTGTTTGTAGACATCTGAAACTATGAATTGCATGCCTATTTAGATTAGTTTATATTATATTGAATGTTAGAGATGGAGTTGAATCTAAATAATATTCAATTGTTTTTCTTAGTATAGTTTACAGATTTATAAATATTCAATGTATCAAGTACCAGAAAGAAAAATGATTCGTATAAAAATTCTACCATGGCCACCACCAGCTACAAAACACTTTCCAAAGTGCACCACCGATAAATCCAGCGAATGACTCTGATTCATGCTTAGCCTCATTGTGAATGTTTTTTCTGATATCAGATGCTGAGGATTGTTTTACCTCCATTTCTTGTAATTCCTTTTCCTTTTGTTTTATCTCTTCCTTGGCTTGCTCTTTCTCTGCTTTAAGATCTTCAAGCGCCTTCTTTAGCTCCTCTTTCTCCCGATTTTCTTCATCCATTCGTTTTTTTATTTCTTCTTGGATTTTTTTCTCAAATGCTTCATATATGTCATTGGTATAGCATGTATATTCTTTGGATTTCACTACCTCGTCTACTGTTTCTACCAAATTCTTTACCTGGTGTTTACTAACATCTCTGTTGGTCTTCAAGCGGTTGGTAAATGGGATTGTTCTGTTGCCACAAGCATTAACAACTGATTTCAGGTTGTCATTTGAATTTTCGATATAATTTTCGAAAGTTATATCGTCAGCTTCTAAATCGTCATAGCCTGTAAATACTATAACTGCTCGTTCGTATAATTCGGGGCCGAATCTATTTTCAAGTATTTGTATTGCTTTGTACTCTTCTTCTGTAAAGCGATTGATTCTTATGACAATAAGAAATACATGAACTCCGGGAGATGTAATTATCATTACTTTGGCAAGTTCCCTCAAAGTTTCATTTATTGGAACGTTTGTATCAAAAATACCTGGAGTGTCAACAATTAGCCATGATCTTCCTTCCACTTGAATATGAGCGAAATCTACTTTATTTGTCAAGCTTGAAGATGAGGTACCTGCTTTGAACAGCTTCTCTCCAGCTAAGGTGTTGATAGTAGTGCTTTTGCCAACTCCCGTTTTGCCAACAACAACTATTCGTATCTCTGGAGTAAAAGCATATTTGAATTAACATTGTCAAATTTAAACATTGCAGCAAAAGTGAATGTTGCACTAACTCATTTATCTTCACTGAAGTTGATGTTGTGCCTTGTGATTAGTGCTCAGATTATATGTTCTCGCCATTAAGGATCATGGAATTAATTTTGAGCTATTCTGAATATAGAATGCTGCTTAAAAATACCATTAAGGACGTTGTCGGTGTCGCATGATTAATTACTGGTCATGAACAGTCGAAATAAACCGAGCATGATCTTTTCTTTCTTTGGTTCCTTTTTTGCTTCTAAAGGTTCTAACTTTCCATAACATATTTTAAAGTACTATATAAAGGTTTGTGAGGGAGCTAAATTTTGTTCTTAATAAACGCTATTTGACAGCAGCACTCAGTTTATATTAACACATTTTCATTATTTATTGTAGGCGTCTCTGACACAAAATAAAAACAGAAAGAAGTTTGTTTTGATTTGTTTGAATTATTGCTTAATATCTACAGGTCAGGTCGAGATGGCCAGATATGTAATCGCACTGTCCTGGCAAACTACACATTGCAGTTTACCAGTATTTAGTTCCCTTTTTTGCCAGTGTAATGAAACAGATTTGCCACCATTTTAGACCAGCATGTGCATGTGCATGCGCATGAGCACATGTTCAGCTTATTTTGCCATACTAAGTAAGGGACCTTTACTTTTATAAGGTGGTTTGCTGGTGACTCATTGTATAAGTGTGATTCACGACTATACCAATTTATCATGACTACATGTAAATCAATGTTTTTTTCAAACAACATGAAAATCAATAATTTCTCGAGGCACTTTGCATATATAAGCCCTCATAAATTCATTGACTTAGAGAAAACAAAATTAGATTTATGGCGAGACAAGACATCAGAGTTACCACCGTGTGGTTTGTGTAATAATTCAATAGGAGATCAAGACATCAAAGTTACCACCGTGTGGTTTGTGTAATAATTCAATAGGAGATGAAGACATCAAAGTTACCACCGTGTGGTTTGTGTAATAATTCAATAGGAGATCAAGACATCAAAGTTACCACCGTGTGGTTTGTGTAATAATTCAATAGGAGATCAAGACATCAAAGTTACCACCGTGTGGTTTGTGTAATAATTCAATAGGAGATGAAGAATCTCTGGTGTATCTCCTGCACTATAGGTTAATATCTGGTGCACACCATCACGGTTGTGGTTCAGGGCTGTATTGAGGAACTATCATAAGGAAATTGTCTCTTGTATCAACAGGACAAAAAATGGCAGCAGACCATCAATAGTATTGGGGCAGATATATAAAGCACATGATCGCGAATTGAAGATGAGGGCTATTGTAGCCTAGCCCACAGGCCATTATCACAGACTGCTGTGACCTTTTTCAAATCACAAGTTATAACATTTTTGGCCATGAGCCAAAACAGAAGTCTACAAAACACGAACAACAAAGTGAAGCTTCTTTCAATTTAATCCATTGACTGATCAAATGAAAAGGGCCCAAAACTTTGAAGTTAATATATATTGAATTTTTTGTGTGTCTTTTGCTTGGCTGACGTACAAATAGAAGAACATCACATGCGTACTTCCATTCGGTTTTATATTGAGATGTAGCTTCGTGTTCTAAAGTTATGACCAGTGAAGTAAAGGAAACCAATGGGGTTTATGTGCTGTATGTTGTGATTGTTGTATTGTGTACATAAACGTAATTGAAATTGTTCATTTAGTTGTGTGCATTTTTTTCCCTGGTCGCAATACCGAACCTGGCAGAGGCTAACAAATGAAACAATCCCTCTTCACGCCCTGACTGTCTTTAGGATGTAACAGCCAGTAACTGACAGCTTGCTTTTCTGTAATCAGCGGTTGATTGAAAAATTCTCATTGAAATAATAGGTTTAATTAAGGAGTCACTTGCGCAAGAAGCGGACTCGCTATCATGGGTATCAAATGAATACATATACATTCTTGCCTTCGTGTTCCCTAGATTGATCTTGTAGTTCATGGCTGTATTTGGACCCACAGTCTGACTCTGCAAAATAATAATGAACAACCCCTGAGTATTCAAACATATTTAAAGTTTTATTTTCAAAAGAAAATAAAGAATAAGTAAGTTACAGTTTAAAGACCATATGATAGTATTCTGTAATGAACTTCCCTTATAAAAGGAAAACAATTTTATTTGTAGAACACACCGCCAAAGATCGAAATCCTATGTCATAAATCATATTTACTTGTAGTTTGTGGGACTTTTGAATTACCATTTGAAATATTTTACTAACCGTTCCAAGGCGGTACTTCTTTTGTGGATCTTTATGTTTTTTTCTGTCTTGTGTTTGTTATGCCTTTGTGCGCGTCTCTTTATTTGTGCCTTGTGGTCACCTACTGGGAAAGGGCTGACCTCTTGACTGTCGTTTGTGGAGTAAACCTGTGAGCTTGTCACTTTCCCATTGGTATCTTGGGTCAGGTGTGGTACTTGATTGTATCGATACCTGATCTTTGCACCCTTACTTACTTTTATAGGGTCTTTTATGAAGTTTAGGTAACCAGTATAACGTTGGAAGTTTGCTATGACCCTCATCAACAAGTACACCAGCAATATGGCATCGATGTCTATCAACGACAGATCTCTCATCAAGCAAATTATGCTCAAAGGTCTTAGCAGTGCTAAGCTCTTGCTTTAGGGTGTTAATGTAGTAATTTCTAAAAGTGAATTTAGGTTTAGATGGAAGAAGATCTAAATTATTGCAGTAAGATTAAATTCTACTATCAATAGTTCTAAAATGTTTAATTTGCAAGTATTTAAAGCATTAGATTCAACATGCTCTCGCATGCTCAGTCATAGTTCGCCTATATAGCTGACGTTATAAGTAAAAATTATGCAAAGCTCAGCAACTGAAGCAAACAGAAGCCAAATCCAGTCCACAAAACCAAAATGTGAAATAACTGAAATTACAAATAGGCAAAATGCAGACAGGATATATGGTCAAAAGAGTGAGCAGCTTTTTTCCAAAATATGGCCACCCAGCAGCGCAAACCGAACAAAAAATGATATAAACACACAGAAGTCCAAACGCCACCAAAATCTCTGACACCAAAACAGGCAACAGAGAACCACAACAGAACTACAGCCTTGGAACAGTCGTTCAGTTTTGTAAGATAAACAACTAACCCTCGTGATTTTATCTTCTTTACAACTGAAGCCCAAGCAGTGAATTATTACTCAATAAACCACTGCCAGAGCTGATCTTTTTCTTAAACATAGCAGATCAAAATCAAATTTCGTGAACTTATTACAGTGTTTTGCTCAATAAAGAACATTACTAATAGCTGTAAACCCAACAAGCAGGCTCCGTTGCCTGAATCCTTAGCATTATTCAATCGCAATTCAGGTGGATAAGTAAAGCCTCAGTCACACGAGGGCTTAGGACCATGTTGCGACCTCTGTAAGACCAGTCACGTTGTAAAATCGCAAGTAGATCTCATATGAGCGCGCGACAGGTCTTAGTGATTGGGAACAGCAATGTTAACAAAATAGGTTCCAAAGAGGTCTCTGAGCATTTTCTTGAACCTGGTTCTGCAGCAGATGGTAGCAGCAGATGTATACATGTCTTAAAAAGCGTTTTGGTGCTTTCACAAGAAGACAAGATAAAAATGCAAAAATAAGGGGCAAGACTGTCGCATGTTGGTTTTTATTGATCGGGAGGGAGTGATCGTGCGAGCAAAAAGCATGAAAATAGGCAGGGCGGAGAGTTTTGATCATGTCCAAAAACCTGCGACCGCGATCCAAGATCACAGATAGTCTCCAAACAGTATTTATAAGGTCCTGCGACGTGTATACGACCAGTATACGACCAGTCACCGATCTTTGAGATTGTCAAATATATATGAGCGCGGATCTGAGAAAATGGTCCTTAAGGCATTTCAACTGTTATTACGTAATAGACATTTGAAAAATGTCTAAATGACAAAAAAACATGCTTTTCAAAAAATGTTTCTATAGCTTGATGTAATCAAAGTAGCTAATATTTCTGATTATATTTAAGGTTTTGTATGTTGCCTGTTGCCATGGCAACATTAAGGCCATAGCACCTACATGGGCTCAAAATGAAGGGTGGGTCACTTTAAATGCCTACAATACCACTTAAAAACAAATTTATACAATTTCATTTGAATCTACATTAAACCATAGATAAAGCACGAGAAAGCATTATATTTAATAGATAGTTATATCAAAAGTAAGTAATGGTGCAAAGATCAGGAATCGATGCAATCAAGTACCACACCTGACCCAGGATACCAAAGGGAAAGTGACAAACTCACAGAAGACACCACAAACGAGAGCCAAGAGGTCAGCCCTTTCCCAGTAGGTGACCACAAAGCACATATAAACAGACGCGCACAAAACATAGCAAACACAAGACAGAACAAAAACATAAAAGATCCACAAAAGAAGACCGCCTTGGAACGGTCAGTAAAATATTTTACTGGAGGGCTTAAACCGGTTTAACGGCGCCAACCTCACCCTTAATTCAGATGTGGATCAAGACACATAGATATTTGGTTTGCATGAAAGACCCCTAACTTATCAATGCATCATCTCCTAAAACATATAAATCAAGATATTACAAGGAGATAAAGCAAAGTCGACTATAATCAACGAGCAACTGGAGACAAGCATTCTGACGTCATATTAGGCTTAACGTGTTTCTTGACGTCGCGTTCAAAACCTGATTACAAACGCTTATTCAAACCTCCATAATATATTTGTCAAATTTGAAGATAATTACTTCAAATTTTCAGAAAATGCTCTTAATTGGTGGTACTTTGCAGACACATCATAATTTTGATTTTGATTTATATAGCCATAGAGTACTTTATGTCATATCCTGGCCCATATACAATTGTATGATAGTAGACTGGTATCAGCCCAGTAAATAAAGCAATTGCAAAAGTACCGACAATACTATGCAAATTTCCACTACAGATGTATCAATATCATCAAAAATGCCTGATATACTTTATTGTAGACAATGGGGCAGTAATACAGTACCAAATATTTTATGCGTTTAGTACATGTAGTTAAAAGTCTTGGACACGTGGTCTGAAACCAAACTTATATGATGGTAGTGTTCCATGACATATGGTGTATGTGCTGCGTGTACATATATACGCAATGTTCAACATCACATTGATACTGCCATATACTAAAAGTAGCTAGGAAAGAGATTTTAGCATTTTACATTCGTAAACAGCTAAGGCTCAGACAAGCCTGCACTTATGAGACAAAAACGTCGGGTCTGGTCTCGATTCAAACTGTTTGGCACTTAAATTTCGTTATTGTTGAAAGATAGTTTTAGAAGCAGTTCATTTTGATAACGTACGGAGAGTAATAGGTCAGTAAGGGTCGAGGCCATCCTCCATTAACCTTACACTCAATGCATAATCTCTTAGTATATAAATGTCTGAACTGAAAGAGAGCAAAAATCATGAAGCCTTTGGAGTGTTCATGGTTTGAAAGTGTAAATTGTTACCGAGACCACATGTAAAAGCACAAGATTTCAAAAATTAAGAATCAACTCAAGAAAAAAATATTTACATGCTGTGTAAATTTGTAAGACTTTTCAAAGTGTCGCCTTCTGATTTCCTTTAAAGTGACCTTTTTTCAGAAAAATGACAAAAAATAAGGAATACCTTCAGTATCAAACAGTTTGGATCCAGATCAGGTCCAATGTGTGTGGGGCCCGATCTTGTTTCAAACTGTTTGCAAAAACATCAAGCCTGATCTCGATCCGAAACTGTTATCTGATTAGATGCATTGTTTTTGAGATGGTCCATTATATATAATATGGAGGGGTCACAGCTTATTATTTCCAAATTAAATTACATTTCGTTCTCTGAGGATCCCTTTTTTCGTAATTGTAGCAAACGGTGTAGACCCTGATGAAATGCGTCATTTCGTCTAGGTCTTCACTGTTTGACAGACGGTACACATTTATGCCCATTCAGTATAAATGGTACATCAATTATTACTCGAAAAAAGTTTATCTGCTCATGTGTTAATGGTGCTTAATAGTTATCCACCGAAATCGGCCCTTTTATCTATTTTCATCATGTGTGTATAAGAGGTATGTGGAGGTTCAAACCTTCGCGGCTCGCCTTTGTGATAAAGATTATTCATGAGCTGGGGCACATGACCGTTCTGATTTTATCACAACCAATCATAAAATGCATTTTTCAAATAACATTAACGATAGGTCGTAGATAAATCCCAAAGGCTGGTCCTTAGTAGTCGTAACAAGTCTTACATATCCGAGATTCGTGACCAATCGCGCGATTGGGTGATCGCGCAATCTTGTGTGACTGAGGCATGAGATTCGCTTGGCAATTCCTTCGAAATAAGGATTGCTAATATATATACGATCCTCTACATGTGCAGACGTCAAATTTACTGCACTGATATCTGCTTGAGTATTATCAGAAAGAGACTTCATAAATAGAACGAAAAATAACACGAACACACCTTAAATGGTAAGGCAAACAGTAACTCATACCTCTGTGCGAAGCTGTACATGTAGTTTCTTGTCCCTCTGCGGTATTGAGTGTCAATGCCAGCAAAATAAACCCGAGCAGGAACACTGTATAAAAAAAGATAGTTAGAAAATAGGTTCCTCTAGCAGGAATTATAAATGTACAGTGCATGTATAATTTTAAAGTTCTTATTACACTGCTAAAATGCGTATTTACCTCAGGCAGTTTGGCCAACTGTCAGTTGGCCTGATCACTGATTAACTATAAGTGAGTGATGTTAATCCCTTTTTTCGCCACAGGGCTTTGCGTCGAACAAATGGTTGTGGATCCCGATAAGACCCCAGATCTTGATTCATGATTGCTGCATTCTGGCGACTCTGCATAGCCTCCCACACTTGTCTGAGCCCCTAATTGCTCGCCTTATCCTATTGATAACGTGATTGTTCTGCATCCCGTGATCTGTGATTGCGCTTTAGTGAAAAGAGGGATTAAGATCACTCACTTACAGTAAATGATCTAAGCCAGCTCACAGTTGGCGAAACTGTCTGAGGTGAATAAACTTTTTAGCAGTATAATAAGAAATTCAAATTTAAAAAAGAAAGATAATGTATGAACTGTTTGTTAAACTACTAAGTAAGTTACTTAGAAATGCTCGGAATTCAACCTTCGAGTCTGTTAGAATTCCAACCGGGGCCATTTATTTGTAGTGGGTGACAGATCAAGTTTGTACCATTCAATACCAGTTAACATCATAACCATAGTAAACTACCTTTATTTTGGTGTCCATTTTGCATGTTATAAGGCGGTACGTTGTGGTTCTCTGTCGCCTGTTTTGTGTCAGAATTTTGGTAACGTTTCACCTATGTCTATTCATGTAATTTTAGTATGGTTTATGTTGTTGAGTGGCCACTTTTGGAAAAGAGCTGTGCACATATTTTTTCATTGTGTTTTGACAATTTGTAATTTTAGTTATCTCCCGTTTTGGTTTTGAGGGCTCGATTTGGGTTCTGATTGCTTCAGTACATGGTAATTGCATAATTTTTACTTATAATATATTGCAATATATGCAAATTGTAAAGATTTCGATACAATTTGATCATAGTGACCAGCCCCAAAGGAGGCACCTCTAAGCGAATATATATACAAGCAGACAATTATGGGAAACTTTTGCTTTATAAGCTCTCCAATCAGAATTAACAAGTGTTGCTGATAGTGTGTGACATCGAGCTCGATCTCCACAACTATTACTTTGTATCATATAGACCAACACACAAAGGTACACCTACCGCCTTCTTCTGCTAATAAAGATTACCAGTGCAAGGACTAGAATATGTACTTAGTACAGGTGAACTGTATCAATGCCATAACACAGAGTTCCAAACTGATTGAAACTGCCACCGAAATTTTTTTGCAAACAAGTTTTTGGCAAAATGACCTAGTACTTTTAGCAAACATAGACACCTAAAGTGACTTATTTCTGTAAGAATAGACCATACCGAGTAGATCCTATAACTTCTTGGCTTAAAATCTATAATGGCCTAGAAAATATTCTACGACAAAGGTGAAAATCCAAGCGGGGATTTCCCATGTGGGGATTTTTTGAAAAATGTAAAGTTCAACTTTTTGTTCAAATATGAAAAGATTTCGTGTAAATGGTGTGAAATAAGAATCTCACCAACAATAACAATGTTTGATTTTCCCTGCAGGGATTTTCCCCGTGGGGATTTATTCTCCAAAAATCCCTGTGGGGATTTATAACACATCTGTATTAGTGCCTAAAAACAAGCCTAGGTTCACTCTTGTTGTTTGTTTCACACATTTGAGTATGTTTCAAGTACATTAGAAGATATTGATTTTTTCCCCTGGCAATCTTTCCTGCGGTGATTTTTCCCCATGGTGATTTATCTAATGAAAAAGTATTTTTCTGCATTTATTCACATTTATATCATATATGGCATATATCCAGCTCAGTTACTGGATGTTGTAGTGAAGCCAGCCAATAAACTGTATTTAGATTTACTGGGTCACAAACCCAAAGACAGGTTTTCACTTAATGCTGACCATATACCTGTATTCACAGTTTAGCTGCACATTTTAGGACCACCTGCTTTTGCTGTCTCCTTATAAATTTTGCAAATAGTTTAGATCCAGATCAGGCCCTACATATCTGGCCCGATTAGGATCCATACTGTTTTAAGTTCTGATGGTATTCCTGAGTTTGCTTTGGCATAGTAATAATACTAATTTTATCAATATTAGCGTAGTAAAAATAAAACATTTGACCACTTCAACATTTTTGTTAAATAGTTGAGAGGCAATATGATTTAAGCATTTGTGTTGTCTGCTGATTCTTTTCAAAATAAAATTCGCGTAATGCCAACAGAACGACAAACAGTTTGGATCTAGATCCAGCCCAATATTGTATAGGGTCTAATCTGTATCACACTTCTTCATTTATTCCTATCATGTTAAGTGTAGATCTAGATCAGTTACCGCATATTGTAGCTAAGCAAGCCAGCAAACTGTGTTTAGTTTTACTCCATCATAAAACCCAAGAATTGGTTTTCACTCATTTGCAGCAAATGAAATATGCATTCACAGTTTAGATGACCTTTTTGGGCCATCTGGGTTCTCTGTTGGTAGACTTTGCAAAGAGTTAGATCATACCCACTCTAAACATCAGGCCTGGTCAGGATCCACACTGTTTAACAATCTGTATATATTGCTGAGTTTGCTTCTGCATAGTAATAATTCATTAATAATGGATTTATTGATATTGCCGTAGCAAAAACAATAACAATAATTGATCAGTTTGCAATAAATGGTTGAGAGGAAACATGATCTTAGAAGCTGCATATTTTCAAAATTAACTTTTCAAAACAAATCCAGTTGTACCATTAGAATGTCTACTTAGTAGTTAAGGAGATGTTGGTCAAGTAAATGCCTATGCAAACTAAGTCAAGGGAAATAACTCAAGTGTTAATGAGTTGACTTTAACAAACTTAATTTGACAAGTCTGTAATTGTTCTATCCTTTGTTGTACGTTACTTTATGTCCCTTCTAGTTTTTCTAGAGAGCTTGTTGCTTTGCTTAGTTTGTCTTCCTGGTGTCTGGTGATTGTTGTGTGGCTCCTCCTCACGGTACCATGGGTTTGTCTGCAGTTTGTGATTGTGGTATTTCCTGATCATACTCACTTACTATTTTTATAGGCTATTGACTGTCCATGGTACTACAGTCCAACCTGTATCAAACTAGCACCTGATATAAAGTCGATCTAAAAAGTCTCCATATGAAATGAGAGCTTATTTGTCCCAGTGGTATTTTCTAAATTCTACCACATACACTCAGAGCTAATTGTTAAATACAAAGTTGGGTTAAAAACTCTTCTGCAACAGCGCATATCAGAACCTATTTTATGGTTGTTTAGTTTATAAATTCAAAAGAATTGTGAGAAACCCTTATTTTAGTGATCAATTCAAAAAGATTATCAAACGTTATAATAAGGTTGGATATAAATTGGATATCATGCGACAGTCTGCATGCCTGGTTTTAAATCCAATCATGGTTGATAGCTATGGTTTTCTCTTTAACCGCAGGACGGTGGGTCAGGCCTCAGACTCAATGATGGCTCTGACGTAAAACTTTAATCGGTGGGTTGGTGCCTGATGCTTAGCTGTAGCTTGGCCCACCGTGTCTCAACTTGAGGTTTTCTTAAGCTCTGACTATCTGCGAGTCATGAGACTTTTTCTGTATTTCATCATAGTGTGTTTATTTTATTAGATTGTGTCTACATGATGTTACATTGCAATAGTTAGGAAGCTTCCATGCGAGCTTAACAGTTTTGTGTTTCAACAACAGCAGAATCTAGGGTGAAATTTTCGTACCAGTAAAATGCATTTAAGCCGCCCCCTATCCCCAGTGGCTTAGGCTGCTGTCCGTTCTAAGGTGGTGGTTCTGTTGTTGCTGATTTGTTGTTGATTGTTACTTTCATTGTGGGATTCTGTAATTGCTCCATGTTTTGTTGTGTGTTACTTTATGTCCATGTTCTAGTTTTGCAATCATCTTGATGGGGAAAAGTGAGCCGGTTGCTTTGCTTAATTTTTCTTCCTGGTGTCTCGTGATTGTTGGATGGCTCTTCCTCGTGGCGCCATGGGCTTGTCTTCGGTTTGTGATTGTGGTATTTCCTGATCATACTCACTTACTATTTAAGAGGAAAAGATGTTTCAAAATGTTGATGGACAACAAATGGCGTCCTGATGCTGAATTTATTGTTACACTATTAGCTCACCCATGATTCTTTTGCTCTGGTGGGCTAAATAAATAGGCAGATAGTGCCAGATACACTATCATAGTGTCAGAGGTTCTTTTGTTGTTTCCAACAGACCAAATGCAATCTCTTTGAAAGCTGAAGCCAAAGTTGTTTCTCTAAAGAATATTTTTATAGTAGCAAACAGTATAGACCCTGATCTTCACTGATTGCTAAAGTATACATTCATAAGTTACTAAAAAATAGATAAAGGGTTAATCAATTTTTATTCTGGATACATTTAAATATATACCAGGGCAAACATTGAAGACTCAGATTCAAGGTATCATTGTACTATAAAGCACCGTGATTTTGTGTGCAATAGGATTTATGCGCATTAGAAACTAGTCGGGGGGTACTTTGATCAACCCAGATTTTTACTCTCCCGACACTTGGTCATTATTTCTTTTTCAGACTGGAAGCCCTTCCTATGAGAGGCAGCTCCAGCAAGTTTCAGTAAAATCTGTGCTGTTTCCACTTCAGGAAATGACTTTTGCCAAGTCAGTGTATTCATGGGCAGGAGCAGCAGAAAATTAAAAAAAGTATGGTCTCCCCAAACTCTTAAGAATTTTAGAAAAGCAACCTTGCGAAACCGAGACTTTTGACACTTATTTTGATTTTCTAGAGTTTCTGAACAAGAATAAGTATAAAGTGACGTTCCAGAAGTTGTCCTTTTAAAATTACTTGTGTTAGGTAATCTTTATGACAATTGCCAAAACTCTTGTAGGCCAGTGTCGTATTTACTCGCTCACAATATGTATATGCATAATTTATCATTAATGTCAAATTTAACTTACCCATCCAAGCCTAGCATCCTTTTTATAGGACATCAGCAAACGTTGCAGAACTTGATCAGAATGAGGCATCTGATCAAGTTCTTTACTGCTTGCTTAAAGAATGAACTTTTATAATTTGAATGTAAGGGTGAGAAATTCCATACAACATTAATGGGTTAATTTCAATACTTCTTTACCACAAGATGCTGAATCAAACAGTCTAAAAATTTAACATCATTTTTTAGGGTTAGGGTTAGATTAGAGACCTTAGGTTGAAAACTATGTATCTATTCAGAGTTTGCATGGTCAGTAACATGTCTGACTACGGATGTATTTTTGGCTGCAGATCTGGGGATTGCAAGTTAGATCACAGCCTGATCCCACACTTTCATCGAGATTGATCATGAAATAATTTTTAAGGTCATACTCCTCCCTTACGCTGATTCAAGAAGGGTTGTCGTCAATTACAAGCGAAATTATCAGCACAAAGTACTGGCTAACCACTTTGTCAGGCATTCCAAAAAATAAGTGTGGATACAGGGTTTTTTCTGGTCTATTTTGAGGACTGATATTGGATTATGTTCCCAATGGCAAAAAGTATTTTTCCCAAATTCAAGGAGATAATTACAAATTCAAAGAAAAATAAAACTTTATCAATATTTTTTGACATCTTAACCACACTGTGCCACAGCAAAATGTATTTTTGCGTTCCATATTTTAAAATGTGCTTTTTAATGAACCAAATATTTGATTGTTTTGTTTAATTTGATTAAATTATACAGAGTTAATTTTCCTAATTTTGCATAAAATGACGTGAAAAATTCCCAATTCTGGGGGCTGGGTCATGTTGCAAAGCGTAGAGAAATAACCCTGGATTAGGTAAACTGACCGTCTCGACATGACCATAACTGTTGACTGGGACGTACAGCACCAAGCCAAACAAATAGTTACAGAATTTTAAACAGTTTGGATCCTGATCATGCTTGATGTTTAGGCAGCGCAGTGGTTTAGTGGTAGAGTGCTTGTGACCGAGAAGTTGGGTGTTAGAGCCTCACCAGTGTCACTGCGCTTTGTCATTGAGCATGACACAGTAATCCATGCTTAGTACTGGTTGAACCCAGGAAGACCGACATAACGGAAAAATTGTTGACTGGGAACTAAAGAATCAAATGCAAAGTTTACCAACAGATAACCCTAACAGATGGCCCTAAAAGGTGCATCTTAACTGTGAATACTACATATTTCACTTGCTGTAAAGAGCGAAACCTATCTTTAGGTTTTGTTACAGGGTAAATCTTAATACAGTATGCTGGCTTAATTAGCTACAATATGCGGTAATTGATCTAGATCCACACTAAACTTGATGTGAATAAATGCAGAAGAATTTTGATACAGATCAGGCCCTATCCGAATCCAAACTGTTTGTCATTCTGTTGGTATTACTGAATTTGTATTGAAGAAGTTAATTTTGAAAAGAACCAGCAGACAACACAAATGCTAAAATCATAATAACTATTTAACAAAATTGTTAAAGTGGACAAACGTTTTATGTTTACTATGGTGATATTGATAACATTAGTCTTATTACTCCCGTTGGAACACGACCATGGACAAACCGATTCACGAGCGCAAGCACAACGATTGTCAGCAGCTCATCACAAAGTCACATGGTCGATCCTGATTGGATTCATATATTAGGAAAGCAACGCCTACCTTCTGTAAAGGGAAAGGTCACTGTATACTTAACGTGTCAGTGCTCCGAAAATAGATGCTTTTGGCGTGTCATAGATCACAAATATCAGGCTCAGTGTTGTGTACCTTTGTGCACAGTTTTATTCAGCAGCATATTAACGTATCACGTATCCAATAAATTCTCTCCTGGGTCTGTGTAGAAAGATTGTGCTTGCAGTAATCACACAATTCTTACGGGATGATAAAGCTGGACGTATTAAACAAACAACACTTTTAAACTTGTTGCTTTCTTTTAATAGAAACCAAATAAGGAACGACATTTCATGTAAATTGTCTGCTGGTAGATGATTCATATGAAATATCAAGGTATATTTTCTTCCTGAAATTCAAGCAATACATCACAAAAGCGTACAGTGCATTTTGTCATGATTGGCGTTTTAACGGTTAAGATCAAAGCGGTATTAATTCCAAAGTAAGTAAGGGTGCAAAAATCAGGAATCGATAAAATCAAGTACCACACCTGACCCAGGATACCAATGGGAAAGTGACAAACTCACAGTAGACACCACAAACGAGAGCCAAGAGGTCAACCCTTTCCCAGCAGGTGACCACAAAGCACATATAAACAGACGCACACAAAGACATAGCAAACACAAGACAGAACAAAAACATAAAAGATCCACAAAAAAGTATCGCCTTGGAACGGTCAGTAAAATATTTACTGGAGGGCTTAAACCAGTTTAATGGTGCCAACCTCAACCTTAATTCAGATGTGGATCAAGACACATAGATATTTGGTTTGCATGAAAGACCCCTAACTTATCAATGCATCATCTCCTAAAACATATAAATCAAGATATAACAAGGAGATAAAGCTCCAGATAAAAGATTTTTGACACTGACATGATTTGAAATGACTTATTATGTTGCATTATTATTTATAGAAACTAGTAACTCTTTGCATGCTGGATAAGTTTGCATAGTTTTGTCAATATAAAGACTATTTTAGGAACATCACCAGACAGCTACAGACGTTTGGTTGGGTCTGATCTGGGTTCAAACTGGGCGGCAATCTTTTTGTGTCACTTTCGGGACAAACTGATCTGTTAAAATTGTATGCAAGGGTAATAGCGCCAGCAGGCAAAGTTAAAAGGATAAATCTTTTTGCGGACAATTAAGAGATTATGTCACCGAGACAGTTCGAAATGTCTGTCTTGAAGACTTTGTATATTGTGACATTAGACACCACAAATGGAGTGTTGCAAATATATTACACACTTTCCTGCGTTGTCACCCAGACGGTTGGAAGTGTCGCGGTTAATAGCTTTACACAGTAGGCGGAGAGAGAACAAACCAATCTACATCTAGCACGTGACTGAATCATTTTTATTGACACATCAACTTGACATCGTCGCAAAGACTCAATGTCCTTGGTCGACTTCCATCTACAATACTATGCTGAAGCAATTTCAGGAATACCACCAGAATGTCAAACAGTTTGGATCCTGACCAGGTCTGATATGTAGGGCCTGATCTGGATTAAACTCTCTTTGCAAAGTTTTTAAAGAGACAGCAAAAGCAGGTGGCCCTAAAATGTGCATGTAGCTAAACTGTGAAGGGCAGCATAAAGTGAACACCTGTCTTTGGGTTTGTGACTGAGTAAATCTAAATACACTACAACATTCAGTTACTAAGCTGGATCTATACCATATATGATATAAAAGTGAATAATTGCAGATAAATGCAGAAGAAATACTTTGCCATTGAATAAATTCCTCATAGGATAAATTCCCAACAGGAAAATAATCTCCATAGGGAAATATCCCTGCAGAAAAAAATCCCCATGGGTTGGGGAAAATCAAAATGTTCTAATATTTTGAAACAAACTCAAATGTATCAAACAGATTGCAAGAGTGAACATAGGCTTGTTTTTAGGCACTAAATCAGATGTTTTGAAAATCCCCGCGGGGATTTTTATCCAAATTCCAGTGGGGAAAATGCAAACATTGTTATTACTAGTCGACCTTCATTTTACACACCATTTACATGAGATCTTTTCATATTTGAACAAAAAGATGAACATTACATTTTTGAAAATCCCGGCGGGGAAATTCTCCACATGGGGAAAATCCCTGCAAGGAAAGTAAAATATTCCAAAGGGATTTTGACCTTTGTCATGGAATATTTTCTATGTCATTATAGATTTTAAGCCCAAAAGTTATAGAATTTACTCAGTATGGTTTATTCTTACAGAAATAAGTCACTTTAGGTGTCATGTTAAAAGTACTAGGTGATTTTGTCAAAAACTGGTTTGGCAAAAACATTCTGGTGGCTGTTCTTAACACTTGAATACTTGTCGACCACTTAAAAGGTCTAAGCCTATTTGGGGCAAATGGGTTGTCGAAACGTCTCTGCATATAAGCCTGGTTATCTGGTTATTAAGGCAGTAATTGATACACTTAATTGTAGGGCTAGGAGTGCCATACATCGATTTGTCAGGTAGAAGTCCACCAAAATTTGAGGCGACCCTCCCTACATTGCCATAGCTATTAACTGGGATTTTAAAGACAACGAAACAAAGAAACACAAGTGTTTCAATCTAAGGATAAAACTGATTTATATTAATTTTTAATGTAATCTCATTCAATCTCAATTTCATAGTGTAAGATAATTTACATGTGCATCAATAGAGAAGTGGGTAAAGTGTATATTTCATGATAAGTTCACTCATTTATCCATAAAATATAGGTTATCGGTACCAATCTAATGGCTGTTTGTATACAGCATTATCAAAACATCCCATCTTCCACCATAATATATATATATATCAATTCGTTTATACCTGTTATACTCAGCCTGGCCATTTTCTCTTTCAACAGTCTTTTATTGGCTTTCAAAATCGTTATTATCCCCAAATCTTATAGCATGTGGCAGCGCTGAATTCTGAAACAAAGAATAATATATAAATCTAGATATATTTTTATGGAAATTAGGAATATTTTTTTATATTTAATGATCAAACCTGCAACAATAATAGAAGCACTACTTTTGGGAATCCAACGTGCGGTACTTAGACCAGATACGCAAGCCCCTCCTTGTGTGTTCCGCTGTGGTCAATTTATCTGTAAAATTTGAAGCAGACCTTGCTTTAATACTCCTACGTATCAAGGATAAGACATCAGTCACTGAGCTGTAATGAGCCTCGTCCAGAACAAAAAAGGTTTCAATTAAATTCAAACATCAAAGGTGCTGATCAATAAGTGCAACAATACAGTTACCAATACGTTTCTGTGATTGACATAAAGCTATTTGTTTAGTGGTGTTTCTTGACATCCTGGGTATCACAAGGTATCAACCAACACGCGTATACAATGATTTATTTGGTTATCAGGTTTATCCATTAATAGATAGGAGGGCCATCAGGCCAACTGAAAAATACAATGAAGCGTTTTCTCAATCCCTGCATAATCGAAGAGCGAGATTGGGTCCGTAAAACTAAAATAAGCAACCAGTAATTAATATTACCCTCTTGTCTAAACCCAATTGTAACTATCTAAATGGCTTATCTAGCTCCCTGTACAAACCCTTACTTTTGCCAGTTCTCCTGTTTCAGTGTGTTGTTTATACACAGCTATACACAGCTAAATGACATTTTAACAATCTGATTTTAGTATGAAGAACGATCTAATTTTAAACTGTCTTATATGTTAAGCTTAAACCTGCTAGGAGACTACAATAAATGCTTAGATTACAGTAATAAATTGTTAATGGGTTTTCCAGCCAAAGCATATTTGAGCGGAAATTTGGTATTAGAATAGAAGCTGATTACGGACAGTTCCAAGGTGGTAGTTCTAATTTGGTGCTGATCATATCAATTAGTAGACACAACAGCGGATTATCTTATTTGCTCTTCAGCGTCTGTGTTTTCTAATTATGGCTGTATAGCTTATCTAACCATGTAATGTATACCCCTTCATATTCCAACATTTGTAGAGCTATATTAAAACTGAGGTATAAGAGGGGTTTAACATTATTTCTTTGCTTTTATAAAATAGTTTGAGGTAATTTAACATGTACTAACAATCCATGTGCTTGGAAAGAGCTGCAATATTTTATTGTGGCACTCCCTAGACCTTCCGTATAGTTATATTGAGAAAAACTAAAAACAAAAATATCCCATAATTTCGAAAGTCATAACAGCCATAAAATCGCTATTTGCTGATGATGTTAGCATTTGAGAAATGTCAAGCATGCTGTAGTTTAGTTGCGGTCACAGTACCCTACTTACATATACGTTGAGAATCATCGGATGAGTCAATGCAACATCGTATATGATGCCAACTCGTCCAAAACATGCTTCATACACGTACGACCGCTATATGCATAATTTATTTACAAAAAACTGGTTAGATGCTTCTGTTTTGTGTAAGAATGCATAACTTGCTTGTTCAGTGTACTGCAAAAACACCTACAACTTGTTTGGCGTAGATGTGGCAAATGACAAGCAATTTAATTTGAAATGAATACGTCCAATTTCAATCGGTAAACTTTAAATGATTGTTTCAAATAGTTATCTCAAATAGATTAAGACAAATGTATCACAATTTTAACATTGTATGTAGTTTTCATCATAGCTTTAAATAAATATGCATACAACCAACACAACAAACTGATAATAATACTAATTTAAACAAAACTAAAGGTTTTGATGTTAGATGGTCTCCATGCGAGCTGAACAGTTCTTGTGCTTCAACAACAGCAGAATCTAGGGCGAAGATTTGGTACCAGTAAAATGCATTTAAGCCCACCCCACCCCGGTGGCTTAGGCTGCTGTCCGTTCTAAGGCAGTGGTTCTGTTGTTGTTGGCTATTTGTTTATTGTTACTCCCATTGTGGGATTCTGTAATTGTTCTATGTTTTGTTGTACGTTACTTTATGTCCATGCAGTCATCTCGATGGGGAAAAGAGAGCTGATTGCTTTGCTTAATTTGTCTTCCTGGTGTCTCGTGATGGTTGAGCGTCTCTTCCTCACGGTGCCAAAGGGTTGTCTGCAGTTTGTGATTGTGGTATTTCCTGATCATACTCACTTACTATTTTTAATCCTCGTCCGAATTGTGAACCAGATATGTTTGCGCATCCTTCAATATTTTTCAAGCTACAGTGCAAACAACGTTGCAATTATGAAAAATAAAAACTACAGGCTTATACCACCTTATGTTCAGCTCAGATTGTCCCTATACTTGTTTCATAAACAAGGCATTACATAGTGATTTTTATTTGAATAGTATTATCATTTAACGATGCTCTAGTGAATTTGATTAAAAGAACTTTAATTAATTTCATACAAGATGACTAAAGTGTAAAAGTGTGCATGCCCAATGATACTTTATATGGGGGTTTATATCTTTTAACCTTATTTCAACATAAACTGTTTTCACGGACTTCGTCATAGTCAGGAAAAAAATCAGAAAAAGACGCTTATTTAAGAAGGTACAGGCATTTTGTGAAGAAAAGGTTTTGAGATGACTATTAGGGGTATTCTGGTATGCTGAATCCAAAAACCAATGTTGGCAAGCTGAAAAATTGCGTCTTCACTGTCTAATTTGCATAATTCCAAGATGGCCGCCAAATTGAAGAAAAATCCATAAAAATCTGTAGAGTAACGTGTTAAGGATGCTAAACTGGTACAAATCAATCCAAAACATCTTCTCATGATTGGAGGTCTTCACTGACATCAATTTATGCAATTAGAACTAAAAATATGACCAAGAGATAATCAGGGGGGATAACTTCAGCAAAAATATTTCTTCCGACTTAAGTTAATATTTTTTCATGATAGTCCATGCATATTATGTGGACGAAATGTGTCAGGAATGATTTCATTAAATTGAGAACTTTAAAAAAAAATGCATCACAATGATATCTCTATTGTTTACAGGAAAATATGGCAATTTAAACAACATTCTGTAAGTTTCAGCTAGGGGAGGGGGTTAGTTCGATTTTAAAGAAAGTGGGCCTGTACCTACAAAATGACTCGTATCTCATCAGCAACTCGCTCTACTCTTACTAGACTATTAAACTTGCTAGCAAATGAAAGCTTAGATATAGAACTTTCATCCAATAGAATGGCCTGATATGCAGATTAATTATCTAATTTGCATATTCATCAAAACTGATGAAAATTTCAGAAAATAAGGGAAAATTATATATATAAAAAAGCAAATATAAACTGAATTCTGCCCCACACTGTCCTTGTTGCATGTTTTTATATCATCATTGATACAATTTGACAAATCCTTTCAAGCAATAGTCATATATAAAATTATCTCATTTGCATATTCTTGAATATTTAAAAAGCTAAAAATATAGGTAAGATCATGGAATAACTATTTGCCCCCCCCCCCCACACACACACCTGGGGAGTGGGCTTATTAGACTTACCTTGCACCCAAGGACAATTACTCATGGGTGTGAAATTGTTCAGTGGGACCACTCTATACCAAAAATTCTAAATGTCTCCGAAAATAAACCTGTTTGGATTACATAAAATCGCATGATGTCCATGGCAACCTATCGGGCACTGTAGCTGGGTCATTTGCAAGCAGACCCATAATCGACACATGCGTGTCGCACATTTTCTCATGGATTTTTCTCTCTTCCACAAATTCAAGAAAAGCAAGCTGTCAGTTACTGGCGAAACAAAATGGTCGCTAAATAGCAAAGAAAAACATGGGTCAGGGAGTCGTGCATAGAACAATTTACCCTCCACCCATATTGTGAAAATCCACAATATGATTCTAAAGAAAGTGTGTGTACCTACAAAATGATTGCTATCTAAGCAGCAACTCATTCTAGACAACCGATCCTGGTACCAAATTAAAGCCCAGACAAGGTTTTATTCAATGTGCTGATATTCAAATTTTGGCTTTTGCATATTCATGATTATTAATAAAAATAGACATAAAAGAAAATTCATAGAAAAAAAATCAGGTGGTGTACCTATACACATTACACATATGTCCGTTGCTAGTTATCATAGACCATCAAGCTGGGTACCCAATCAAAGCCTAGACAAAGTACTTTTACCCAATGATACGATATGCAAATGATTTAATTTGAATATTCATGAATATTTATGAAAACATGAGAAATAAGAGAAAAATGGTAGAAAAATAAGGAGGGTACGTACAACATTACCTAAATGCCAGCTGCTAACTATTCTAGACTACCAAACTTGTAACCAAATAAAAGTGAGAAATTACACTTTAACGCAATAGTATGATATACAAATTATCTTATTTGCATATTCATGAATATTAATGAAACTATTAGAAATAAGAGAAAAATCTTAGAAAATTTGAAGGGGTGTACGTACAACATAGTCCATATGTCAGCTGCTAACTATTCTAGACTTCCAAAATTGGTACCAAATGAAAGGTGAGTCATAGTACTATAACATTATAGTCTGATATACAAATCTCATTTACATATTTGTGAATACTAACAATCTTGGTACCAAATAAATGCTTAGACATAGCAAATTTTATGCCATGATTGGATATGCAAATCATTTCATGATTATATTCTTGAATATTAATTTATATGTAAGAAATGAGAGAAAAATGGTAATAAAATTAAGTGGGTGTACCTACAAAATTACTCATATCGTTGCTGCTAATACTCATGGACTACCAAACTTGGTACAGACTTAAAGCTAAGACATTTTACTTTACTCAATAGTCATTATTTGAAATTATCTATTTTTTAGATTTATCAGATATTCATGTAAACATTAGAAATGAGAGAAAAAACGTAGAAAAATCAGCGGGGTTCTACTTCTAAAATAACTCTTTTCTCATCTTTTACTTGTTCTAGACAATTAATCTTAGTATCAAATTAAGGCTGAGATATAGTATTTTATTCCAATGGTCAGATATACAATCATTTAACAAACACATTCATGAATATTGATGAAAACTATAGAAAACTAAAGAAAAATTGAAAACGAATCAATAAGTTTTTATCTTCAGAAATTCTCATTAATAAATTAAATAATTTGCGTATCAAACAACACTAATATAGAACTCTTTCTGGACTTTAATTTGGGAACAAGTTTAGATAGAGTGAGTATGAATCTAGGATGAATAGCAGCTGAGATATGAGTAATTTTGCATGCATATTCTATTAATTGTTATCAATTTTTTTCTCATTTCTAATAATTAATATTCATGAATACAATTTTTAGATAATTTGCATATTGGACCATTAATTAAACATGCTATGTATTAGCATTAAAATGGTAACAAAGTAAGAAAGAGGGCAAAGATCAGGAATATATACAATCAAGCACCACACCTGACCCAGGATACCAATGGGAAAGTGACAACGTCACAATTATACATCACAAATGAGAGCCATGAGGTCCAAGGCTGTTAGTATAGGATAGTAAGCAGCTGAGATGTAGATAAATTTGCATGTACACCTTTATTTTTAACATTTTTCTCTTATTTCTAATGTTTTCATTAATATTCATGATTATGTGAATTTGATAATTTGCATATCTGAACATTGGATGATAGTCATATATCTTAACATTCAGTTGGTACCAAGTTTAAAAGTTTGGATGAGTTGCTACTAAGATATGAGTACTTTTGTAGGGACATTCCCATTCTTTAGAGGGGCATTATGAGTTGCCATTGAAACCATGCAATTTCACATAGCTCAAATGGGTCTTTTCTTTAGGGCAATATGTTCCCCCCATTTAAGTGGTCTCCCAAAACAATTTGACACACATTAGAAGTTTTCCTGATGGTGCAAGGTTGGTCTAATTGGACCCTAGGGTACCCAGGAATGTGTATTCTTCCACTTTTTATGGATACAAAATGTACCGTTTATTTTGGCATGGACATTATGACATGTTAATTTTAAAACAAAACAACTTGTTGATTATTAAAGTTTCTTTCTTATTCATTACTTGAAAAGCTGGTAAATTGTCCAAAATCGTGCTATGAATAAAACTAACATTTAAATAGCAGGATACTGAATAAGGCAAGTTTATATCCGATTTTATAGGCTAAACGGACATTTAGTACCATGAATACGGTAATATCCTGGAATAATTATGTATATTGCCCGCCAAACCCATGTACTCTAATGGTAAAACAATCTTAGGACATAATACAAATGATTTTGGATAAAAAACATTTTCAAAAAATAAAATATTTCAGTAATATGTCAAATTCCATTATTTTTGGCGGCCATTTTGAAAATATGCAAATTAGGTCATTAAGACGTCATTTCTTAGCTTGCCAACATTGGTTTTTGGACTCAGCATACCAAATGAACCCTAATTCAGGTGTCAAACCCTTTTCTTCACAAAATGCCTGTACTTGTTAACTTTTCTGATATTTTTTCCTGACTATCATGACCTTGCAAGTTCATACCAACATGTTATGTTTGTTTTGGTTATATCATTTAATCGCATGACGGTTTCCATTTAAAACAATGACCTCATTGGTTTATACTGAGTACACCATATCAAAGCTCTATCGTAAAGCGTTTTAAAGATAGTACACTTCTTTCACAAGCATGAACATTTAATTAGCATTTGACTCAGAAACACGATACAATTAAAACCAGAAGCAAAATGAGAAGAAACTTAATATACAAAAAGGCAATATTCGGTTACCAATAGCATAAAGCGAATATTAAGCAGTTCTTTCTCAGAAGGCTAAACGTTCGTATCATCATACAAAATGACTTCTCTGCATGCTTTTTTTATTTTTAACATAATCATAATTAAAAGAAGCAACCGACCACAACATACATGTAACAATAGAAAGAGATAACATCTCTGAATATCATACACTAAAAAACAAAAACTAATTATCACCAAGGACGCTTAGTAATTAACTGACAATGAAAGCCAGAGAAAGAGTGCTGTAATTTTGGGATTCAAAACGGCAATCAAATCCAAAAGTTAAGTGAGTATGATCAGGAAATACCACAATCACACACTGCAGACCAACCCACAGCACTGTGAGAATGAGCTACAGAACATACAGTAACAAGACATTCGTAAGACAATATAAGCAAAGCAGCCAGTTCTCTCTTCCTCTTAAAGATGATTGCAAAACTAGAAAGGACAGAAAGTAATGCATACCAAAGCAAAGACAAACACAGAACCCTCGCAAACAATGGGAAGTACATAAAACAAAAGATCAACAACAACAGAGCCACCGCCTGAGAACGGTTTTAGACTCATAATCTAAACCACTTTAAAAGAAATGTTATTTAGACTCCATTTCGAATTAAATCAGGCTGTTAAAACACAAGCGGTGGCACGGAACTGTTACAGTAAGAAATAAAGTGTTGCATTTGAAACCGTAACTGGAAATTACAAATAAACAAATTCCAAAAGCGATCATATCATAACTTAGTTAACAGGTCTTTTCCAAACATTGGCTAGTCAACCACGAAATTTGTCAGAAATAAAATGAGCACATACATATGGTGCATATAGCACTATTAAATTGGAATTAAACACCAAAACAGAGATAATTGCCACAAACTTTCCACCTTGGAGCAGTGCGTAATACCGATTTTACGGTGCCAGCCTCGTTTTGAGTTTCTACAGTGGTTCAAATATTTAGTGAATTATTCGGTTCGCATCATGACCCCCTATCTCACCAATGAAACATTACGGTAAACAAATGAGTCTAGGTTTATCACTACACATGTATGTCAAATCAGAGATGAGGATTCAACAGAAACAATATGTTGCAACACAAGAGCGTGAAGCAAAGATAGATCCTCAGATGAGCTAAAATATAATACTGTACTATGGATGATTTACGGGAATACTTTTAAGGCTGCTTTACGGTAGAGTTTTACAACACCAGCTACTAGTCAGTTGATCCATACACTGATGTTATTTCAAATGGGGACCAAAATCTACTTCTAAACATAGAACCAGCAACAAGAAGCGAATCAAATTACAACATGAAATACCAACTACTGCAGTTGCATTGATTAATGATTTTCAGTACACTTTTAAGAAGCAAAAATACAACAAACCATTGAGATGTGACAGTGAGGCACTAACATTAGTACATCTTAAAATTATTGAAAGTGATATTAATATCACAATATCATCTCGCTAACAGCACAATTAAAGACCTGTCGAGTGGTCTAAGGCACAGCTTCAGAGCACAATTAGCATGACGGTTGTGAGTTCTAATCCAGTTTGCATTTTAATATCATTTTTTTGCGGAATGTTCACAGTTTGCACGAAATGAGTATGCTTTTATTGTGCATTCTAAAAATAAATAAGGAGATTCCAACAGTGACGTCAAAATATATTTTGATGCTAAATTTTAAATAATCAGGTGATTATAAAGTATACTGAAGGTGATTTCAATTTCATAAATTACTCTTTATAATACCATAGTGAAAGAATGGTCGAGTGGTCTAAGGCTTCTTGTAATGGTTGCGGATTCAAATCCTGCTACGTGCTTTCTTTATTTCAAAACAATACTTTTTTCTCAATTTGAACAAAATAAGACAGGTGTGTGTGATTTCATTGTCCATTACAGCACGTTTTATACAGAGACGGTACCTTTTTTCAGTTATAGCACAAGCACATAGTACTTGTATTTGCAATTTATCTGGAAAGTCTGCTTAAATTGATTCTCTAAAGAAAGCAATTTCAATTCTTCATAATGATGTAAAATTAATAGTTATCTATAAAAAGAGCAAACTTTCATTGAACAATTGATGTTTTATTTAAATAATAACTACATAAAAATCGCACAACTTGAAAAAATGGGTAGTCTAAGTCATTTATGTTTTAAAAGTAAAACAGTTTCATGAAAATTGAGCAGATTACATGTCAGTGATACTCTCCATTACAACACAGAATAAATTGCAACATCTATGCAGTTTATGTTGTATTGAATATAAGTTTAATGTGATTTTGGGATATACCCTCATCCATTTAAAGATTTGTATGCGTCACTGTCTTAAACAGTTTGTGGACTTGTAACTAGTTTTTTTACGTAGACGATATCTGCGTTCAGTGAAAACACATACACATCGAATTCAAATTTAAAAATGGCTGAATAGTCTGCTGAAAGTTATGTTTTTCCTTAGGGCAATGATAAAACTATTTCAATTCTTCAAAATGTAATAACGGTTATGATGGTTGTAAAAAAGGGGGGCAGCGGTTAATAGAACTGTGGCAAAATTTGATGTGTCATTTCAAGGTCGTGTTCTTCTATTTCAGGTGATTTCTCATAAAAATCATTCCAGTTAAATAATAAGTATCTAGTAGGATTTGAATTCGGGTTCGAAGATTGGAAATCCATGTAGTTTATACTGTCTATTTGTGTATGTGTTTTTCAGACATTTTGGGATACACCTTCATCTATTTAAAATAACTTGTACGTCACTACCATAAACAAACTTTTGGATTGTGTATACACTGAACCAAAGTTGTAAGTGGTCACCTTACATTTTTTGCACCTGAACAGAAAGTAAAGATCGCTGTTACAAAATTTTTATTACATAGAAAAAATCTAAGTCCTTGTCGAGACTGCAAATTATGTCATTTCAAAATTACTGGTAGATCTTGCACAGACGAAGTCAGAGTAAAGTTACCCTCATTTCAAAAAGTCACACGTTTTACTGTGATATAAAATATTCATCAGATATATTATCCATTTTTATCATATGACGTCGCGTCTGGGAGTGAAATAACGCCATGCAATAAAATCGATAAACCACTAGTGGTTTATAGATTTACGGGAAACGTTATGACGTCCATAACAACGTTGCGTACATAATGACAAAATTATAACGTGTTTACGCCAGAAATCAGGTTTCAAAGTATTTGTCATATGATAAATAGAATCTAACATTCGTGCTCTTGTATTATTGAATTTATTTAACTCGTTGCGAAAAAGAGATAAATTGCTCGGCAAGCCTCGCATTTTATCTCTTTTCCCCAACTCGTTTAATAAATTCAATAAAACATGAGCACTTATGTAAGATCCTCTATGTATTTTAATTGGTTTGAAGCTGTAAATAACAACTGTGATATAAGATAGTAAAACATCAAAAGTTTTGTGACAATTGGACTCTCCGTTTCTCTTCAACGTTAACATGGAGACAGCTTCTTAATCAACGAGTTGGAACTTTAAGCATGCAATTTGCATACAAACTTTGTATTGTTCTTTACACTTTATTATCTGCTGCACTGCATTGAAATTTTCAGCGATTATTCATTATGAATAGGCGTCACTGTTTTACTTAGTTAAAAAAAATCTTTGACAAGTCCAATTTATACGAGCCTTAACATTTAACGTTGAAAATGGAAGTGGACACCAGTATTGAACAATGTTTTCGTTACAAAATGGGCTGATCAAGCTGTATTGTGTTTGGTTTAACATGTTCACATGAAATAAAACACCTAGAATGATTAGTATGTGTATGTGCAGCTGATGATTTTCGAAAAATGAGTTTTTGTTGGAAAATAAGTTTATTTCTAATTCATAAAAAATATATCATAAACAAATATTCAAGTAACTGGTGTTTTTGCAAGTCGGCTAGACGGGTTGGTAATTACAGTACTTCAATTCGATAAAAACTGCACCCAAAACCCTTATTTTCTGCAAAAAGTTGATTTTTGCATTTTTGAATCAAAAACTTGTAAAGTGAAAGAAAACTATTCAACGGCACTGCTTAACTATAGTCCTTTGAAATGTAAATATTTGGGGAAAAATATTATTAGCTCTTAATCAGAAAAATGAATTTGAAAAGTGGCCACTTATCACTTCGATATAGTGTATTGTAGTGTGTTTGTTTTGATGTTCCTCAACGTCCCTGTTAACAGGTATAGTCATGTCTGGATTTTATGGTCTTCATTACGATATTGAAATGAGTGATGCCACAAGTCCTACAATACAGCACCGCCCAAGTAAACAGCGAATGCTTATTTGCAGAGACAGTCCAACATAATTATACCGTTTTCCTAGGCAGGCTCAGGTCTACTAAGCGTTTAATAGTACTCAAGTGCTTAGTTTGTAACACAGGGAAAATGGACAACTTTAAGTTAAATAAATTTTAGATTAAAACTGCTTTTTAGCATCCCTTTTTAGTGCATTAACTCAAAATCTTAAATGCGTGTTGATTTTAAACACCTATCAGCAATTATGTAAAAGCTCTAAAAAGGAATGGCATAAAGTTTTTACGTGTGTGCGTAATGCTGCTTAAGCATACTTTATAGCACTTTTCAGCAATAGTTTTAAGCTGTGCAACAAAGCTTTTATGAGCGTCTTAAAACTTCTTAAATGGATATTGCCTTTTTTACGCAGACAAATTAAAGGTGCTTAAATTTATGTTGTTTTACGCAGGAAAAGTAAAAGTGCTTTGATTTTTTATAGGCGAAAGCCTCGCGGATAAATGGTTTAGGCGTCACATGTGTTTAAGACTTCTCGCCTATGTAGCAGTGCTAAAAACTAGAAACACTTACAGATTTCGGTGCGGAAACAGCATGCGAAGTGGATATGCTGCTCATGTAAGATCCACTTTTCACATACAGCTATGCAGCCTCACGCAATATATTTACCAAAGCCATATCACAGGGAAAACGGACAACTTAAACTTGAATACGTTTTAGCTTAAAACTAATTTCTGGCATCCCTTTTATTGCATTTACGCAGAAACTGAAAAGTGCGTTAGTTTTAAGCACCTATCAGCCATTGCGTAAAAACGCTAAAAAGGAATGCCATAAAGTTTTTACATGTATGGGTAATATTGCTTCAACATACTTTATAGCACTTTTCAGCAATAGTTTTAAACTATGCCATAAAGCTTTTACGAGCGACTTAAAAGTGTGTAAATGTATATTTTCGTGTTTTACGCAGACAAATAAAAGGTGCTTAAACATGTTAATGTATAGTTTTTACGCAGGCAAATTAAAAGTGCTTTGATTTGATTAAGGCGAAAGCCTCATCTATAATAGGTTTATGCCTTACATAGGTCTATTTTTTCCAGCTTCTCTCTATGTAGCTGTACTAAAACTAGTGACATTGGTAGATTTTGGCGCGGAAACAGCATGCGTAGTGGATTAGCTGCACACGTAAAATCCACTGTGCAGTCTCACACAATACGTCTACCAAAGCCATTTCCAGTCAGTATGAACAGATTGATTTTCTCTTGTGCACCCTAAATGCGTCTCCAATTATTAGTCTATCATAACATAAGACTTGCACCTATCAGTTACATAAATCTTCTTAAATTTGTATTTATCTGATGGTGCGCGTATCATCTGACATTAAGTTCGACATAGATACTCTTAGTTTCATGTATAGGAGCTTTTTTAAGATTTGCGTTTATCAACTACACTTCGTCGATGTAAACGACCCGCTATACTAGCAAGAAATCTTCTGGATACGACCTTGTCATAATTTTGCGCCAGTAAAGATGGATTCCTTGAATGTCTGGCTTTTACACGCTAGTCAAAATAACGCTATTGACGTCACATCGTGACGTTATAGCCGCTTTCAAGGCAAGATGACTATCCCAGAGTATAAATTTAGAGATTCTTTGCAATTTATGCACAGAAAAATGCGAGAATTACGCTTTTGAAAATAATGACGCATTCGGTGGCTGGCTGTGTGACTCTCTGTTTTGACAGTTGTTTTCTTAAAAGCTTATGGCACGGGTCATTAGTGATCATTCAGTTTTAAGGACCTATCAGTTACGTACGGAAATGGTACAGTACAAGAAGATGAAAATACAAATATTAAATATTATGTCGTGAAAAAGTTATAGTAATTTTTGTATGTGGTGCGTTTTCATTGGACATGAGTATATTTCGACATCAGATTGTTACAGGATTTAGGATGTGTACGTTTTATTGTTTATGCAATGAATGCATGCAGTTCTCTAGAATTTGTTCCAAAGACAACCCGCGAAAACTGTCGATATTTATTGGCTGCCTTTTCAGTGAAGTTCACAATCCAGAAAGAACATTCCGAAATATACTGATCAAATTTTGATAAGGGTCACGTCTATTCTTATCAGTGGGAGTTAAACTTAAAATATAAATATCTTTCAAGCCAGCGTTCAGAATATTGTCCGGTTTTCAATGTAGCAATCGTTGAACACAAAGGTATTTCTATGTATCAAAAAATTAATTTTTGGTAAAGAAAGTTGTTTAACCCCGAAATCATTTTTCTGTAAATATAAAATTCAACAATGAAGATTTAGACCTGGGTTAATCAAATGGATAAAACCGTTTTTATTCATAAACAAAGATAAAAGTGTGATGCTGTTATGAAGAAAGTCAATTGTCGAAATTTTCGCATTCCAATTTACTCTGAAATTGGCTAATTGTGAGGGTACGTGGTCATGATGTAAGCATACATTCGCTTCAATTGCCAAATTTTGACTCAAAATACACTTTTCAACTCTGTGAGGTTTGTTCTAAATGCTTAAATGGGTGACATAAATTGTCTTGGTAAATATAGTTTACTATGGTACGTATCATATTGTGAGCACCAAGGTGAGTGCGCTAGGCAAAGATCAGCCTGTGCATCAACTGAAGGGGGCATCCGCTGTGCGCTTATTAGGTGATTAAGGATCCATGTTTAACGATATTAACTTCGAGTCCAAGGTAACAATCTTGGGCTGTGAAGACCCTGACGACCTTCACTTTTTAGAGCAAAAAATTAGGCCTACATGGGTCAATATGTTTAACTCTCAGGATGCTATTGGTTTGCATTTCAGATTCACTGCTGTATGAAACATTGCATCTAAAACGTAGAGCAAAACGTATGAAATTGTTTGATGCCAAGAGTTTTAAATAAGTTTTAAAAACTGAGACAGCGATCAAATGACGGGTCACATATAAATGCGACTGTTAAGGACGAATCGTGACGTGTGTGGTAGTGTTCCGTGACGTGGCATATGTGCTTCGGTCCTGCTGTACGGACTGGCAGTATTAGAAATATTCTTTCTTTATTTAAGAAAGCTCATGCGATTTTGGTATTTCCCAGGGTCAACAAGCCGAAGCTCAGAGGAGCCTGCACTTTCGCGACAAAACGGCGTCAGGCTCTGGTCTGGATCCAGACTCTTTGAAATTTTGTAAAGATCTTGAGAAGACAAAACGTCATAGAAAATAATATTTTTATTCTTTTTTTCCGTATCACATAAGTAACTTCCTATCAAAGGCTCCGACAAGCCGCAAATATGCGGCACAGTCTCCTCAGAGCTTTCACT
This sequence comes from Loripinus fragilis, assembly GCA_964019695.1. Classification (NCBI taxonomy): domain Eukaryota; kingdom Metazoa; phylum Mollusca; class Bivalvia; order Lucinida; family Lucinidae; genus Loripinus; species Loripinus fragilis. The sequence goes on from OZ026524.1 coordinate 97,796,320, forward strand.
AATCGCATTTATGACCGTAGCTGTATGATATGATCAGAACAGCATCTGCAGCCCCGCTGTTAGTTGTGCACCTGGTACAGAGGTCACAGTGTTACGGCTTTCGTGGTATGATTCATTTTCGTACCATATTCAGGACACACACACACGCACGCAAACACATAACTCATAAACTGTTTTGCAGCGAAAGAGTTTTCATACTTAGTATTCTTGGTTTGATGAAACGTCATGCGGATATAATTCATGCATTATCTTGAACGATGCTTTGGTGTTTGCTTGTTTGTGTTGTTGCTTGGCTTGGTTGGATGGGAACTAAGCAGATACAATGCCTTGCGCAAGGATACAACACAACACGGTCAGTCTGAAACTGTTGACCCTTCAATTCCAAGTCCAACACTCTACCAACTGAGCCACTACGCTCCTATAAGGTTACTTTGGTGTCATATATAATGACTGAACTAGAAAAAGAGAGAGGAAAGCAACATAAGGAAGTGTATTTGCTTTAAAAGTGCAAAACGTCACTGGAGGTCATATGTTGAAACGCAAGATTACAAAATTCAAGTACTGTATTATGATACATCTGACCCCATCCCACCTAAAGAAAAAATGAATTTTTGCGTGCTAGGAAATATTCTATCCCTGCTGTATTTCTTAAAAAAATCTTAGCAAAACATCATATCAGAGTACCATCAGAGTGTCAAACAGTTTGGCTCCAGATCATGTCTAAAGTTTTGTCGGGCCTGATCTGGCTCCAAACAGTTACGCCGACAACTAGATAAAGAGTTAAATGTTTAATTTTGCAGGCATTCTATTTTTTGTAGAAAATAATATAATGGGTCTGCGCATATGATAACGGTACTTATTAATTATACATGAATGTACGCGCCAAATCGTTTCTTTTGACATTTGACTTCATCTGTTTTCATAATTTGTGATGACGTTGTGATGAGAAGAGCAAAGGCTTTGGTGAAACTGCATACATGCATAGCTACAGCCTTCGCTTCTCGACTTTACGTGAAACCCAATGACTACTCCTGCAGCAGTCTTCCCAAAAATCTTTCCCAAAACGCACGATCCTGTTATCGCACATTCTCGTGTTACAGGAACTTAACTGTTTGTTTTGTGTTTTTATGAAAACTTTCATTTTTATTGATCCAGTTGAAGTTAGGAAAGTGTAACTGGTCATTTTTAATGATAATTTTTATGATGTATTAAAATGGGAAATCATGCAGGATTGTTTGGCCAAAAGCTAAAACATAATATCTAAAAACCACATGCTGTTTCTTATTGAACATTATGCGTAAATTATGCATCTATGTAACTTGTGTGATTTTGCCTCTATTGGTCATAGAAATTATATAACCCTGTAATTGAAAACGGCACCGGCCGTCTCTCACATCATGTATATTTAATAATTGCCCCTAAGGGGCAGGACTAAGACGCGTGGAAAGTACAAGTCGCAATCATTTGCAAACAGAATGTTGTGGCGTGCAGATCATCTCCAGCCTCAGTCTCCAGCATGATCTGCATAAACTGACATGGATACTCTGACTATAGATATTAGTCTGGGTGCCAGTAAATAAACATCCAGGATCCAGACCAAGCAAATGAAAAGGTTTATGACCATCGGTAGATCCAAAAAGGTTGTTGGTAAAGTTTTAATCCACGTGAGGACCAAAGCCACAGAAAGCAAATGAAGAAGGCAGAGGTATCCAAACATGCACACAGATGGTACTTATGCTCATTACAGACGAAAAAAATTAGCGCCATGCTTATAAGCTTATTGGTACCTTTTGTCCCCATATTAAAATTTCATGTAACCTGAAACACACTTTTTTTATTGACGTATTAATGCTTTATATTCGATGCTTAATGTTGATCGAAATGCCAAAAGCTGATAAGTAAAACGCGACTTATACGTTTGTTTGTTTGTTTGCATATTAGTGCTTTATCATGTGCTTAAAAGTGATAAAATGCTTAAATCTGAGAGTCAGAATGCAAATAATTAGCATATTGCTTTTAAGCGTAAATGTGTTTTATCAGCAATTTTAAGCGTGGGCTTAATGGTTACCAATAAGGGATTCCATAAAATTTTTAAGTGGTGACTTAAAAGTGCCTTAAATATGTTTTTACGCATTTTACCGCTGCTTTATTGTACACATAAGACACTATTATGGTATATTTACACGTGCTTAATATTGCTTATAGATATATTTTGCCCTGTGTAAGGTTTGTAGTGCTGCGTGTAAGCACCTTGCAGTTGTTGTTGTGTTGGGATTTTACGTCCAGGTTATACAGAGATGGGCCCTCGGTTTAAAGTCTCATCCAAAAGACTGTACACCTTGCATGAGCGGGCGCCTGTTTTACAAATCACCATTGGGAAATCTTATTCTTATACCACGCGTATCTTTTAAATATCAGGAGATAGAAAAAAAAATATAATAGTACAAACTAATACATAGAATATAACACAATAACTGCTGTGAGAAATAAATTGGCCTACCTCGTAATGATAGTATGCTGCATCACACTATTTCGACTTTGATTCAGGAAACAACCAAACAACTCAATATTTGTTTTGGTTTCAGTGTCATTTTTATCGATTTGCCAAGCAAATAAATCTCACCACGTATACATAATTAACTTGCGTGTTAGGTTATTTCAAAAGATTACCACAATTGCATATTCATTTACGAAATATAAAGTTGTACACAAAGCCCCGCATTGTCTAAAAAATTGGCAAACTCCACACTTAAAATCGCTTTAATGTAGTGCAATGTCGATCAATATGTCGTTATTCATCGAGAAAAGCGATAGGCCTGAACTTTTGGTTCTCGTAGCTGTATCTTTGTTTACACATCAATGCAAGAACATTTTTCATGATGTTGCTCATATTAGCTTTGTAGAATAATACAAATTTTGTCTCTTATCTTTTTCTTTAACATCCAGTAAACAGCTATGTTCATGTCTGTACATTCACCTCCGATGAGATGAATAATACTTCAAGTCCTGCAATACAACACTGCCAAAGTAACAAGTTAAGAATTATTTGCGAGTACAGAACAGAACAGAACATAACATAACTTTATTGAAAACTGTACATCTCAGGCCACTCACAGGTGGCGTAAGAGACTAACGCATACATGTTATGCAGTTAAATAGACATAATACAAAAATACAGTGGACTATATATGTTCAGCGCAAAGTGAGAATCGGTACAATTCCGGAATTGTACCTGCGCATTGTGAGAATTCCCACTTTGTCCGCCGATTCCGGAATTGTACCGGACAATTCTAGAATTGCGCAAGGGGTATTTTATCGATTTTTGCTATACCCAGGCCCTGCGCAAAGTAGGAATGGGCTGGACAAAGTGAGAATTGGGTGAACACGCACGGGAGTCCCATTTTTAACTTTGACCATTTGCAGAGAGGTGTTTTCTCATTTTCAAACTCGAATATAATCCGACGGCAGCCACTTCAAACACCTTACATTTTGTTTGCACTATTTGCATGTTCTGCATTACCGGGATTATCATGTGTGTGACTATTTGAGAGAGCATGTCCATGCCGGTGCAATACGCAAGTTAATGTGTGGTTTATTCGCATGTACGAGCGATAATCCTCTCTCTTAGGCCCGTGAGTTAGCTTCCAGAACACACGCACAACCCATCAAATAACCATAACTTAAAACACAATGAAATCGTCGCAAGAAAAATAATATCAGATTTTAATCAAATATTACTTTGAATTCAGAGACCGAGAGGCCGCGGGTTCGAGCCTCACCGGTGTCACTGCGTTGAAGTCCTTGAGCAAGACACATTTATCCTACCTTAGTACTGGTTCAACCCAGGAAGGCCCGTCCCTGTTTAACTGAAAGATTGTTGATGGGACGTAAAGAATCAAATCAAACAAAACAAAACTTTGAATTTGTTTTATTATACATGCGTAGGATTGTCCATTCATGCTTATCGTTACCCATTGCTACAGATTAGCTTGTTTATTTGATATATGATCCGATAGTAAACCCAGTCAGAATCCAACCGCGGGCCACTATCGCCCCGCCAGTGAAACGCCATTCGGATGGCGTTTCACTAACCTACCGGTAGTGCCCCGATTTTACGTGCATCCTGGGAAGTTTGACAGAGATTACCCCATTCTATTGTAAACGGTATACACTTAACAGAAGTTATGTGGCCGCTTTTTAATTTCATTTTTCTGACGCCCCAATTATTATGATATTGAAATGAATTTTGCCCAAATATGTGCTTTTCAATCGGCTAAAATTAAGCGATGCTTAGAAATATTTTTCTATCACTTCACGATTTTTGGGTTCAAAAATGTAAAAAATATTTTTGTAAGAAAATAAGCGTTTTGAGTGTAGTTTTATTGAATAAAAGTACAAGTGATTTCAAACCCATCTAGCTGACTTGAAAAGGCCAACCACTTGAATTTTTGCTAATGACAGATTTTTTGTGATCAGTTTTCGCATTTACACTAAAATATTCCAATAAATATGCCTTATCATACAGTCTAAGCGCAAATTAGAATGCAATTTGATCAGGGTTTACACTGCCATTTCAATCACCCTGTGGGATTCATAATATATTGACCTAAGTTTTAGATACACTGTTGTTAGCTTTTTTTTTCTTTTAACTTATTACATTTTTCAGTAGATGCCAAAAGAATCGAATAAATAAAACCCTAGAACTCTTCAAAATAATTTTAGTACGAATATATCGGCAATCTGTACTGCTTGCTAATTTAGCATTTATTTATCTTTCCTGCTTATTTCGTTTTTTGAGACATGAATAAAATAATTTAGGTGTAAAAATAAAATAACTGGACCCAATGAAACGATGCTTAAGGCGTGGCATGAAGGTAACATTGTCAAGTGGGCGGAGTTACGGTATTGTCTCCAAATGTTACCTGTTTATCGGTGTTTATTAGAAACTGCCAAATTTACCAAAAAAAAAGACCTGTGAGGCCAATGTCAGCCGGCACTCTGAGTTTGGCTGCTCGGGATCTTCGATGACCTTTAAACGTAATTTAATCTAGGCCCGAGCTAGTCATCAGCCCCATGTATTTCGGACTGACCAGGGTTCTTCGTTATCCGTCTAGAGGTGTATTTGAAAACAAATCTTTTAAAGGCGATTTTTGATAAGTCAGCTCATCAGGATCCACATTTTGTTTCACATTCAAATGGGCCCTTCAGTCGAAAAACCACCGCACGGAGACCCAAGGGGGGGGGGGGGGCTACTCTGATTTGTTCTTCATACGTAGGCTCGGGCCCCGCATCTACCGTTCAACCCAAAAATTTTCAAGAATTACAAGCACCCAAAAAATATTCTTCATACCCCCAAAAATATTCATTTTTCTGAAACCCCCCAAAAAATATTGAAATTCAAAATTTTGAGCACAATAAATGGCCCTATCCTAAGTATGTATGAAAATATCAGAGTACCTCCCCCCTCCTCTCCCCCTGGGACGGGGACGCTCATCAGATGAACATTCCCATGTGGACAACGTATGTAGAATCCAAACAGCGTTTTCAACGTTAACCTCATGTTCTATTAAACAAGGAGGGTCCAATAGTGAGGTCATAATATGTTTTAGTATAACGTTTGAGGTATCAGCAGATGTTACAGTTTTAGAAAGTTATAATGGGTTTGGGATTTACCTTTCGTCACTGTCATAAACGTCTTGTGGAATAATACAATGTTATCGCTCACAAATATATGTGTACTTTTTTGGCGATCGTAAACACAGTTTTTGCATAAAAAGGTGCACATACCGGCAATGCCGTCGTTTGGACCGCGACACGAAAAAAACAAAACAAAAAACAACAACCAAATGAAATGAGTGTTCAGTGAAGACTCAAGCCAGACAAGGTATCAGTCAAGTCAATTAAATTTTCGATGTCCACTAAGTTCGTCTCTACATAGGTTCATGTGAACATACATACAGACAGACATACAGACGGACGGACGGAATATCAGACAAATGGACGGACGGAAGATGAAACGATGAGCACAATGATATACAATCATAAGACGCACAGACAGATGAGCAGATGCAACGGATTGATGAACGAAAGGACGAGCAAAACACGCTGACATGCCCACATGTATACACAATGCCGATGCGGACATTAGTATGTACCCACAACATTCGGCATACATGCATCGAAGTTGGTAGTCAGACCTACCGTAAATATTAACTCTTTTCTCGTCATGATTCAACGTGAGCAGTCTGATATTTTACACAACACTTATCCTCTACATATACTCAAGTGCGGATCCAGAGGGAGGGCAGGGGGTCTGGATCCCCAGAAAAATCATAAAGCTACCTAGCTAGTATTCAATGTTGGGCCAACATCGGCCCACCTGCGAAACGCCATTTAAATGGCGTTTCGCTGGCAGGCCGTTGATGGCTCATTTATAGTGATATTTGGATCCTCTATACCCTCAACAACTAAAAAAGCGTTATCGAATTTGGACCCCCTCTGACAAAGCTTTCTGGATCCGCGTAAGATACTATTAGAGTTCGACCTCGGCATTTTGCGCAAATAAAGAAAGAAGATAAATACTAATTATAATAATTAGCACTGCGAGTGTGAAACAAAACATAGATAGATAGATACTTTATTATCCTCCAGATATGGAGAGCACAATGCAAACACATATACAACATACAGAAGAAAACGTACAAAAAACAAAGACAAAATAATTATGTACATCTACAAAATGTTTGAGAACCCGTAGTTCTCTACACTCGCAGTAGTAAACAACAGAGGCACAGGCCATCCTGCATGCGTGCTTGGCTGATCTGCGCCCTGTCGTTTGCAATCATTGAGACGCTTACTGTCACATTCTTAGCCTAGTCCCATCCGTTCCACCGAGGTTCTGATAGGTCTAGTCAGAATGTGACTTAACTTTGACTGTGCCGCTTTGAATACCTCTAATTTAACCTTAACGAAACGAAATTTAAGGATTTTAACCGAAAAGATACAAAGCACCCACTTTACGGGATTTTAACTAAGATATATAAACCTTTCTTTTTTTTTCTTTTATGGGACATTGCGTTCGCTTTCTATACCATTAGTCCAAACATTTTTATGAGCACCCAATAGGATCGTCTCATCTTGAGTCGGTTCCACTGGGTCCTCTCAACATGTGTTTGGTTAAGAACTACAGAATTTTATTTATATTTATTGTTATTATTATTATTATTATTTTTTAAGTATCCCCACTTATCCCGAGGCTTAATTAAATGAATGACATAACATCAATCCATCATTTAAAACATGCTTTGGATACTCATTAGAACCGTCTCACACTGGAGCGGCCCTCCTGAGTCGCCATAGCATGTGATTAAGTTTGAAAATTGCAAATTTAAATCAAGATTACCCTCTTATTTGTAAAATGGAGTCGCATTTTGCAGAGTGACAGAAAGCGTATCCATCAGTTCAAAGCACGAATATGATACTCATAGAGCTGCCTCAATGCGGGACGGCTCTTTGGAGTACTCACAACATGTTGGACAAAAGTTACAGGGCAAACTCAGAATTATACCCTTTCGTCTAGAGGGATATTTCCATTGATGACTGAATTACTATTCATTGGTCAAAAGTATGTTTTGGATACTCATTAGATACCTCTGTCCCATATCAATTTTACCCGCAAAACATATTAAGAATATACGATTCTCACTTTGTCCCGATTCTCACTTTGCGCACGGACAATTCCGGAATTGTACCGCGCAAAGTAAGAATTCTCACTCTGTCCGCCAATTTAGGAATTCTCACTTTGCGCAGAGCGATTCCGGAATTGTCCAGATTCTCACTTTGCGCAGAACATATATACTTCAGTACCATATACTTACGCTGTTTTAACTCATACCACCTATTTTCAGAGTTTAGTTCAGTTATTTAAGGCAATTAGCATTATGATAAATAAAATTAAGATATAGCTTTGTACTTGCACAAAAAGATGTGTAGCTGTTATATGGTATTAAATGTAGTTCACGTGGCTGCTACTTCCAGAGGGCTATCATGTGTCAATTTACGAGTGATAAAGTATAGTTTGAGAAAATCCTATTTAACTAGATTCCCCATGAACGGAGGAGGTCTATTAGCAACTCAGGGTCTAGAAAACATTTTAAGAATTTCAATATGGATGCCATGGTGGCAATGTATTATTTGCAAACTTCACATCCATATTGCCCAGATGCCTTCTACAAAAATACTGTTCAAAATATCATTGATTTTAGATGCAATTTGAAGAATTTCAAAATGGCTGCCATATAATATACCAGAACAGAGCCATAATGTCGAATAGCCTCCCACCAAGGGTTAAGCTCATTAAAATGTATTGTTTGGGATGAAATGCTGTTTAAAGAATTTCAACGTGGCTGTCATGTTGCCATGGTGTCTGAATTTTAATTTATCCCTTATGGCTATTACCATTCCAAGCTTCATTCAAATCCTAAGTACTGTTTTTGACAAATATTTTGAAGAATTTCAATATGGCACCAATGATGGTTATTTTGCAATTGAAAATGTGAGTGTATCAGCAAATCTTATCTTTTGTAGGCCTGATGCCTAGCATGGTTTAAGCTCAATTTAACTGATGCTTTTATGTTAGATGTAGAATATATTCAGTTAATGATTGAGACAGGTCAATAGAAGATCAATAACAGACAAAATGGCATATCATTAACTGACTTCGATCAATGCTAGATGAGCTCGCAAAAAAGTTTGATTCCTATCTATTTTGCTATCATAGATTCAAGTGTGACTCCAACCTAAACGTGTGATTCATATCATCGTCTTCCATTGCCATTTTCATCTCCAGGGAATAGCAATCTTTTACTTAATTTGTGGAAAACTGATTACTACTCACCAAGTTGTTTTGAACAGTTCTATTGTGGAAGGCAGCTGGGCAATATGAATGTGAAGTTTTGCAAACAAATATATGACCACCATGGCAGTTATATTGAAATTCTTAAAATGACCTGAGTTGCTGATAGACCTTCTCCATTTACGGGGAATCTAGCTAATTAGCTTTTCTAAAAGCTACACTATATCACACGTAAATTGACACATAATAACTCTCTGGCATGGAACTTTACAGCGTAACCAGCATGTTAATTACATTTACAACCATATAACAGCTACACATCCTTTGTACAAGTACAAAGCTATATCTTAAATTTATTTATCATCATGCTAATTGCCTTAAATCACTGAACTTAGTGCTGCATATAGGTGGTATGAGTTAAGACAGCGTAAGTATATGGTGCTGCAGTTATATACGTTACTTACTTTAAGTCAACTGTTGGTTATTCATTCATATCAGTTTGATTATGAAATTGAAAGTATATGACTAGCAGTATAATTTTAACTCTTTTATTTAGCTTTTATAATTGTTACATCTGCTACATAATTCTAGAAACGTTTAGTAATATCAGTCTTTGATTGTATCGATTCCTGATCTTTGTTTTCTTTCTTACTGTGATAAGTATTACGAAAAACTAAATTCACTTTATAATTTACCATTTTAGACTTAATTTTATAATTTTATACTGTCTTCGACAACATATTGGACACACAAAGTACCTCATGATAATATACGTTATGCTAACAATTTTGGCCCTATTGGAATTGTCCCTTGTCAGTTATTTCTTTTTGCTAGTGAGGTGTAAATCTATAAATTTTGCCAAATTGGTAAAATATTTTGTATGGTTTGTGTGTTTGATTTGATTCTTTATGTCCCATCAACAATCTTTCAGTTACGAAGGGGCAGGTCTTCCTTGGTTGAACCAGTACTAAGCTAGTGTTAGTGTTCTTGCTCAAGGACTCAACACAGTGACGCCGGTGAGACTCGAACCCGTGGCCCCTTGGTCTAGAGTCAAGCACTCTACCACTGAGCCACTGCGCTCCCCCAAAAAAAATAATTTGTAATTTTCAAAAATTAAAAACGTTTGCCCAAAAAGCAAATAGCTTTGAAAATTTGACATAATCTCCCTCTTTATATGAACTTATCAATTATATTGCACACAAACTATGTTTTAATTTTTTTATTTGGATTCATTACAAAAAAAAGCTTTGAAATGAATATAGACCCTATTATGTATTATTTAGGTTATTAAGCACTATATAGAATGTCTTGAAGTTTGTTTGTTTGATTTGATTCTTAACGTCCCATCAACAATCTTTCAGTTATATAGGGACGTATCTTCCTGGGTTGAACCAGTACTAAGCTAGGGTAAATGTATCTTGCTCAAGGACCACAACGCAGTGACGCCGGTGAGGCTCGAACCCGCGGCCCTTCGGTCTCGAGTCAAGCACTCTACCACTGAGCCACTGCGCTCCCCCCTTGAAGTTTGTAACATCTATTTGTTCGCAAGTGAAAGCCTGATGGACCCAAGCATACAAGTGAAATTAAATAAATATCAGAAGTGCAGAAATATAATTTCACAAACATCATTGCTTTCGAGCAACACGGGATCAGAAACTAATGCAGATAGATTCACACAGTAGACAAATACGGAGGGATATATAGTGACTGAGCCGATAGATGCTGTAAATATTTTGCCTCTAGCGAGATTCGAACCCACGACCTCGACAACTTCGCCTAGCACTACACCAGACATTGGCGCTACCAACTGTGCCACTGAGACATCCCGAAAAAAGGATGTTCAAGTAACGCTGATATTGACGACTACCAATGCAGTACACGCCGTATATTGGTTCCTTTTCAATGCATGGCATCTATTTTGTTCGCAAGTGAAAGCCCAATGAATCCAAGAATACAAGTAATATTAGATAAATTTAAATGATCTACCTTAACCAAAAGCTCTGAAACAACTTTCAAAAAAAAAAATCGCTCACTCGTGCTTAAATTATTTATTTCGTTTCTTATAAATGGAGATCCATTGCTTTGATGTTAATAATGCATGTGTATAAATGTATGCAGATTCAAATAGTTTTAGGCAATATTATAACCAAAACCTTTCCTCGTTCACTTCACTCGCTTGAAGTAAAATTACATGAATATATTTGTTGTATTTTCATTAAGATCTTTTGCTTTGATTTTAATGATTTTCATATCAGAATATAAATGTATGCGCACAAACATGTGCACATGCATGCATGCATGCGTGTAATGTATGTACATTTGCTATACTCCCCCCCAAAAGTATTGAAGTTGGCCTCGCTGACTTTGCCCCCCCCCCACACACACACACACAAATATTGAAAATTGCCATTCATGTTCATTTCATTTTACTTAAACCATTAACCATATTCTGCTTTGATACCTTCTATCAATCATAAACTTCTATGAACCGCATATGACATGTTATACTTTTCTTGTTAAGCAATGATTTAATAATTAATTGAAGATCGACGAATGTCGTTTCGCTGTCGCGAGTTGATGGTTGCCGCCGTGAACATAATCATTTTTTACGATTTTTGCAGGGGTACAAGCGCAAACGAAACAGAAAATTGAAACATATATGAAAACAGGGACTTTAAGGACTACATAATGTAATGTTCAGTTTCTAAAATATATCTATCAACTTAAAACGGTGCAGATAATAATTTAACTTACCTGCTAGCGTCCTTCCAGCACAACGTCATGAATTCATTTTGCACGGTTTTGCAGAGAAAACGAAACAACTTTTCCCGTCCATTCGTATGCTAACATCATATTTTCCCCGCCAAATGAGCCGTTACAAGTTTATATGTACGCACATCGAAGACTCAGATCAGCCTTCGACGGGTGCTCTATGAGTAGCCAAGGGTGCAGTGTTTCTTCAGACGGAAAACTATGAATCTGATCAGATTGTGCGGATGCGCAGGCTGCTTATCTTTGCTAAACGCACAAGCAAGCATGGACCTTATCTTGGATACCGGATCTTTTATGGAAAGTCCCATGAGTTTCCAATAAAGTCCATCTATTTATAGACACAAAAGTGGGTTTTCCATGGCACTCACTCACCCAGTAAATATAATCTATAGATATATCACAACCTCTTAGCAATGACCTTTGGATCATTTTATTTCAAAAGGTAGATGCGTAACGCGAAAAATGAGCCGGTCTGTCTGGAACATCTACGTGCGTCCGTATTTTGAAAGTAATTAAACGCCTGAAACCCCTTTCTAGATCCGTATTTTCAATATTGTAAATATAGTCACGCTTCATAGCTTTTTGTTTATCTATATATTGACATAGACCTTTAAAGTGCGAATAAGACGGGTGCTGTGACAAACACAGAAGTCTATTTTCAGCTGTTCATCGGTTTCACAAACGGGTTAACAAGCTTGCTCAGCTACCGGCTCAGACACATAATATAACTGGAATTGTAGTGAAATTTTCCCTCTGATCAGACTGCGTCTTTATTGTTTGCATGCAACAATTAGTCAGGTTTTCTCGCGACGAGGCCAAGCCATTCAAAAATTCGCAATAGAAAATACAGAACGGAAACTCTCAAAAAGACAGAAAATTGGTTTTCAAGACCAATTATCGCTTAATGCATGTCAAAAGCAATACTTTCGATCTTGATTAAGTTACCAATTGTTATTAACACCTCTGTATTGTCTATTTTGAGTGGCCGTCTCATACAGATTTTGCTGTACCAACAATGTGGCACCGGGCCGCGTAGCGCAGTTAGTAACGTGTTTGGCAACAGATGCGAGTCTGACTGCGGATCCAGGGGTCGCGAGTTTGATCCCGGCCCGGTCCCATACTTTCGTGGATATTGATTATAAAATAATGTCTACTGTCATTTACCTCCCTTTCTCTGAATCATTCAATTAGTTACAAGCGAAATTATGTGCACGAAGTACTGGTCAACTGCTTGTTTAAGCTTGTCCAGAAATAAAGTGTGGTTAGGTGAACTGACCATCCCGCCATGACCATAGCTGTCGACTTGGGACGTAAAGCAACAAAACAAACAAAACTAAAAACAAACAATGTGGCTGTGTATGCGGATCCAGCTCCTGTCGCAAATACGAAGCCATTTTCAAAACACGCGCAGCAATCTAGTGGAGTGAGAGGGATATGGTCCTCTCCCAATCAGCGTACAATGTCGGGCCGCTATCTGTCCACCAGCGAAATGCCAATTGAATGGCGTTTTGCTGGTGGACAGATAGTAGTCCGATTCTTGCTTACTGGGTAACTTACCTACTTTTGGTATGCGAACAGCGACGGCTCTGGTGAGGCTGCATAGAGAAGCAATTTTCCTACTCTGCAATAAATTTATAGACTAGCCATTGAAATAACCCGAAATACTCTTTTATTAGGCCTGAAACTAGTAGCTAGTCTCGCCCGCCTGAGATGCATAAGTATCCACACATTGTACCTGCCCGCCCTTTAGCTTTATCGATAGCAAGTCGGATTGCTGATCCAGGGGTTGTAAATTCAATCCCAGCCCAACCCGATTCTTTCGTGGAGATTGACCTCCTTCCGCTGATTCAAAAAGGGCTGCTGTCAGTTACAAGCGAAAGAATGTGCACTGAGTACTGATTAAATGCTCCAGGGAAAAAAACGTGGTTTGGTTAACTGATATGGTCTCGATATGTGACCATAGCTGTTGACTGGGGCGTTAAACCACAAAACAAACACACATTTCACAGATCCGTTTTGGCCTCTGGGTACATTTGTATTGACCTGTATACAAACTCGGACATACAAATCGTTTCGTTTTTCAATAGCAGCTTTGAACATCATGTACCTATGTACTAGTACCCTCAGATTGTACCCCGTGTTATGTCTTACCCGAAAGTAGCCTCATCGGTTTGAAAACTGGTTTTCACTTTTAAAAGCAGGTCAAGGTTGTTTTTCCAAGTAATTGTGGGCTCTAACAGCGCTCGCGAGAAAACGGCCCTTCTGAACGCATCGTGAAAACAATGAAGACACAGTCCTACGCAATTCTAACGTTGAAGTAGAATAATCGACATAAAGCCAGATTTATACTAACCAATTTGATATATATACATCAAGTTCGAAATTAAGCGTTGTTGGGTAGTAATTCACAATTTCATTAAAAAGTTTAAGTATATACTGTGTAAGCAAGCAGTGAAGAAGCTAATCAGGTGCCGCCTGATCCTGACCTGCACTGTTTGCCGATGTCCAATAAAATGGACACTAAAAGATTTTTTTTTTATGTTTTTCACATAGCATTTCTATTATTAACCCTTCTGTATACTAACGGATTCTTCCTTCTGGTTCGACACGATAAATTTGGGATAGTCCCTTGTACATACCTAGGGGTATCAGGTTATAAAATTAAAAAATAATGAATTCTTTAGTCTGTAAATATTTTAACCTTAACAAACAGTGTAGACCTATGCGTCATTTCATCTGGGTCTATATACTGTATGTAAAAATACCCGTTAAGGGGTTTCAAATGGTCACTTTTAACAGAAAGTGTTCGCGATTAAAGTTGGTGAGGAGAATAAACGTCAATTTCTTCTAAACGTCCCGTCATCGTTAACGCAATCGGTAAAGTCCGGCACAATTCGAGAATCGAATCAAGCCTCCGGTATATGTTAGGCGCATTACACGTTGTACTATGTACAAAAAGCTCCATTTTGTTAGCCAGAACTGGCGTAAGGAAAATTAATTCTGTAACATGTGTGCTCCGCCCTATTACAATCCATTTTTCTGATTACCCAGAACGTTTAATCAGCAGAATAAATAAAGTTTATGTATTTTTCAATAAAATATAGCTATAGCGATATTTTATTGAAATCTAAACATAAACTTCATTTATAGCCGTTTGTTTTGCTGCAATCACACTTGTTATTGTATTACCATAGTTTCTGTGACGTCAGCGTCACGTTATCAAAGTAGGTCCTCAATGTACATCCGAGGTCTGATTCCACGGAATTCCGCAGAATTGGACGAGGCAGTTACAATTGGCAGCTAACGATGTACTCTGGACATTTGTAGAAAAACGTAAACTACTTTTAAATACTTCCCACATTAAAATTTGTTTAATACTTTGAATATGGTTTGTTTTATGCATGGACAGTTAATTTATGAAATAAAAGGGCCAAGAGGCCCTAAATCGCTCACCTGAGTTTTTTTAAAGCTTACATATAGGTATATGTTGAAAGCTGACCATGGTTCTGGTGGCACTTTAAGCAGGGCTATTTTGGCCCCTGGGGGCATAATTTGAACAAACAAGGTAGAGGTCTACTAGGTGATGCTACATACCAAATTTCAAGGCTCTAAGCCTCATGGTTTCAGACAAGAATATTTTTTTCATGTTTTCTCTATATAGTCCTATGTAAAACAGTCATGTGACCCCTAGGAAGTCCATTTTTGGCCCCAGGGAAATTATTTGAACAAACTTGTTAGAGGTTTATTGGATGATGCTTCATACCAAATATCAAGGCTCTGGGCCTTGTGATTTCAGACAAGAATATGTTTTGTCATGTTTCTACTTTTATAAGACTATGTAAAACATGTGACCCCAGGCGGTCATTCTAACACCCTTGGGCATAATTTGAACAAACTTGGTAGAGATCAACTAGGTGATGTCAAGGTTCTAGGCCTTGTGGTTTCAGAAAAGAAGATTTTTTCATGTTTTTCCTAATAAAGGCCGTAGTTAAATATGTGACCCTGGGGCGGGCCATTTTTTGCCCCATGGATATATCTTGTACAAACTTGGTAGAGGTCTACTAGGTGATGTTACATACCAAATATCAAGTCTCTAGGCCTTATGGTTTCAGACATAAAGATGTTTTTTCAATGTGTTTCCCTATATAAGCCTATGTAAACTATTGGACCCCTGGGTGGGGCCATTTTGATATTTACCTCAGTCTCAAAGGGAAGCGGACAAAATAAGATAAGAAATAAAAGTGCATTATGTGCAGTCTCGTTAGAGCCTTTGCTGTTGACAGGTACATACACCGTATCATAACACTATTTGAAGGTATGCATAAGTAAAAACAAACCGAAACATGTATATAAACATGTGAGGGATAAAATTAATAACCTCATATTACCTGGGCTCAGGGTTATATTTTTTCATACTTAACTCAATGAGAATGAAATTTATCATGTTCATAGATATATAAAAAGCCAACATTGGTTGGCATTTTAACATGCATAAGCATGAAAAATACAATATCTGAGAGTTTGAAAGCAAGAATATTTATCATTTTCATGAGCTGTTGAAATTCATGCTTAGTTCATTTGAGCATGAAAACAGTTTTATAACCTCAAGACCTGGTCCTTAGAGAGTGCTCATTTGTGGAGTTGCTAATGGATATCTAAAACTCTATGCATGGTTGGTAAATAAAATACCTGCAAATGTCTTTTAAGCAAGCAGTTACTTTAACAGGTATTTCAATTATTGTCAGGGATGCTATGCCTAACTTTCACCGAAGTTTGACTGACAGTATATGTGCTGTTCTAGGCATGTCATGGGAATGCATATTTATTGAAATGGTGAGTTATTTTGTGAGGTCCTCTATGTTAAATAAAATAGCTCAGTGCAAATTCTTGCAGACCATGTGTTTCGAAATTATCTATCATATTTAAAGTGTTTCACATAGATATACACATGTAGGTAATGATATATTTTTCTCCACTAGAAAGTATTGTTGTTTTAGCTGATCAGGACCAAGGGAACAATGTGAGATATTGTGATTGGTCTTTGTATATTGTTCGTCTGTCGTCCATACTTTATTTCTTTGATCATCTTTTTACCTTGGGTGAGAGATCCAGGAACGCAATGCCCTCTTTATATTTTTCTAAAATTTTGAATTTGATTTATATAAAACATCATTTCAATTTATCTAAGTCCAGCAACATATGGGGTAAATAAGATAAAGTGCAGATAAACTGATCAAACCTTAAACTTAAGAAAATTTCACTCAACCATCATGGTATATTGATTGTTTAACCCATCAAAATGATAAATTCTTCCCTGACCCATTAAAATATATTTGTTTCCTGTTTCACCTGCCCTTTACTTTAGAGATGAATCTCTTCAATAGAAACTCAGCAAAACAAGCACAGTGTTGATGTGATCGCTACATGGAACAGTAAATCACTTTTCCTGCGTAATCATGTTTAAATGATAAAATACCAGGTGTGGGCAACGTTCCAGGAGAAGCATGTTTAATCAGTTGAAAGACCACGATAGTTTGTTTTATTACGTTAACCATATTTATGGAGTACTATTCTAAAACGCAACTGTGTAGAACACTAATTGTCATATTAGAATCAATAGTGTGATATTTTTTTGGGGGTTTGCGTTACCATTAGATAGTGCTTGATTTTTATGTACCGTTTAGTGACAAGAAAACATTTACCTTAATTGACCGGGACAGACCTTGTAGCATGGCATGATACCAAGTGTATGAAGTATTATCATGACCTTAGCATCGCTACCATAGATCGTCACAATCAAGCATAAAGCCAGTTTAAGTAAAACAATATCTGTGTATTTCCTTACCCTAGATTACTTTCTCCTCTGGCATTCATTCCCCATCACCATGTTACTTTGTACACCAAACGCCATTTGAGGGCCTCTGTAATGCATCAATCATTTGTAACCACTAAGAAGGATTGTGGATATCCCAGCTACATGTAAGTAGCTGCACAGGAAAAGGAAATGCTGTACGTCCCGCTATTTCCCATAGCTGGTGGTTTACGAGACCTTCTTCATGTTTATTTGAACAGCTTTAAATTTCACTTTTTGCGGTTACATATAATTAAAACAAACAGTTTTTGGTTTTTTCATGCATAACAGACGTGTCCCTGGTATTGCCAAATAGACAATATGACAATTTAAAGCATAGTCATAATAAGGTGGCCCTAAATACATCCCCACCCCCATTTTAACTGATTTTATGAGCTAAAACGGGTGCCTCTTCTAAGAAAATCTATTTAAGTGTGAAATTTTCTTTAAAGTTAGAGACACACTAAGTTTATAATTAAAATGAGAAACAGTCTAAGTGTGCCTGTTTTTGCTTGGAAACTGGACTTAATAAGTTCTTCAATACAAGTGCCCAAATGGGTATCTCATGTATAAAATGTGTCTTAGAAGATAGTGTAGGCCCCTGTGTCAAAATTTGGGCTCACGTGTGCATTATTGGGCAAAAGTGAGACCAATTTATGCAGTATAAGGAAAAAGATGTTTACAATTTTTTTGCAGTATTAACGTCACAGTGACGTCACAAAATGGGGTACCGTCTTTTCACTTGCATCAAAGAGCTTATATGTGGTGGTGTTATTTACACACCTAAAATAATATCATTTTTATTTTTGTTGCATTGAAATGGTTAAAAACGTCTATAGAAACACTAAAATGAAAGTTTGATTCAATATGGGATTCAATATTACGTGAAATTGGCGTCGATTTGACGTAAATGTGCTGGAAAAACACATTGCGTACAAAAATAATAATTCGGGAAATTCGTGTGTGCCTTGCGACTGAAATCAGGTCCTAGCATAACTGTATGTTCCTGGCTTAGCCTTTTGAACCAAGTCAGCTATCTGATGGTTGTAGCATGTAGCTGCT
Organism: Loripinus fragilis; assembly: GCA_964019695.1. Classification (NCBI taxonomy): domain Eukaryota; kingdom Metazoa; phylum Mollusca; class Bivalvia; order Lucinida; family Lucinidae; genus Loripinus; species Loripinus fragilis. The sequence continues at coordinate 97,814,859 of OZ026524.1, forward strand.
ACAGCGTGTTAACTACGTTACCCTACATTTTTAAACAAAATAAATGTAATTAAGGTTGTTAAGGTAATACTTGAATTATTTAAATTGGACAAATATTCATGTATCATACAAGAACATTTCATTCTTTACATAAGTTTACGTTTATAAAAGTTATATGGGCCGATTGTTATGTTATTTATGTTACATTTTAAGTTACTCCCTTTAAAATCACTGAACATCTGTTAAATACTTTTCTTTGTTAAGCTTCCCAAATAACTTTCAGGTTTTGAATACACCCTCCAAAAGACAAATAATGGACTATTATATAGCTGCAAACAGTTTGTTTGTACCACAAACACTTTAAGAGTTATAAACCGTTAAATATAATGACACTGAACAAAAAGTTCATTCTTTAATTCGGCATGAAACTCAATTGGAAAATCTTTAAAACACCAAATATGAGCATTTTGTCGATAAGCAAGAGTAAAAGGCTATGCTAAACTTCGTTTGTGGTGTAAAATATTAGTCTTTTTGCTAGTATGGCATCATGTAACATATATTACAAATTTCAAGACTGCATATACATTGCTTTATTCCATATATTATACGTCAAAGGATATTATTCCATCTCAAAACTGACTGTGCTTGTTAAATAGATACCAAGATACCAGTCTGTCTGAAAAAAAAACGATTTATCGGTTTGTATTCAAGTTCCTACTAGTTTAATCCATGCACATTTACATTTGCAAAATAGTATATATTTGAGCTTTTTAAATCTATAAATAAATGATATGCTCAAAAGAATAAATTTTAAAATTCATAAACAAGGGAAAAAATTATACTCAAGTAACAGTACTTAGAAGGATACATTTCAATTTTCTGTAAAATTTGTTAAAATAACATAATAGTACTGTACAAAATATATTATATTGCCATATGTTTATCAAAATGTTAACAAAGACGATATATAATTGAGCCAGAAAAGCTAATATATCATGTTAAGTTGAGGGTTTTGTAATATTTTTCTGAATAATGCTAAGTTTAATTGAGCTACTTTTATTCAGTTATTTAATTGTCTGTAAATAGTTGTTGTTTAAAGTGACTGTCTTGAAATCAATTTGTATCCTGACTTTAAGCTGTGTATGCATGTGGTAACGCATTACAGAAGCTTTGAAATTAACTTTAGTTTATATTCAGCATAGCTTTAGTTTTGCAATCAATAAAACTGTCCATCACATTAAGTAAGTACCTTGGATCACTTGCTCAACCATTAATATCTAAAGAACTGCTTTATTGATGAGAAACATTTCCCTGGAAATAGAGAAAGTTGGTTATAGTGGTGAGTTTTATTTTAGATATGGTTACGAGGGTCATTTTGAAAGTTTTTAGCATGGCATCATAACTCCACAATGCGTTGATAAATTGCTATCAAATTAATACATTTTTGGAAACCAGAATTCAACAGCTACTTGACCGGGTTTAATTTTTGGCGAAAAAAGAACTTGGCGTGCACGTGCAGCGCATGCTCCAAATGAGTAGGGGTTTATATACTGGCGGAAATTTTAAGCAAAATACTTCGAAAAAAGCGAAGGAAAATTGGGGACCTTATTTGCGATCTTGATTTGACAAATTAACGATTTGGTGCCAACTTATCTTTTATTAAATTATATAATGCGATCACTGCTTGCACAACTGCCACTTTTACATTAGGGAAATGTTGACTAATAGAGAAATGGTAAACTTTCAAAAATGGGACTTATTTCTTTTTTCTTTATACTTTTACTATAAATTGTGTCACTACAGGAGCACGAAAAATGCCTATTCAGTATATGTTTTGCTTTAATTGTAGCGAACAATGCATAAAAATCATTTCGTCGTGCAAAAAGTGTGGCTTGTTTAGTTCTGTATTCAAGAAAATTATTCCTAATAACACTACCCCTACTTTTCAAGAAGTTGGTGGGGTAACTTAACCCCTCACATTTTGTCGATGGCATAAGAACTTCGCATGGTATCGCGTTAAGTATCACACAATTGATTGCTTTCTACTCTCAAGGTATTTTTACTTTTTTATTTGCCTCTGTTTTTAATTAAAATGAACCAGAATGTCAGCTCATAGCTAAACTTACTCTGCCCCATGGTAAGATTACAAGAGTTATCTTCCCTTTGTTCTGGTTTACAAAAGTTATTTTGGTTTCAATACAAAGCGCATAAAGTGTACTTGACAAAAATACCAACGCAAGGCATTTTTAAACTACTGTCGGTTATATATTTTCAAAATATATGCATTGTGATATGCGATTTTAAGTCGAAAAAATTAGCGCATTGCTTTGCTTACTTGACGGTTTTGTAATTGCTGTTCCGGTATTTAGTTATTAGAAACATCCAACTCGGTCATCAATTGTATTATTACTGTACCAGATTGTGGCCTACCAAATGGTACAAAAGTAGCTAATTTCATGAACTATTGTTAATGTTCTGCACACATTTCAAAAGGTAAAATGTTATATTTTCCACTGAAATTATGCGTTTTCCAGTATGCAAACAGTACATTATTCACAATAATATTTTTCGTGTCTGCATTATAATATCCTAATAAAATTTGTGCCATTACATTGAAGAAAGATAGTTCTTTAAAATGATGCCAAACATGATACGGTTTGTCAATCGGCTACTGAGATAAAAGACCATGCTAAGAACTTTCCAAATGTCCCTTGTATATACAAGGAAATAGGTCAGCTGTTACTTTGATACCAATTTAAAAAAAGACTTTTCAGCTAAAATAGTATCCGGCCAATTTTCAACAGGTGATATTCAAGTTATTGTAAAGTAGTTTTACAATGATTTTTAGAATGCTACATAGAAATGTGAAATGTTAAAAAAATGCAATAAATAATAGATAAGATCTGATTTAGTTTTAGCAATAAATGTTTATATACCTGATTTTAATTTCCACTACACAGAACCTTGGCAAAAAAGTACAGGAACTGCGCAAACATTATAAATGTAATCGTTAATAACAAAGTTTTATATGTATATGTGTACTTAAGAATTTAACGAGTTGTAAACTTGCCAGGACATAGGAGCATGCACAATGCTAACTGTTCGGTATAAGATGACACTCTTCTCAATCAATATTGTCAACAATGATAGTGGCACGTGCAAATGTTGAAAAATGTGCATGCACTTATGCATATCTATTTTGCCAGGCATACTTTTATTCAATTATCTCTTAAATAAATAATTTCATCTAAATGTAAAGGACATCATTATAAATCTCAGAGGTTGATTTAGCAGTGCCCCATTGTCAAGTGTGTAATATGTGTGTATGTTATAGTTTACGAAATGTTGAATGCTATATTTCAGATATATTCAATGACAGTAGCGCAAGTATAAATCACGTTGCTTTAAGATGAACACTATTTTTAGACTAATTTACTGTTATTCATAAATAAATATCTAGACTAGCAAATGTATTGTTCAATCACTCATGATGATGCAGATGGGTTAGCGTTCTAAAATTTGGTCATCAACCTCCATACTACTTTGTGTATATGAGCAGCAAGGGCTCTGGCAAGTCTACCTACACATATGCACAGGCTCACCTGAGCCTTCATTGCTCAAGACTGCAACAAGCTTATTCCTTTGATCTGTTCTTTCGTTACTAGTAAATCTAATTTGTTTAATTTGAACTATGCAAAGAATTATAAGGTTGCAATATTGTATCAATGATAATGTTCACATTTGACTTGCTAAATATCAGTTGATATTATCTGTAACAAAAACTCCACTGTAAGACAATAATGCAAAACAAATAATTTATTAAAAGCAATAATTGGTCATGAGTCAGCTATTTTAGCAAAGCTCCAATGTACATGTAATACTAACAATGCCTGGGGGCTTCTCTAAGTGATAAACATATATCTTTCAAACATATGACTAAAATGAACCATTAGAGCAAATATTGTTCTGTTTGAATGCTTCAAAATAGTTAAGAACCAGACAGAAAACAGATTATAAGACAGTGCAATATGTCCTTAAAATTCTCGTGTTATGCATTTTACCATCTTAAATGGTATTCTTTTGTCCCCAAACTGGACATCATTCTGATATAAAGCAGTTATAATCATAGCGATAGGCGGCTTGGCATGTGTCATACCTTTGGGCAAAAATTGTTAAATTTTTAATTCATTTTCAGTTTATTTCTTTCAAAAGACAAGGGTAAGGACTGTTTAAATTCTCGATTTCGATATATGTTTGAATTGACATACAATTACAAATTCTGAAAAGGTTTTTCTTATTCCTGAATAGTATCAGCATAGTAGTTGTAATTATTAGCTGGCTTAAACAATATGTGATAAATCTTACTAAGCTAGTCCATGCTTAATATTATTGTATTATCTAAAATACGATACAACACTATATTTTATTCAGCATAAAACATATAACAATATTTATAAACTACACAATAATTTACATATTAATGTAATGAAACAACAACAATAATTTTCCTGATGAGCATCTAGCATTTCTTCTGATATGTTTGATGACTTCATACATTGTATGTGTCTTCTTAATATCTATGTGTCTTGATCCACATCTGAATTAAGGGTGAGGTTGGCCACGTGAAACCAGTTTAAGCCCTCCAGTAAATATTTTACTGACCGTTCCAATACAAGGCGTTAAATCATTTGCGGATCTTTTATGTGTTTTTTCTGTCTTGTGTTTTCTATGCCTTTGTACTCGTCTGTTTATATGTGCCTTGTGGTCACTAGCTGGGGAAGGGCTGACCTCTTGGATCTCATTTGTGGTGTCGAACTGTGAGTTTGTCACTTTCCCATTGGTATCCTGAGTCGAGTGTTGTACTTGATTGTATCAATTCCTGATCTTTGCAACCTTACTTACTTTCTATATATCATTTCATGTATAAAAGAGGCAAATATATCAGTGTCAGTGAGATAAAAGTTATGATTGATAAGAATTGAATTTTAAGAAAATAAAAACCTGTTTACATATTTAATAAAACACACAGACTTGAAAAAATCGTTGTATGTGAATAAATATCAAATTTTATTCTTTATTCATCCATACGTTGTTGGTATTTTCCTTTAATGACACTAAATGGCAGTTAAATAGCAATGAATAGCCCACTAGCAGTGTAAACTTAAAACGTGTTCATTTGTAATTTAAAAATGTATTTAAAAGACAGTAATGTATATCACAAGTGTAACAGATCCTCTTACTTTGATTGCATCATATTGCTAGCCATTTGCTTACAATTAAAAGGTTATATTAGCATGTAACATTAAGGAGTAATTAGATAAGATTTCAAATTATTTACAGTAGTGTAGAAAATTTTGCTATTGCGTGGTATCGACCCAACCGCTAAAGAGTTAACAAACATTATTGTGTGGTTTGTAGAATGTGGTTTTAGATATATATAGTGTACAAAACTCCCCTATGACGTATTTTGGTAGTCCAATGTCTAGTGACAGTAATGCATTAAATAGTTTTACATTTAAAGTAACATATACAACTGTAACAGCATAGTGGTGTATTTTTTAAATGCATACCTGCTATTTCCTTTATTTAAAGTTGTTATAAGGCAAGCAGCATGTTCATAAATTATAATTAGGTATAACTTGGTATTTGCAAAATAGGATTTGAAACTATAATAGGGTAACGTAGCCAGCATGCCTGTCTAAATATAGGTCAGAGAGCTAAGGTATGTCATTTTGAATCTTATATAATGTAGTTTCAGAAAATTGTAGTGAACAATATTTTCCCTACTGTGTGGAGAGGAGGGTCTAACTTTTTTAGCTTTCACTATCACAGAGTTTTCATTTTGGTACTGACGTCACTTTTCTTTGTAGAGACATCATTTTGAAGTTAATGTAATCTCTTTAAAATCCAGAGTAAGGGTCTATGCTCCGAAGTCAACATTTCGCCAGAAAAACCACCACATCTGATCAAACAGTTCATGTTTATGCCTTCTATAAATCATAACACTCCACTTTCCAGCCTTAAATAAGCTTAAAATGGGTACGCCATTTGTGACGTCACTGTGACGTCAAAACGCCAAAGAAAAACTGTAAACATCTTTTTTCTTTAACAGAATACATTTTCCTACAAGAAAATGTATGTTTTATACTTTTACTAAAAAATGCACACGGAATTACACAACGGCCTACACTAAGAGGCTTGAAAAGCAAATTCTCAAAACTCACAACCGACTCAATTTCTTAGGTATTTTAAGTACCTATTACCGATAAAACTGAGCACCATATATTGCATTTGAGTTTAGTGTTGCTATGGAAACTGTAAACCCTAAAATGTGATGTTCAAGTTGCTTCCAAAAAGTAAACATCCAACTGGAAAGCTTTATTTTCTAACAGAACACACTTTAATGATTTATGTACAAAATATAAAAGATTCCAAGATAAAAACTTCATAGCATTTAGAGAAATTGTTAGAGAAAGATTTAGTACATTTCGTTGCAGACATAATAAAAATTAAGAACTATTTTCTTGATGACTGCATATTCCTGGAGATCAGACTTACTCATGGAAATGAATTATTATCATAAGACTTTTTTGTTAGGACTGGTCAACCTTAGACAGGTAAAAGCTGAAAATGAGGCGTGGTTTTATTCAAAAGTAACTATCATCTTGCGCCATTACCTCAGAGTAGACGCAAAACACATTATTTAGTCCTTAAAAATACCAGCAAAATAAAATGTCTATTTAACATACTCATAGAGGCAAACATTGTGGACCCAGATCAGACTGCTCCTACAGGAGCAGCCTGATCTGGGTCCACACTGTTTGTCTATGAGGCTTCAAATACTTAAGTGGACGACAAAAACATACATTTTATGATTATGCGCTTTAAGGGTTAATACTGATCATTAAATGTGAGTTCAGTGTGTATATGGTTAGGATTTTCATGAAATGCACGCACGTTTGCGCGGCCCAAACAACTTATTAATTCTTCACGAATTAATAAATAGAACCTGATTTGCCTTGTTTAGCAGATGAAATAGACTGATATATGGAATGCTTCAAAAACATATGGATTTACCGTCCTTGTCTGAAAACGCACGTCAGTCGTTAAAACGTTGTGTTGGTGTTAAGTTATTCTATGACAATTCTGGCTGGGAGACCTGGCTTGAATTCGTGCCTTAACATGACTCACAGGTCCTTTTAACCAACGTTATCATAGAAAAGGTAGCATTTTAATCGCTTTCTGAGTTAAAATTGCTATTGCAAGGCAAGCTACGAGGATTGGTAGGCACGAGTGTGGCAAAGAACGCCTTATCTAAAAACAATTTGTTTGACATATCAAAACTGAGGGTTCTTCCTGATGATCAATATGATATTCTGCGAGTGTTCGATGAGGCTTTGGATGCCATGGACATCAGCATATCGGAGTAAGAGAAAAATTATATTCAGTTTTCGCTTCGGTGACACCTTTTGGTAAAAAAACCTTTAAAGCTTCCAATCGCCCGACAGGCATCTGTTAAAAGGATCACAACGCATATTGCTGTAAGTGTGTCTGCCAAGGCACTGACTTTAGAGGTTGAACACCCAATCGAACTATTTTGGAGTAAGCAAGGTTTGGAAGCCATTGTTCGAGGACGTGGCACTCTCATAACTGCTTACTCCTTTTCTAAGTGTGGAAATTACCAGTCTAATCTGGATGGTAAACTGCTACGCATAAGCCCTGGTCTGCGCTCAGTATGTAGGCAGCACGAAAGCCTTATCTTTGTACAGCTTTACGCAGACACACCTCATGTTTACCCTCTGATTCCACCCAGTATCCGCTGGGATATTTTTGATAGATGTATACCTTGAAAATATTAACCTGATCCTGGCCTATATCATTAACATAATTTCACAGCCAATTGAGCTTCTAAATATATCTTCGGCGTTCATCGTATAACTAATACGGAAATGCTCGTGGTACTTTTTAACACAATAGATATATATACACCGCTATAATGCTCAATTAGCTATCAGCTGCCTGCGTGGCTCAGTGGGTAGAACACGTAAATTATGCACACTTATATTTTTAAGCTCTGCGTTGTTAGTTCGAATCCTGTACGCGACATTTATTATTGTAACTATTGAAAAGACTATTGTTTTTATTTTTTTTAATTTTCTCCTTTTGCAATATCCTTTCTCTATTTTAATTAATTTGATCTCTTTGGTGACATCAACATGCTCTCGTCAGATCCGTAACACTGTACTTCAACTATCACCTGTCATCTCTTCAGTTTTTAAAATATGAGCTGCGACATGAGATTTCCAACATGAGACATTTTGACACGAATAGGCACAGGTGAGCCTGTGCACCCTCCTTTTAAAAATTGAAACTAAATGCTGTTCATTTAGTAGCTTACCATCCATAGAATATTCAAGTGACTAGCAATGGCTCTGATCAGACTGTGCGTATGCGCATGCTGGTCTGAGCCTTTGCTTGTCGCACATACCACATTGTTGGAAATCTCATGTCGCGGCTCATATATGGACCTCCTTGTAGCTCTTTAGAGAAATGCTTCGACCTGCTATAACTGATTTATTTTGCTTTGGAACCAAGAGCACGAGTGTAGACCTTTATTCGCAAAATAAATTCTAACTCCAAGCATCAAGAAGTTGTCAGTCATTACATTTTTAAAGAAAGCGTGAAGTTTCCTGATTTGTGTTTATGTGCCTTTCTTTGACATGAAAACAAAGAAAAATGAAATGAAAAAGTTGGGTCAACAAGAATTCGAACCCACAGTTTACGTATCTGGAGCTATTCTGACTAACCACACGACTACCGTGGAAAGTATAACTTCATTGAGTTATCAACCGATCTCATCGCAATTGTACCAAAACGTTTATTTACGTAATTGCTCGAAACATACCGATTGCACACGATCCATTACGAAAAACTATATATTCAGTGTTAATACCGTAATAATTTATTCATGCATAAAGGTCAGTATCAGGTTAATTTTGTAGAGGTATAATAATGAAGCAACGTACTTAGGTGGACAAAGATGCAGCGGATTACATCCAGGAAATACGGAACAATTTTGAACAGTTGTCTGGCATTGACTGTCGCTTAGAGTTTGTGGCAGAACTGTCTGATGTACTAGATTCTATTGATTCAGAGACCTTGATAAATGAAGAGAAGCTGCAACTCCTGTTGGAAAGTTATCCACTTTTGGTGCCTTTCAGCCACGAGCACTTTATTAACTGACTGCAGGTAATCGGACACTATCTGACGAACAGACTTGATAAGGCGTTAGCGGATTCAAGAGGAACAGGCGAAAGCAACGCTGTATGGGAAAGCTTCCAGCATGAGCTGGCAGTAGAAAAGATTCTGTATGGTCACCCACTTTGTCATATATCTCGCATCTATGTGATCAACCTTGGTCTGGGCATTGATTATCCATCTCGCAGTAAGACTGATAGCAATGGCTTACTTTTACTGCTGTTGTGTTGACGAATATTCACACCACCTGTTGCCGTTTACTCTAAGAGCCAATGCATCCAACGTCAGATGAGAAAGACGTTTAGACTGTTTGATCTAATCCATGGAAGCATTGCAGTCTTGGGGAAACGCCTCGTGTATTTTCTCCTAAAAGACCTATTTGAGGTTGGGAACGTGTATGGTACATTTGATGAATTTCATTTAAATCTGAAAGAAGATGGTCGGCCAGACTCCAAGCTAAAAGTCGTAGGTGGCAGCACAACTAGAGCAGTGGTCGATTCCCTTGTTACAGCAAAAATAGCAAAGTATCCAATGGAGATTGCCTGCCTGTTACGCATCCTGCAGCGAAAAGGGGCAGATGCACACGAGGCACTGAAAGCTGGCTTACGGGAACTGAAACTTGGGCATTTCCCAGCCATAAGAGTGTATGATGCTCAAAAGCACGAAGGCTTGTACTGGAATTGGTCGTTTGGCTTAGGGGTTATCTTTGATGTCGAAAACTGTCCATGTGAAGCGGACAGAATGACCAAATTCCTGACCCCATTTGTTGTGAACAATTTGGAAAGTCTAAAGCTATGCCACGCGTCTGCATTTAGCAATCGGAAGTTGCTTTGGCTCATTCTATGCATAGAGGAGCTAATGGACTTAAAATTAAGCAATGAAGACCTTGTGACCGTGCTGACTTTCATCACATGTATTGCTCGCCTCATTGACGGACAGTATATAGACTACTACCGACTTGATCAACTGGAAAGATATTTGCCAACGCCAGTGACCCAGCACCTTTTGCAATCACGTCAGATTCAAGACAAGTTCTTAATTAATAAATTCAACCAGTTGGTTGTGGGGATTACACCACTCATTGCCATTCAAGCTGATGAGTGAACCTTGTACTAAGCCTGTCTCAAGCACGACGACTGACCACTCAGCTGTGAATGAGGCATCGAATGAAGTGGAGAGTTTGAAGCCTCCTGGAACTGTGAGTGGACAAGATGAGGCCAATGTGACTCAAGCAAGATACAGAACTGCTGAAACAAGGCATTTGCTGGCCAACTACCAGCAATGTTGGAGTACAAATGAGCTTGCCATATTGGCAGAGCTTAAGGAGAAACGTAATGATTTGACCAGAAGGGCCATGTACATTGAATATCAGAATGAGTGTAGAAGGAGTGGGATACCTGACAGGTCGTTTGAGGCCTTCAAGAAAAAGGTTTAAAGACTTCAGGTATAAATTGTAAACCATAGGCATCAAACGAAGCATTTTTGAAATTCATGTTTCATTTACAAATATACTTTGGGATGAAAAGACAGTTTACAAGGTGTCCATTAAACCTAAAAACAAGACATTTAAGGTAGTCATTTTTCTAATAAGTAAGGCTGACACTCTCATGCTTTGAATGATATTGTACGTTTATAGCAATAGGATGAATACTGAGATTGTCGCACGTACTTGCAATGCACACAAAGACATGTAAATGACAGCTACATAAAACCTTCATTTTAAGACCTAGTTCTGCTTTTGCTCGACTCATTTTCTTGGCAAATAGTAAGTGAGTATAATCAAGAAATACCATAATTACAAACTGCAGACAAACCTGTGGCATCGTGAGGAAGAGTCGCACAGTAAACACGAGACACCAGGAAGGCAAACAAAGGAAAGCAACCAGCTCTCCCTTCCCTATCAAGATGATTGCCAAATTAGAATGACATAAAACAACACACAACAATACATAGTAGAAGAACATAATCCAACAATGGGAGTAACAATCAACAGCGAATCAGCAACGACAGAACTACTGCCTTAGAATGGACAGCAGCCTTTGTCATTGGAGGGTGGCTTTAATGCATTTTCGCCCTAGAGTCTGCTGTTGTTGAAGCACAAACACTGTTAAGGGGGAAGGCAACATTGAAAAAAAATAATCTGAAATGCAGCCTGTATTAAACCATGCAACTTCCCGCAAACTTGATCAAAACCAGACATAAAATAAAAAAGTTATAGCAATGGGAAAATTGACATTTTGACTTCTATTAAGCCAACAGAGCCGCTTTTTGAATATTAACTTCCTGTATATTTCTAAAAGCCAATAAAATCCCCAATTTTGAGCATACTGCTCAAGATTTTTTCAACACCAACTATTTTCAACAGAAGAATCTATAAAAATGCAAACAAAGTTAAAGTGTTTTGCAGGAAACAAGTCATTCTATTTATGCATATCTAATTAGGGATGTGTGGCGTCACACAGCCTAAAATGGGTGCTCCCCATAACTTTCAATTCTCTACAAAACAAAATTCTGTAACTTTTATTTTGTGTTCGATTTTGATCGGATGTGTGGCATATTGCATGATTTAATAAGGGCTTGGATCTGATCATATAAAGGTATTGCTGCTACCATGCCATGATAGCTGGTCTGTTATCAATCATCTTGGACCATCAAGCTTGGTTATTAAATTGCACAGTTTCAGAGCCTTACGTTTAAAGGGGCTTTCTTTTGATATTTGTACTGAAGAGACTACATAAGTTCAACATTGATTTACTCTTGGCTTTCTTGCATCATCTGCTGATTAAATTTGCAAACAGTTTGGACCTAGATCAGGCCCAACAACAATGTTGTCTGCTGATTGAATTTGCAAATAGTTTTGACCCAGATCAGGTCGGAAAAATGTCGTCTGCTGATTAAATTTGTAAACAGTTATGACCCAGGCTCAGGACCGACAAAATGTTGTCTGCTGATTACATGAGCAAACAGTTTGGATCCAGTTCAGGCCTTAAAAATGTCGTCTGCTAATTGCATTTGCAATCAGTATTAATCCAGATCTGGCCCGACAAAATGTCATCTGCTAATTTCATTTGCGAGCAGTTTGGACCCAGATCAGGCCCAACAAACTGTCGTCAGCTGATCATGTTTGCAAACAGTTTGGACCCAGATCCAGGCTGTTAAAAGGTTGGGCCTGATCTGGATCCAAACTGTTTGACACTGATGGTATTCCTGAAAGAATTTGTCAAAAAAGCTAATTTGGAAAAAATCAGCAGACGACAAAAAGCATGCTAAATTTCCAGTAGGCAAAGAGTTATTATACATATTAACTCTTTTACTGCTAATGGGGAGTTTTGTCATCTGCTGGCGGTCTGATGATTTTGCCAAATAGTTTGGACACAGATCAGGTTCAACAGAACATCCTACCTTATCTGAAGCCAAGCATTTGGACATTCTGATGTTTTTCCCGAAAGAAAATTTTTAAAAAGTGATGTTGAAAATATCACAGCAATAGCTACAATTTCCATTTCTTCTCATTAAAGACTTGGACCAGCCTGTGTATTCAGTCTGATCAGATTCTTCCACCACTGGGAAATAAAGTACTAAACTCAAGAGCAGTTCAAGAACAGTTCATGCAATTTAGCAAAAGTTCTTGAACTGTTCAAGAACAATTTTACTTGAACCGTTCAAGAACATAAATTGGGAACAGTTCAAGAACTTTTAAAGAATTTGTGATGTTCTTGAATTTTTCATAAACTGCTCTTGAACATTTTAATGAAATTTCTTGAACGTGTTGACTCTGGTCTTCTTGAACTATTAAATATATTCTTGACAATTTCAGACTTTACATGGATATAATGTGTTCTTGAACTGTTCTTAAATGTATTCTTGATTATTTCAAAGATTTTTCATGAATATAATGTGTTCTTGAACTGTTCTTATATTTGTTCTTGACTATTTTAAAGACTTTTCTTGAACATAATGTGTTCTTACATTTGTTCTTGGCTTATTCAGAGACATTTTATGAATATAATGTGTTCTTGAACTGTACATGATTTTGTCCTTGGCTATTTCAAAGATGTTTTCTTGAACATAATATGTCTAGCTTATGTGATACATGTATCTAAACATTTTACCTGAATAATTGACATCATTCACCAATTTCGTGTAATAATATTAAAGGGAAATAAAGATTATAAGGATCTTATTTCTCTACCAATTCAATAACTGACCTGGTGTGGAGCAGTGGATCAAGCTGATAGAGGTCCCTATATGCAATTAATATGTATCAAGATCAACTTGCTCCTTTACGAGGGGCAGTTGGCAAGTTCGCAGCATGATCTTTAATCTCAGTAACCCACTTACAAACCCTATCATTTTGATATCATTTTAAAGAGCTATCTTTCTTCTATGTTATAGCACAAATTTCATGAGAATGTTTTAATGTAAACACGAAAAATATTATTGTGAATACATGTACAGATTGTATACTGGAAAACGCAAATTTAAGTGGAAAATATAATCTTTTACCTTTTGAAAAGTGCGCAGTAAATTAACAATAGTAAGTGAAATTAGATAATTTTGTATCATTTGCTAGCCCACAATCTGGTACAGTGATGATACAATTGATGACCGAGTTGGATGTTTCTTATAACTAAATACATTAAAAGCAATAGCAAAACCGTTTAGAAATGAGCTTATTTTTACGTCTAAATAACGTATGTCTTAATGCACATTTTTTGAAAATAAATAACTGACAGTGACTTAAAAATGCCATATGTTAGTATTTTGTTAAGCACACTTTATTCTCTTTGAGGCCCCTGAAAGGTTTTTAGGGATACAGGGATATTGGTCAAAAACTTAAAGGGATACTGGATATTTTTGTGAACGTCATTCGCTGTTTATCGCTTTATTAAGACCCTAATAATAAGGTCTGAATCCTAATTTTATATGGTCCCCTTACAAAATATGTTATAATAACTTTAAGCATTTTAAGGTGTATGACTGAAGATTAAGGGGACAGGTGGTCGTAAAAAGGGCCCTCGGTAAAAATCCGAAATTCGCGAATTTTGTCCTTTTTGAGTAGTTTATGCAGACCCAGCTTTTATGTTTAGGACCCTTTTTTATTTAAATACTTACAAAATATCTATTCATATAAATTGTAAAATTCCACAACTTTACTGTAAAAAAAGACCCAACCCCTAGCCTATCACCAGACAAAGGATACACGCACACATTTTTGACAAAAAGGGCCCTTTTTCATTTATTATGACCCCGACCCTAAAGGGATTCATTTTTTTGCTTAGAAAAAAAAGCCTTAACAAAAATACAACAAATGAAGTTAAAAGAATAATTTTACAAGGATTTATTTCGTCAAAAAATTAACCCTAGTCAAAACCCTAACTGTTTTTTGCAAAAAATGGTACCCGTATTTTAAACGGCAATAGCCGACTGATCAATGTCTGTACAACTATTATTTTGGTATCAGATTAAAGCTTAGACACTTTTCTTACTTCTTAAACTCAATTTTAACAAATAAATGTCTTCTATGTCCAGACTCGAGCCCACAATACTGGTAGGTAAATTTCGCATAATTTAGGGATTGGCCCTTTGTACAGCACATATGGACCCTTTTTAATTTAGCTTTTATTTAATACCAAAATTATAAATTTATACACCCATACATACCTGCTATAGGCCTCAGAACATTGATTAGGGATAGTGAAAACTTTGTCGACGAACTTCCGAAACTCGCGAACGTCATTCTCTGTTGATCCCCTTATTAGGACCCCATTAACAAGTTTGGGGTTCTAATTTTTAAATGGTCCCCTTAACAAATAAATGTTTTTATCACTTAAATCATTTTAAGACATATGTCTGCAGTAAAGGAGACAGGTGGTCGTAAAAAGGGCCCTTGGTCAAAAAGCCAAAATTTGCGAAATTTGTCCATTTTTTGTAGTTTATACCGACCCACTTGTTATGTTTAGGACCTTTTTTTAATATAAATACTTACAAAATATCCCAACTTATAATTTGTAAAATCCCACTACTTTCTGTCAAAGAAAGACCCAAACCCTAACCTATCACCAGACAAAGGGTACATTTTTGACAAAAAGGGCCCTTTTTTCATTAATTGTGACCCCCAACCCTTAAGGAATTCACAATGTTTTTACTTAGAAATAAAGCCTGCATCAATATAAAACAAATAAAGTTAAAATAATAATTTTACAACGAACTGTCTTGTCAAAAATTCTAACCCTAGTCTAAACCCTAGTTGTTTTTTGCAAAAAAGGCTACCCCCGGATTTGTGGCCACATTGCGGCCACTGGGTTCAAGGTACAGGTATCTTAATTAGTTCATTCTCAAGAAGAATGATTTCTCTCAATCATAGGCAGTGTAGACTGTCTTAAAAGGCCATGTGGTTTGTTATTAAGTTTTTTGAAAAAGAAGCTAGGGTTAGAGGTGTGTGGTCACGTCCAAATTTGGATTCGTTTTCCTTTGATCCCAAATATTTCAGCAACCATTACTCTTACACACCTCTAAATTGCACTAAAAGAAATCCCTTATCGTTTCCAATAGGCCTAAACAAGTGTAAATATCACTAGAAAACTACTTATTGATATATAGTCCAAAGAAATAAAACGTCCAAATTTGGATCAATTTCTGGGGTTAAATAGTCCCAACTAACCCCAACTTTTTGCAAATACTATAAAATCCGAACCAGAAGAGCTAGAGCCTAGAAACTTTCAGAGGTTGTAGAGGGCGTTAAAATCAACATTTATTTAAAAAGTTTATAAGTTTATGATTTTCAAAACTTGAGGTATAAAAAATACAATTTTCATGTCATGTTTTGAGAAAAGTTCATGTTCTGGGTAGCCCTGAAAATCAATTCTTTATTAAGGTGTTATTTGCCTAAAAAAGATTGGGGGATAGAGGTATGACTACTGTGTACTGGCTAAAATCACCACACACCAGGAAAGCCCAAATATGGGTGCCATAGAGCCAAAAAAATTGATTTTACACCCCAAAACGGTTAGGGTCAGGGTTAGGGTTAGGGTTAGGGTTGGGTTAGGGTTAGGGGTTAGGGTTAGGGTTAGGGTTAGGGTTAGGGTTAGGGTTAGGGTTAGGGTTAGGGTTAGGGTAGGGTGTTGAAGCGAACTTGCCCATAAAATTTGCCCAAAGACTCCGCCTTCTTAGTCACGTGGTCAGGGTTAGGGTTAGGTTAGGGTTAGGTGTTGAGTCAAACTTGCCCATAAAATTTGCCCAAAAACTTTGCCTTCTTAGTCACGTGATTGTCAATAAAGAACACATAGCTGGTCCTAACCCTGACTCTGAGCTTGATCCTTGCCATGACCCTGAGCCTGATATATACTAGTAAACTTTTTTCTCAAATTGTTTTTGTTAAATTTCCTAAACTTTTACTATTTTGTGGTACCTTGAAAACCAACAGAAGTTTAACATTGCATCAAATGTGAAAATAGTTGTATGACTGTTAGGTTTGGACTGTTTTAGATTATGTTTGTAGTTGATAATTCTATGTGTGTTTAAGCTTTTCTAACTCGATCTAGTTTTCTCCTGAAGCTGTCAAATGGATGATCAGGAATGCTGTAATCACGACATTCTTTTTGATATTCCTCATAGAGTTGTTTAATATTTTTATCTACACAAATGAATCTTGTTAGTATCATTGTTTCCTCTGGTTTCCACGAAGCAACCGTTCTACTGGCATTTGTTGGGATATGTCTGCTCTGTACTTGAATTACGTGCCCTCTGTCAGTGTCATCTTCATTTGGAATGACTTCGGTTTCTAATTCATTGACGTTGAATTCTTCATTTTCTTGTCCATTGTCAGATTGTTCGATTGTCTGGTCGATTTTTCTTTTATTACTTAAATGGTGTGGAATAGAAGGATGCAATTTTAATACATTGACGGTTTTGACACATTCCAATTTAAATTTGCTCAAAATCTCAAGTGATTGTAATTTTCTTTGTGTTATTGGCAGTTGCCGCTCCAGTCTACTTATATTCAGGAAATCTATGTATTTATTGTTCATTAACAAACAAATGGATGTTACAAAAGTTAATATGATAAGGGTGTCTTCCATACTGAGTTTGGTTTGTGCAAGCTTTTCTAGACAAGGCTTGATCCATTGAAAAACTTCATTTTCATAAGTTGAAGTATGACAAATCTTTCGTCTTTCAAGTTCACTGAGGATTTGTATGTGACAGCTTCCAGCATTCCTTTCAAAAACACTGTCCACATCCTCTATGTCACTCAGTGCCCAGAAGCCATAAGTGTATCTCCAATTCAATCCTTCATGTTAAGCAGTGTCATACTTTCTAACAGCTGGAAAATAGCCAAGCTTTAAATTGTTAATGCCTTGCTTCATTGCATATTCTAATTTTGAGTTGTCATTGATCAGTTGTTGCATTGGTTTAAAAACCATAGGCCATTTGCACTTTTTTGCATTTATGAAAGTTTCTAATAGGTGTTTAGTAGTTACGCCCCCTACAAGCCTCTTGTTGTCATTTCCAGTTCTTGCTTTTAAAAGAAGGAGAAAATCTTCAAATCTTATAAACACTGAGCCCATTGCATGCAAGTCTTTTAACAAACATAAAATGATACGCGTACCTAATGCTGTTGCACTGGCATTCACAAGGTCGGCAATCCCAAACAGTCTAGAAATTTGGGTCTGTGTCTTTTGGTTCTTTGTGAAAAGTTTCAAAGGTGGAGTGGAATTTTCATCTGAGCAACAAGTGAAACAATTTTCCAAACAAAGAAACCCCAGTTGATCAGTAAGACTTCGCGAAGGATAATCTAGTCCTGGTCCAAGGTTAATGGCATATATTCTAGAAGAATATGAGAAAGGATGACCCCATAAAAGTTTTTCACATGCAAGCTCGTATTGGTAGGCATTCCAAACAGCCCAACTGTCTCCTGTGCCCTTTCTGGTAGAATAAATGTCCTGCAATTTCGATTGAAGATAAAGTCCAACTTCACGCAAGCAGTCCATTACCCTAAAGTCATAAATTTTGCTAAATGGTGCTACCATAGGTTGATCTCGAAACAATTTTAAAAGACTGTCCGTATTTACTACATCTAAAGCTGTTATGATTTTTTCAACACTGGTAAGACAGACTACAAACTCTAGACGGCAATTTCCTTGTCTTACCTGACTGAAATTGCTCTTCATTTCTGAAAGGTACTCAACTGACTCTCTGCTAAGCTTCTGTTGACCAGAACCTGCTAATATACCTTCCACCATTATAATTGATCTTGAAATAGGATGGCACATTGCCGAAGGCCGCCGATGTGCAATATCAGAATACATTTGAATAAATCTCACTCTTTCTGGAAACTTATATATTGATCTCAGTAAACCAGTCACATCTAGGGATCTATGATCTAAGTTTGACTGAAAATTCACACATTCAAAGAAAGAGAAAGCGGAGCTTAAATTACCACGTTCACCTATTACTTCATTGACTCCATTCCGACACCAGAATAAATCATGAAAGTATGAACTGATGCATATTCCAGCATGGATGCATATGTCATACACTGCCTCCACATCAAAAATTGGCAATTTTATTCTGCTGCGGCATTTTTCACCAAATCTGAAGGAGAATATTACTGGGTAGAATGAAGCAGTCAAATCGTCTGTTGTGTTCTCAAGTGCACGTTGAAACGCTTTTAAAATTGACATTCTGTCATGTGGAAGGATAAACATTTTTTTTATAACATAAATATTATTTTTTGCCAGTGTTTCAAGTGCTATATCTCTTTCTAGTAGACAAACCAATTCTTTTTGGAATTGAATCTTTAGAGCAGAAACATATCTCTTAGTTAGGTTTTGAATGTCTTGGCTTTCATACTTGATATGACATGTCGCCTTAGGGATGAATCCGAGCCAAGTTTCCCATCCTCCATTATAAATTAACTGACATCCTAGACTGCTTCTTAACACTTTCAAACTTATTTCTGTGTACTCCTGTAATTTAATGTGTTTCTTCAGAAGTGGATAGATAGGTCTTAAATCACAGCCCCCCCCTTGAGGCTAAATCGAAATGTGTGAAATCTAGTGAAAGTCCATTAGCAACATTTTTCCATAAAATTGTTATTCCATCAATGTCATACTCATAGATCAGTTCTTCAGGATCGTCTAGGCATGTGCCCCTTACACCAATGTATTCTTCTCGATGAAGAAAATCTTCAACGCAACCAGCTGTGCTCCATGCATTTTGAGGGTTAGGGTTAGGGTTAGGGTTAGGGTTAGGGTTAGGGTTAGGGTTAGGGTTAGGGTTAGGGTTAGGGTTAGGGTTAGGGTTAGGGTTAGGGTTAGGGTTAGGGTTAAGGTTAGGGTTAGGGTTAGGGGTAGGGTTAGGGTTAGGGTTAGGGTTAGGGTTAGGGTTAGGGTATCAGTATTTTTGCCCGAGTGGAAGTGGTCGGAAGGATATGTGTATGTAATTGGGTTGGGGTTAAGTAAGGGTTAGCCACTTCACTGACCCTGGCGTAGGAAAGTGTTACTATTTTCAGTAAGTGTTACCGAACTTCTTTTTTCAAGGGAGACAACTTAACATTCTCAAGGGAGACAATAAGCATGATCAATATACGTATTATGGACGTTACATGATGTTATTACAAGAAATAGAAAATGCTACAATTGTGTTAGTGCTAGGGTGTTAGGTTAGGTTAGGTGTTAGGGGTTAGGTTAGTTAGGGTTAGGTTAGGTGTGAGGGTTAGGGTAAGGGTTAGTTTAGAGTTTAACTTAAACCCCCACCCTAGTGGAAGCATGCAAACATACAATTGTAAATAGTTGGGAGAGGGTTAGGGTTAGAGCGTTTATTTTGTGTTCTGTAGTAAGTTATTTTTTACCAAGACTTTGAAAATCACAACCCCAACCCTGACCCTCATTGGTCATATGGAGAGCAATTTTAGGGTCAATGGAAAATATCTTAGTAAGTAAAAACTTGCAAAATTGCATGTAATGGTAAGAGCTGTTAGGTGTTGTAGGTTGGTGTTAGGGGTTAGTGTTAGGTTAGGGGTTCGTTAGTGGGTTGTGTAAGGTTAGGTTAGGTTAGTGTTAGGGTTGGTGTTAGGGTTAGGGGTTGGTGTTAGGGTTAGGTTAGTGTTAGGTTAGTGTTATAGGGTTAGGGTTAGGTTGGGTTAGGTGTTAGGTTAGTGTTAGGGTGTTAGGTTTAGTGTAAGGTTAGGTTTTAGGGGGTTAGTGTTAGGGTTAGGTTAGGTTAGGTATTAGGGGCTAGGTGTTAGGTGTTAGGGTTAGGTGTTAGGGGGTTAGTGTTAGGGTAAGGTTAGTTTATGTATTAGGGGTTAGGTGTTAGGGTTAGGGT
>OZ026524.1:97837923-97844408 GCA_964019695.1 Loripinus fragilis
GTAGGGTTAGGGTTAGGGTTAGGGTTAGGGTTAGGGTTAGGGTTAGGGTTAGGGTTAGGGTTAGGGTTAGGGTTGTGGTCACCTATGTAAAAATTGGACGTTTTGGGCGTAAATTTGGACGTTTCAAAACTGGAACACGTAAAAATGGACGAAAACGCGTAAAATTGGACGTTTTGACGTAAAATTGGACGTTTTGTCATAAAATCATCTCTGAAGCCTAGTTGCAGCCATTTTAAGGCATTTTGACGCGTCTATAAGGCATGATACGGTTCAAATGAGTGATATTTAACCCTGAACCCTACAAAAACGTCCATTTTTACGCTTTCAAAAAAAACGCTAAAATTGGCTCTAAAAGTGATAATTAGATGCTGTAAATTGTATTTCTTTGAAGTTTTACTACCCTTAGACAATATACAGCTGCTATATTATTAAAAATTGGTCTGGATAAGTCGAAATTTGACCGAAATTCGTAACAACAGGGTTAGGGTTAAATTTGGCATTATTTTTTTGGTCTTTATAAGTATAAGTTGTTATCCCTCTACTATAATCAACTGTATTATTCTGATTCAGGCTTATGTGTTTAGCCTATATATATGAGAAGGGAGTGGAATAAAAAATAACATGGCTAAGTCGAAGTTCTACTAAATTAAGTCGAAGTTCTACTGAAATTAGCTCAAAGCAGGCTTCAAAGTATAAGTTTTGGCTATACACATTGTGGAATTGTTCTAAGCCTGCTATAGTCGATGATAAATCACTAAACTGTATTTATAGTTTGAGTTCATATATTTGAGAAGTTAATAGAATATTACTAGCTTGGAAAAGTCGAAATTTGACATAACAGGGTTTAAACATTTTTTTTTACTTTTAGCAGTATAAGTTTTTCTGAGCGTACAATGAAATACTGAAATGGTTATTTATAGTGAGTTATGATATCATAGAAGGGAATGGTATAAGAAACAATAGTTGGATAAGTCGAAGTTTGACTTAAAATAGATCAAAACAGGGTTAAAACCATTCTTTTTAGACTTTAAGCATTATGAGTCGTTCTCTGCTTACTTTAATCAACTATAACATTCTTAAATCAATTTTTATATTGAGGTATAATATATCAGAAGGGGTAAAATATAAAAGCTCTTGGATAAGTCGAAATTTGACTTAAGTTGGTTAAAAACTGGGTTCAAGTATGACTTGGGTACTTGTTTTCTGCCTACAATAATAAACTATAAAATGGATTTATATATTGAGTCATAATATTTTAGGAGCTGACAGAATCAAACTTAGGTTGGATAAGTCGAAATTGACTCAGGTTATTTATAAACAGGGTTCTGCAGTGCATTATCATTTGGTTTAAAGCAGTATGAGTATTCTCTGCCATCTACAATCAATGAAATACCACTAAAATTGATTTATATATTGAGTGATTAAATATGAGTAGGTGTTAGGATACAAAAAGTTTGGATAATTCGAAATTCGACTTAATGTAGTTTGAATTATTATTTTTTGCATTAATCAGTATGAGTTCTTCTCAGTGAACTATTTGCCACTGAAATGGATGTTGATACATGAGTATGGTTAAAAATGATAATGAAATAAAAATTTTGGTCAACCCCATAAGGTCAATCCCTAAGCAGGAGTGATGCCATGGACGACATGGTGGGGATATGGCTGTTTTAGGCTTGCATCACTTAGACTTGGGTAATAAATGTATAATTACATTCAAATCTGAGCAGGGAGACCTTTAGTACCCTTCATATAAATGAAGAAACAATTTTGGGGTTAGGGTTGTGAAACGTCCAATTTTACGTTATTATCTCCCTTTGAAAAAATGGGGTTGCTTCCCTTAGTATAAAAAATGATTATTCTTTAATAACTCAAATAATTGTTATTCCGATTTGAATAAATTTTTTTGCATTGTGTTCGGAATAATAAAATCTATCCAATAAATAATCCACCAATGTGCTTATATGGGTAAAAGGGTCCGGGGTCGAGCCTTAAAGTGGGGGTGCTCAGTGTTAGGATTAAGGGGTTGATCTGAGGGTTCCCTGCACACTATTTTTGAACCCATACACCCTAATGCGCTTTATTTCAGTAGTATGTATATCTGTTAAGAGAATCAAATAAAAATAAAGGCCAACCCCTGATCCAAAGGGTCTACACAGCCTAAGAGAAGGAGCCAAAATCGGCCAAAATCCAGAATCATGTGGCGTGATTGGGATGGTTCCACTGACCACTTGCCAGAACCCATACGCCGTAGAATGCTTTAAATAATAAGTACTAATATAGCGCAAGGGAAACAGGTTAATAAAAGGTCCAACCCTTTTCAAAAGGGGCCGTACAAATAAAAAGAAAGAGCGAAATCGCGCAATTTTCGAACTTATCCGACGCAACTTGTTGGATTCGTACCTCGATCTTGAAGCTCGGTAGTGGTTTAAATAAAATTTTATGACATAGGACATAGTCTGACCTTTCATCTGATACCTAAATCAACCCCGTAGCTACTCAGAAAAGCCTGCACCAAGCTCATCACTTTCGCGTATAAATAGGTAATAAACTTGTATTTTCGTGCAAGAATTTCCGAAATACGAACCGCGAGGTGTCTTTCTGACCCTCCCCCTGCCATAATACCCGGACCCACATACTCTAAAACTTATCCGACCTACCTTGCGGGATTTGTACCTCGATCTTGAAGCTCGGTAGTGTTTTAAATAAAATTTAATCATATAGTACATAGTCTGATCTTTAATCTGATACTAAAATAAACTACGTAGCTATTCGGAATAGCCTGCACCAAGCTATTCACTTTCGTGCAATAATAAGTGATAAACTTACCATTTGTTGCGAGATTTTTCGGATCTCGAACCTAAATATATGCATATCTCTACGGGTTGTAACACGCTGATCAATGTCTATAAAATATTATTTCTGGTATCAACGTAAAGCTTAGACCCTCTCCTTTGTGCTTATGCTCAATTTATACCACTGTCTGGCTTCTAGGCGTGGGTTCGAGCCCCGTAAAAGGCTATATAAAAGTGCCAAAAATCTCGATTCAGTCCCTGTGTAATCATTCTGGAGGGCCCACAGAGTGCCTGATGGGCCAACTTTTGGCCCTGTACTCTAGATATAGGTATGATCTAACGTCTTAAAGCATTTTAAAGTGTTTGGGTTTTTGCAAAATGCCATGATAAACCCAGAAACGACCCCCACGTGATTTGTCGCCGAATTTTTAACTGAAAAACGATAAAAGTATTGTCTAAATACGCACATATCTCTAACGGCTCTAGCGGGCCAACCAATGCCTCAATAATACTAATTATGTAATCAGATTAAAGCGTAGACCCTCTTCTTACTTCTTAAACTCAATTTTAACCAATATATAGCTCCTAGGTTAAGATTCGAGCCCCAGAAAACGGGTAGGTAAATTTCGTACAATTTGGGTATGGGCCCTTTTTACAGCCCCTGTGGGCCCAAAAAACACCTAAATGGCGTTAGTTATAACATGGCCCCCTAGAACGTTAAATGAGCTTTATTTTGATACCAAAAATATAATTTTAAACACCCAGAAAAGACTTCTATATGTCTCAGAACATTGGTTAGGGTTTGTGAAATTTTGTCGTCGAATTTCCGAAATTCGCGAAAATCGCGAATGTCATTCGCTGTTTATCGCTTTATTAAGACCCTAATTATAAGGTATGGGTCCTAATTTGCAAATGGTTCTCTTAAAAAATATATATCATTATCAATTTAAGCATTTTAAGGTGTATAATTGCAGGTTAAGGGGACAGGTGGTCGTAAAAAGGGACCTCGGTCAAAAATCCGAAATTCGCGAATTTCGTCCTTTTTGAGAGGTTTATACAGACCCACTTGTTATGATAAGGGCCCCTTTTTTTATTTAAAATACTTACAATATATCTCTTCTTATTATTTGTAAAATCCCACCACTTTACTGTAAAAAAAACCCCCAACCCCTAGCCTTTCACCAGACAAAGGGTTAATTTTTGACAAAAAAGGGCCCTTTTTTCATTAATTGTGACCCAGCCATTAAAGGGATTCACATTTTTTTTACTTATAAATAAAGTCTCTACCGAAATACAACAAATGAAGTTAAAAGAATAATTTTACAACGAACTATTTTGTCAAAAAATCTAACCCTAGACAAAACCCTAGCTGTTTTTTGCAAAAAAGGGGCAAAAATGGATCCCGTATTCCGAACGGCTATAGCTGACTGATCAATGTCTTTACAACTCTTATTTTGGTATCAAATCAAAGCTAAGACACTTTTCTTACTTCTTAAACTCAATTTTAACCAATAAATTGCTTCTGGATCCAGACTCGAGCCCCACAATACGGGTAGGTAAATTTTGTATAATTTGGGGGTGGGCCCTTTTTACGGCATCTATGGGCCCTTTAAAAGACCAAAATGCCGTAAATTTTTACATGCCCTCCTTACACAATAATTGAGCTTTGATTTGATACCAAAGTTATAATTTTAAACACCCATACAAGCCTGCAATAGGCCTCAGAAAATGGGTTAGGGTTTGTAAAAAATTTGTCGGCGAATTTCCAAAATTCGCGAAAGTCGCGAACGTAGTTCGCTGTTAATCCCCTTATTATGACCCTAATAATAAGTTTGGGGTCCTAATTTTTATATGGTTCCCTTAACAAATATATATTCTTATAACTTAAATCATTTTAAGACGTATGTCTACATAAAAAGGGGACAGGTGGTCGTAAAAAGGGCCCTTGGTCGAAAATCCGAAATTCGCGAATTTCGTCCCTTTTGAGTAGTTTATACAGACCCACTTGTTGTGTTTAGGGGCCCTTTTTTTCTTTTAAATACTTAAGATATATCCCTTCTTACTATTTGTAAATTCCCACTACTTTCCTGTAAAGGAAAGACCCAAACCCTAGCCTTTCACCAAACAAAGGGTACTTTTTTGCTAAAATAAGGGCCCTTTTTTCCTTAATTGTGACCCCATCCCTTAAGGGATTCACAATGTTTTTACTTAGAAATAAAGCCTGCACCAATCTCAAACAGATTAAGTCAAAATAATAATTTTACAACGAACTATCTTGTCAAAAAATCTAGCCCTAGTCTAAACCCTAGCTGTTTTTTGCAAAAAAGGGTATCCCGGTGGGGTTTCTGGCCCCATTGTAGCCCCTGTGCGCAATGTACAGGCCTAAAAATTAGTTCAGTCTCTAGAAGAATAATTGTGCTAAATTATAGGCCTTTTAAATTGTCTCAAAAGGTTATGTGGTTTGTTATTAAATTCTTTAAATCTAAAACTAGGGTTAGCACTGTGTGGTCAAGTCCAAATTTACGCCCTATTTCCTTTAACCCCTAATATCTTGGTAACCATTGCACCTACACCCTTGTAACTTACACCAAAATGAAGCCCTAATCATTTCCAATACGCTAAAATAAGTTTGGATATTACCAGAAACAATATATTGATGAAAGACGAAAAAAACCGAAACGTCCATTTTTACGCCCGATTCTGGGGTTAGTTAACCCCAACTTTTGAAAAATTGCAATAAAATCTGAACCGCTTAAGCTAGAGACTAGAAACTTTCACAGGATGTAGAGGGCCACAAAACCAACTTTTTAAAACAAAGTTTACAATTTTATGATGTCTAAAACTTGAGTTTCAGAAATTAACAAAATTTCAAGTCAAGTTTTGAGAAAAGTTCATTTTATGGGGTACCCCTAAATATGAATTTTTTTATTAAGGTGTTTTAAGGCCAAAAAAAGGTCTGGGGTTAGAGGTATGGCTACTGTGTATGGGCTAAAAACCCTACACACCAGGAAAGCCAAAAGATGAGCTCCCTAGGGCAGATAAATAGTGTTTTATGAGCCAAAATGCGTAAAAATGGACGCCCCTTTTTTCGAGGGGCGATAACCCCCATTAGATGACTGGGGTTAGGTACTTTCTTTATACCAGCGTGTAGCCCTCCCCCAGGGCTACATTTCACCCATTTACACTTTCCCCCTAGCTCCAATAGTTAAAAAGTTATGACCCAAAGTGACCACACTAAATGCGTAAAAATGGACTTCTGACTACAATTAGGGTTAGGGTTAGGGTTAGGGTTAGGGTTAGGGTTAGGGTTAGGGTTAGGGTTAGGGTTAGGGTTAGGGTTAGGGTTAGGGTTAGGGTTAGGGTTAGGGTTAGGGTTAGGGTTAGGGTTAGGGTTAGGGTTAGGGTTAGGGTTAGGGTTAGGGTTAGGGTTAGGGTTAGGGTTAGGGTTAGGGTTAGGGTTAGGGTTAGGGTTAGGGTTAGGGTTAGGGTTAGGGTTAGGGTTAGGGTTAGGGTTAGGGTTAGGGTTAGGGTTAGGGTTAGGGTTAGGGTTAGGGTTAGGGTTAGGGTTAGGGTTAGGGTTAGGGTTAGGGGTTAGGGTTAGGGTTAGGGTTAGGGTTAGGGTTAGGGTTAGGGTTAGGGTTAGGGTTAGGGTTAGGGTTAGGGTTAGGGTTAGGGTTAGGGTTAGGGTTA
>OZ026525.1:600000-798177 GCA_964019695.1 Loripinus fragilis
TCTCTTGTTC
Organism: Loripinus fragilis; assembly: GCA_964019695.1. NCBI lineage: Eukaryota > Metazoa > Mollusca > Bivalvia > Lucinida > Lucinidae > Loripinus > Loripinus fragilis. The sequence goes on from OZ026525.1 coordinate 600,011, forward strand.
TACTTCCTCCAACATATCGGTTCTAGCTATCACATCCATTATCTTACCCAATTCCTTCTTGTTCTACCTCCTCCAACATATCAGCTCTAGCTATCACATTCATTATCTTACCCTATTCTCTCCTGTTCTACTTCCTCCAACATATCAGCTCTAGCTATCATATTCATTATCTTACCCTATTCTCTCTTGTTCTACTTCCTCCAACATATCAGCTCTAGCTATCACATTCATTATCTTACCCAATTCTCTCTTGTTCTACTTCCTCCAACATATCAGCTCTAGCTATCACATTCATTATCTTACCCAATTCTCTCTTGTTCTACTTCCTCCAACATATCAGCTCTAGCTATCACGTTCATTATCTTACCCAATTCTCTCTTGTTCTACTTCCTCCAACATATCAGCTAGCTATCACATTCATTACTTTACCCAATTCTCTCTTGTTCTACTTCCTCCAACATATCAGCTCTAGCTATCACATTCATTATCTTACCCAATTCTCTCTTGTTCTACTTCCTCCAACATATCAGCTCTAACTACCACCTTCATTATCTTACCCAATTCTCTATTGTTCTACTTCCTCCAGCATATCAGCTCTAGCTATCACATTCATTATCTTACCCTATTCTCTCTTGTTCTACTTCCTCCAACATATCAGCTCTAGCTATCACATTCATTATCTTACCCTATTCTCTCTTGTTCTACTTCCTCCAACATATCAGCTCTAGCTATCACATTCATTATCTTACCCAATTCTCTCTTGTTCTACTTCCTCCAACATATCAGCTCTAGCTATCACATTCATTATCTTACCCCATTCTCTATTGTTCTACTTCCTCCAACATATCAGCTCTAGCTATCATGTTCATTATCTTACCCAATTCTCTCTTGTTCTACTTCCTCCAACATATCAGCTCTAGCTATCACGTTCATTATCTTACCCAATTCTCTCTTGTTCTACTTCCTCCAACATATCAGCTAGCTATCACATTCATTACTTTACCCAATTCTCTCTTGTTCTACTTCCTCCAACATATCAGCTCTAGCTATCACATTCATTATCTTACCCAATTCTCTCTTGTTCTACTTCCTCCAACATATCAGCTCTAACTACCACCTTCATTATCTTACCCAATTCGCTCTTGTTCTACTTCCTCCAACATATCAGCTCTAGCTATCACATTCATTATCTGTTCCTGTTCCTCCATGCTTAATTGCTGTACTCTCTGGAATGAGCTGAACTTGTTTGTGTGAACAGACCATCCTGCACCAAGTCTGAAACAGTCAGTAATATATCTGGTTACACTAAATAGCATAGGTCCAGTTAAGCAAAAATTGAGCATAAAATTGTCATTATTTTTTTTACCCAGAAATCTAAACATATGTTTTGGGTGCTCAAAAGAACCGTCTCATTGAGACGGTTCTTTTGAGTACCCACAACATATGTTTTGGTTGAGAAATAAGAAAAAAAAAAATCAGTTACGCTCTTTTATCTGGAGGCCTGAAATAGTACTTAAAGAATCTATTATGAGAGTGATGACTAACGGTGACCGTTAGGTACACATTTTACTATCCTACCCTCACACAAATAATGGATTCTTTTCTTGCTCACCATTTAATATGTGTACAGGGTATGTGAGATAGAATTTTCTCAAATCCGTAAAAACAGAGGAAATCGCAATCTGGTGTGCATATAAGAATCTATCAGGAGTATGAGGGTGGGATAGGAAAATTTTTCCTGAGTCACCCTTTGGCATGATGAAGCTTGCAGAGTGATGACAAACAGTGATCGCAAGGGACAGATTTTTCTATCCCACCCTCACACTTTTTATTTCTCACAAATAAATACAGTCAGTATTTTTTATATTTAAAAACAGTTCCATGAAATTCCCAAATACACTGAGATGCGAAAAGACTGATAGCCTCAACATAAAGATGACCTAATTTATCTTCTGACCTGCAGCTGTTCGATTTATATCTTTCATACGTGTACTTCTGAACGTCTGACCTGATCTCGTTCCAAACTGTTTTGCAAAATTATCAGCAGACATCACAGAGGATTTTCTGCCCTTCTCTAGGGGTGGAATTTCGGTCCCATTCACAATAGAAAATAGCCACCTTTTTCCCAATACCATGTCTGTTTTTCCCAATTAAGAAAAGTAAAAAAAAAAAAAATTTTTTTTTTTACTTTTTTTAGAGACCACTAGTACTTATGAGAAACAATGACCCATATCAGAATGATACTTAAACACTTGTGCTTAAGTGGTATGGTTGGCATTATACAATCTTAAATAACTTGATTTTGAGGATATATTTTGCTATCCTTGTTATGTTCTATGTCATTATTTTCTCCCAATTTTGCTATTAAGTCGATTATTTTTTCCCAATTTTGGCCAGGGGCCTTTTCCCAAAATTGCTGGAAAAAGCCCTGCATCACTAGGAGAGATAGAATTAAAAGTATCCCATCTCATGTTAAATCCATTTGAGCCGAGACAAGTGATTTCAAACCATGTGGCATTTTGACATGGATAGACTCAGACGAGCCTGTGCAGCATCCTATTAAGGTTAGAAACTCCAAATGATGTTATGTCAGTAGCTTAATATTCAAAGAATATTAAAGCGACTAGCAAAGGCTCTGATCAGGCTGCGCATATGTGCAGGCTGGTCTGAGCCTTTGCTGATGGCACATATCAAATTGTTGGAAATCACATGTTGCGGCTCATTTTTGTTTCGTTTGTTTTGTTCATGGGGCTGTTAAGCTAAAGCTTCTTAGACAAACTGGGCCCATTAGCTAATATACGATACTTATCTTCCGGAAAGGACCAAATTTGGCGAGAAATACAACCTGGCATACCAAGTAAACAGACAAATTCTATTAGTCAGAATTTAATTTGTATTTACCCAGGGAAATTAAATTCCTTTGAAAAAAATCAATCCCTACTCTATATCTGATAGGCAAAACTGTTCCTCAAAATAATGAGCCGTGACATGTGATTTCCAACAATGTGGCAAATTGACATGTGTAAACTCGAACGAGCCTCTGCAGCCTCATTTCAAGCTTAGAAACTCCAAATGATGTTCAGTCATTAGCTTAACAATCATAGAATACTCAAGCGACTAGCAACGTCTCTGATCAGACTGCGCGTATGCGCAGGCTGATCTGAGGCTTTGCTGGTCGCACATACCACATTGTTGGAAATCTCATGCACTGGCTCATATATCATTTATATTAGTTTGGAAAATGACAAACTTTAATTTCTCATCTATTTACATGGTCCTGATCTTCAAGTTTAAATACCAGAAATAATTTTTAATTGGTCTGAGAAATTTTACAACTACACTTAAACAAGGATGGGAGAAAAAAGTTGTTCTTACTAGGCCCAGATATACAAAAACAAAACAATAAGCGAGTTGATGTCAATATGGCTGAGGATTATAATGTCTAAAATCTAAATCTTGGGCCATGATTGCAGATTCTGCAAAAATTCCAAATTTTCTTCAATAAACTAAAAAAAATACAATGTTCAAAATTGCCTAAGAGCTGGTATTCAGGGGTTTCATTAACTTTTTTGGCATCCGGGTATCAAGGCAAAGTAGGCGGGTGATTTGACAGTATTTGCCTATAGACTCTATACAAATTTATCAAAAGTAGCAGGGGAAACATGCCTGAGTAGAAGGGGAAAATCCCCGCCTCCCTCTTAATGAAACCCCTGTGGTATTTGTCTATGTGGGTCCCTTTACATTTCTCTGAATTTTATCAAAAATATTCATGAATAATCTTAAACCATTTCAAAGAAAGTATTGGGCTTAATATGCCTGCTCTATTTTGTTGTTACCACCATGGGAAATGTACAAAATAGTGCATTTGAGTGCACAGATTTCAAATTTTTTGCATTTTTCTGGTTGACATAATTGTATTACCTCATAATTACACTGTGAGCATAAAAAATATTTCAAAATTCTACACCTTTGCTGCCCGCATACAACAAAAACATTATTTTCTCAACAAGCAGCTCAAATGTACATGAAATTTTAACCTCAATCAAAAAATTATCGAACAAGAATATTGGGTTAATAATCCCCTAAAGGGAGACTTGTTAAACAGCGAGTCAATTACTGTGTAGAGGCCATGATCTGATTATAAGAGTGTCACACAGACAACTGTAGAAGATTGTCACAATTAGATTGCTACTTCCCAGAACTTCTAAGACTCCAGTAATTACTGTAAAAGCCTAAGATATGAAGTACCATATTAATTCTAAATGGACCTCGTCGCGACAAAACCTGTCTTCAGGGTTTCCGACAAAGCGAGTTTCAAACCAGGCTCCTCAGCTACAGAGACTAGCTAGAAAATTGAAATTTTACCTGTAGCAAGTTAACATATGGTACTTTCCAAAAAGCAAATAATAAAGGTGCTGATCAGACTGCGCGGATGCGCAGGCTGGTCTGCACCTGTGTTATTGGCAACACCACAAAGACAGGTTTTCTCACGCCGAGGCCCAAATAATGCTCTGCTCAAAGATCAAAGTGTGTAATTGAAAATTCTTCTTGTTAGTCTACGGAAAAAATATGTTGTGCATGGGTACTCAAAAGAACTATCTCAATCTCAATCTGCGAGTCACAGTTATCAGAAAAATTTAACTTTAAATGCTAGGAAATTTTTCATGATTTTTCAGCCCTGGGTAAATTAATTCTAACTGTACAATTAGCGGATAAATGTATTCAAATATTCATTTGGGGAGGTGTATCGTCGAATATATGGTCAGAAATACTGTTTTATGGCAAGGCGCAAGTGGAGCCATAAAACATGATTTCTGACTGTATATCGTACTCCCCAAATGAAAATAAGGTGTCTAAAAGTGCTTACAAGTTGTTTTTTTCTATTATTTGACCTAGTGGCCTAGCTTTTGACCCCACATGACTCAAATTGTACTTGACCTTTATATCATACAGATAAACATTTTGATGAAATTTTTTTGAATATTGAAGCGAAAATGTGGCATCTAGATTTAATTACAAGCTTTTTCTATCATGTGACCTAGTGACCTAATTTTTTTACCTCATATGACCCAAATTCAAATATGACCTAGAGATCATCAAGATGAATATTTTGACCAAAGATCATGAAGACTGAAGCAAAAATGTGGCCACTAGAGTGTTTACAAGTTTTTTTCTATTTTTACCTCTATTCAGGGGAGTGGAAACATTTGAAAAGTTTTGTTAGAGTGTCATTAAAGGAACATTTGTGTGAAATTCATTCAAAATCAGACCAGTGGTTCAGGAGATGTCCTTTAATGGTTTTGGTGGCCATTTTGCTCAGCGTAGCTCAAAAACTTGAACAACTTTGTTAGAGGGCCACCAAAGGAACATTTGTGTGAAATTATTTCAAATTTGGGCCAGTCGTTTAGGAGATGTTGTTTAAAGGGGTTTCTATTTTTAGCTCTGGTGGCTATTTTGTTCAGTGAAGTGGAACTTTTGAATAATTTTGGCTGAGGGCCACCCAAGGATTATGTGTGAAATTATTTCAAAATTGGACTAGGGGTTTATGAGATGTCATTTAAGTCAATTGTTAACGGATGACGGTAACGGACGAAGACAGATCACAAAAGCTAACTATCCTCACAACAGTGTGAAAACAGCAAAGGTGGTATGGAGAAACTCGGACAGAGTTGGGGCGGGGAACATCTAACTTGCAACTATTTGCTATTAGGACATGCACAGAGGCACGGCAGTTCATAATAAATTTTATCAGTTACCATGCATATTAACTGCATTGTTGCACATTGCCTAATAAATGTTGTCTATCTCAAAACATGTGCCTTTATCAGGTTATGATGATGTTGCACTTTTTAAATGACGTCGCCAATGATGCTGAATCAACAAAAAAATTGAAAATTACGTCATTATCGCTAGTTTGAAGAGTGAAACAATGGGTAAACTGATAAATAGAATACCAGGTTCATGTCTTTTGATATCAAGTTTACCAGGCTCGGCTTTGAGAATGCATGTTGAATCGCTAGGCAAGCCTCGCAATGTCAACAAGCGTTCTCAAAGCCTTGCCTGGTAAACTTGATATCAAAAGACACTCACCTAGTATTCTCTATATATCTGCTTTTATGCTTCCTACTATTTGGCAAAGCTTGCATTAAGTAAATGTCTTTTCTCATTTTTTTCTTCAATCTCTGTTTCTTTCTGCAAATGCGCCATAATAGCTCATTAGTAGCAGAATCAACTATCCCCACTGAGATAGTCTACGGAGATTTCGTGCAGAGATATTAATTTCCATCTCTAGTTTCACAATTTGGCCTCATGGCGATAAAACCAGCCTTCTAGGTTTCTGACCAGGCCTTGAGGTTATAAAACTCGAGTACAGTCTCAAACTCAAAAATAAGCGCAATGATTGGCTACTTGTGTCCTACACGTGTCCACAAGCAGCCAATCATTGCGCTTTATTTAGAGTTTGAGAATGAACTAAAGTTTTATAACCTTGTGGCCAGATAGGACTCGTTTAAGCCTGCTCAGCTACACAGACTAGCTAAAATATTGAAATTTTGCATGTTTAGTTATCACACTTTCATAGTAGCTACTAAGGTGCTGATGAGACTGTACATATGCATAAACCTGATTTGCGCCTATGTTGTTTGCATGCAACAAAAATAGGTTTTCTCTAGATGAGGCCCGATGGTTGACGAATGTTCTTACAATTTGAACAGCAATCTCAACTGATGATCTCAATATCAGTCAATTTCATGTGCTCAAAAAACATCTCACTGAATCAGTTTATTTTAGTTAAAAATGTCAAGGTCTGTTGGAAACCTTATACAGGTCAGATCATTCAACAATATAATAGGAATTTGTTAAGTAGGTCAAGGTCAACCTAGGACCATCATTTGAATAAGCTTGGTAGATGCTACATACTAAGTCCCAAGGTCATCAACCCACTGGTTCTGGAGGAGATTTTAAACGGGTTTTTACCATATATGGGCACGGCATTTGAACAAAAAGTAGTCCTCCCCCCCCACTTCCTAAGGAATCTCCATATGAAATTTGAATTCAATTGGCGTAATGGTTTCAGAGAAGATGTATGAAAATGTTGACGGACGGAAGACAGACAGACAATGGAGTCATTGGTATACTATTAGCTAACCCATGAGCCTTTGGCTCAGGGGAGCTAAAATTGAAATATTACGCTTTAGGTCCTAATTTTCTCTGCACAATTTCCTTTTGTGAAAACATTAACCACAAAAAAAGGTAACTTACTTGGCTCTGAGAGCTAGCTGTCTATCATTTGGACAGACCCAACGATCCATTTTGGCGTCTGTAGATATTTCTCCCATGTGACAAGCGTTAAGACAGAAGTCTCTGAAGTTTTGGTTAAATGTCTACAGTTGTTAGCATAGCAAATCCAGGCTTTTATGGAACAGCTCTATCTATAGATATGCAGAAATTGATTCCCTTCTAAACTTTTGGCTGTATTCCCAATCCGATGTTCCTAAAAAAGTCGCAATATATATGGTTAATGTTCTAAAATTTTAAACACTAGTTGCCTAGACAAGCAGAGCAGACCCAGTCTGATCAGGGTCGTCCATGTATGCTATATTCTGACAAGCATTAGGAGAAAACCAAATATATTTCATTGAGTGAGGTGAAAAATCAGTATTTTTCACAAGTGCATAGCAAGAGTCTACGCACGAGTGAAAATGCTGATATTTTCATCTCACGAAATGAAATATATTTGGTATCTACCAAAATAAGAGCGGTCACGACAGCGTAGCTCGACTGCAACCTTTTTAATTGAGAGAAGTGTGAAACCTTAGATTATGTATGTATAGGAAGCTTATGGATATATATTGTACATTTGAAACATATTTTATGGTCAACAAACATACATGACAAACAGGGGTCCGATGTCGTGGAATGAAAGCTTACCCTACAAGGTATATATATGGTGCAAAGATGAATGCTTTCTGACAAGTGGTTGTCAAAATATGGACTTCTAGAATTTAATGCAAAAATCCTATCTTTTGGATATGTACTAGATTTCAAGCTCTAGCCCCTCCTCGCCCCCCCCCCCCCCTCCCCACATAACCCTACAGGGTATCTATAGTGCAAGTATGAATGCTTTCTGATGAGTGGTTGTCAAAATATTGACTTCTAGAAAACTTTAAAGCAAAAATCTTTTGGATATGTACTAGATTTTGACCTCTAGCCCTACCCCCTGGCATGGACCCTGTTGTTCGATATCATGGAACGAAAGCTAACCCTACAAGGTATCTATGGTGCAAGTATGAATGCTTTCTGACAAATGGTTGTCAAAATATGGACTTCTAGAAATCTTTAACACAAAAATCCTATCTTTTGAATATGTACTAGATTTTGACCTCTTGCCCCACCCCCGGCATGGACCCTAGGGTCTGATGTCCTGGAATGAAAGCTAACCCTACAAGGTATATATGGTGCAAGTATGAATGCTTTCTGACAAATGGTTGTCAAGATATGGACTTCTAGAAAACTTTAACGCAGTGTGACGGGAACAGAATGGTAACGCATACAACCGTGGTGACTACAATAGCTCTTTTGCACTTTGTGCAGCCGAGCTAAAAATTGATAAACCACTCAAGGCTTACATTGTGTAGTAACATAAATGCAATGACGGTCATAGTAACATTAATGTACATGAGTGCCCATGTAAGATCCTCAAAATAAAATGGAAGAAAACAAAAGAAATAAAAGCACCGCAAGCACTGCATAATACCCCGCCACTGCTGGGGGCACCAAAAGTTATTTTGTGAGATATATAATGCCTAAATAGCAACAGAACTGAGATAGACAAGATTAATCAAGGGCAGATAACTCATGAACTGGAAAGGTAAGAGTGACGGTCCTTCGTTGTAACATGTAACCTTTGCTGTTCAATATATCTGTGAAGTTTCATTCAGATATCATAAACAGTAAAAGAAAAACAGGCCAGAAACCATTTTTTAAAGGGAGAAAGGGCAGTAATTCCATCTAAAATGGTCGGATTTTGCCCATTAACAATCCCATACCACTCATCCCCAATAACAATATGTATGCAAAATTCGAAAAAATTCTGTGCATAAATACTCAAGTAATCGATCGGAAACAGTGAGCACGGACGGATGAAATGAACTACAGGTCAAAAACCAATTCTCAGATCAATCAAGGGTGGATAACTCACAATTTGGAAAGGTTAGAGTGACGATCCTTACCCACAATATGTAACCTTTGATGGTCATGAGCATGGACGGATGAAATGAACTACAGGTCAAAAACCAATTCTCAGATCAATCAAGGGTGGATAACTCACAATCTGGAAAGGAAAGAGTGTCGATCCTTACCCACAATATGTAACCTTTGATGGTCAACATATCTGTGAAGTTTCATTCAGATATTCCATATAGTAAATGAACTACAGGTCAAAAACCATTTTTCAGATCAATCAAGGGCAGATAACTCATGAACTGGAAAGGTAAGAGTGATGGTTCTTTGTCACAGTATATAACCTTTGATGTGAAACATATCTGTAAAGTTTCATTTAAATATTCCACATAGTAAAGGAACTACGGGTAAAAAACATTTTTTTAATTCAATCAAGGGCGGATAACTCACAAACCGGAAAGGTAAGAGTGACTGTTCTTAGTCACAATATGTTACCTTTGATGTGAAACATATCTGTGAAGTTATATTCAGATATTCCATATAGTAAAGGAACAATAGGTCAAAAACCTTTTTTTCAGACCTATCAAGGGCAGATAACTCACAAACTGGGAAGGTCAGAGTGACGGTCCTTAGTCACAATATGTAACCTTTGATGTGCAACATATCTGTGAAGTTTCATTCAGATATCATGAACAGTAAAGGAATAACAGGCCAGAAACCATTTTTCCAATACGAAAAAGGGCAGTAACTCCGTTAAAAATGGACGGATTTTGCCCATTAACAATCCCATACCACTCATCGCCGATAACAATATGTATGCAAAATTTGAAAAAATTCCGTGAATAAATACTCAAGTTATCGATCGGAAATGGTGAGCACGGACGGAAGGACGGACGGACGGACGGACGGACAGACACCGAAGGGTATAACATAATACCTCGCCACTAAAGTGTGGCGGGGTATAATGAATGAATGACATGAGGAAAAGATTCTCCTTTCTATTAAATCCACTGTGAAGAGAAGGTAGTTGGTTTCAAAGCGAGGCAAGATTATTGATGGCCTATAAGTTATGGTCTTGAACTTTCCCCTAATTGTTTATGTTAGATGTTCATTGAAAACCTTAGTAATTGTTAAAACTTGAAAAACATTGGGTGTTCTAAACTTTAAAGATGTTTTTGGATATGAATCTTAAAATTCTTTTGGTGAACTCATGTGATAAATGTACATATACAGGTATTTAGTGGAGCCTGAAGTCTATCCAGCTTGATCCTCCTTCAACAGGGAAGGCTCTGAAAGCCACATGATGACAGATTGCATCGCATGTTGTAATATGGCTGTTTTGCCTTTGCAAAAAAGCTGTATCACACGTATACCAGTGGGCATGATAAGGATTTAGACCAATGGGTATTTCACCCCCTACTTTTTAATTTAATGAGTATTTTACTCCCTACTTAAAATATCATATTGCAGAAACTTAGTCCTAGAAGCATCAGTTCTGTTGCAAAGCTTTTTTTAAAGACCCATTTTATTTGCTTTAAAATTTGATTGTATTAATTTATTAAATACATGTTACATTTTTAGGAAAACTTCCAAGATTTATACAATTGGTGTTTATAACAAGGTGTTTTTCTTACTAGTTAGTAGGATAAAAGATTTCACCACATAAATTGAATATCAGTGCTGAAACCTCAAACTGCAAAGGGTAATTTTACCCTTCAATTTAATTTTCAATGCTGATTTCCATAAAATTAATGCTGAAATACCCTTTTACCCTCTCTTATCTGGAGCCCTGATATACTCCCCCACCCAACCCCCCCCCCCCCCCAAAAAAAAAAACAACCCATTATCCAAAATGTGTCATGCTGTAAATCCTGAAATTTTCAGGAATAGCGTTAAAAGACACACTTGTGACGCTAAAAATTTGCGACTAGGGCATGATTTACATATATCAGTAAACGCTAGAATGATTTCGGCATTTTGTGAGGATTTTATTTTCACGAAACTTTGCATATGCGAAGTTTCGTGAAAATATAACCCTCATGAAAATTTCCGAATTTACAGTATTCAAGTGCACTTCAGGCAAGATTTTATCATGGAAGCAAACACTATGAATCCAGATCAGACTGCTCGCCTGCTCTCTTAGGGGCAGTCTGACCTGGGTCCTAAATGTTTGCAATTTAGAACATAAGCCAACAAAGTAATGAAAGGGGGGAAAATGATAAAGTGTCTTTGATATATTTACCAAATATGATATATTTACCAAATAAAATTCCTATGATTTTTTCCTGGTAATATTTCCATCAACAATTCAAACATCGGTGAACGACACCTATATACGGCAGAACTAGTCTGATTCCTTGACTCGGCACTATTCTATAAACTGTCATCCTAAGAGAATAGAAAATGGATTAAATTATCAGCTTCTAGTATTTATCTAGCATTTTGTATTATTAGTCTGTCTGCCTTGGAGATAATCACCAGATTGCTAGAAGTTCCTGTTTTAAAAACACCTATCATCCCTAGAATTTATGGTCAGAATGAACGCCAAACGATGTGATCAACTGTCCCGACTTTCCTCAGTTTGTCTTCACTGCAGAGAAACTAGCAACCTGAAACGTAAGATAAATATTGTTTTTATAAGAAACGAAAAATACTTCCTGTTAATGCCCAGCATCCGTAGGGCCAGTTTAGCAAAAATAATTTGCGTAAAATTGCGCTTATTTTCTTATCCATCAGTTTAAACATTTGTTTTGGGTGCTCAAAAGAACCGTCTCATCGAGACGGTTCTTTTGAGTACCCACAACATATGTTTTGGTTGAGTAATAAGAAAAATAATTTTCAGTTACGCACTCTTATCTGGGGGCCTGGCATCATAAAAATGGGACAACAGGCAAACAGTGGAGAAACAGCATCTGCACTTTTTGCAATGGTAAGAGCCATATTTGTCAACTGAAATATTTTATTTTTTATTTTTGACTAACAACCTCTAATATTGATAACGGAAAATGGTAAAAATTGCAGACACTTTTCTCTTTCGGCAGTGGCTTAGTGATAGAGTGCTTGACTCAAGATCAAGGGTTGCAGGTTTGAGCCTCACCCGCGTCACTGCGTTGTGTCCTTGAGCAAGACACATTAATCCTTGCTAAGTACTGGTTCACCCAGGAAGATCCGTCCCGACATAACTATAAAAATTGTTGACTGGGACGCAAAGAATCAAATCAAACAAACATACAGACTGCTTCTTCTGTTTGCCTAGGCCTTTTTGGTGAGCAACTCATGTTCAAAATTTTAGAACATTTACCGTAGTTTGTCATTCCAAACTAATAACTATAGGTCATAGATCATATATTACATTATAAAGGAATTAGGTGGAAACGAGCGCAGCAAGTGAACCACTTAATTTCTTTATAATTGTATAATATATGATCTATGACCTACTTATAGTTTTCTCCTCATCTCCTATTAAAAATAGCCGCATTGACCACTTCACGGATCTACTTCATGATTTTACTCAATTGATATATTACATATATTGACAAAAATATGTAATTAAGTTTGCCAAAAATTTTAAATTCCTGTGCAAACCGATTGGTTGTGAAGCACAGGAAGGGGTGGAGTAAACTATAATGGCAGAAATGGGTTGAATCAAAGAAATAACCAATACACTTACAAACTTTTTAAGGCTAGTTGATATTTTGTAATTGGCTTTATAAAGGCTGCCATCCTAACTTTAATTGACTTCATAGCTTAAGAGTTGTCATCATAATTTTGACTGACCACATAAGGGTTTTCATTATCATTATGGCTTTTATTGACCAAATAAGGGATGTATAATCATAATTTTTATTGACCTCATAAAGGGAAGCTATCATAACTTTTATTAACCTCATAATGGTATATGTAGCTATCATAAATTTTATTGACCTCATAATGGTTGCTATCATAACTTTTATTGACCTCATAAGGGTTGCTATCATAACTTTTATTGACCTCATAATGGTATATGTGGCTATCATAACTTTTATTGGCCTCATAATGGTTGCTATCATAATTTTTATTGACCTCATAATGGTAGCTATCATAACTTGTATTGACCTCATAATGGTTGCTATCATAACTTTTATTGACCTCATAAGGGTTGTCATATAGCTTTGACCTAATAAGGTGTTCCACCATAACTTTTATTGACCTCATAAGGGTTGTCATCATAGCTTTGACCTCATAAGGTTTGTCATCATAACTTTTACTGACCTTATAAGTGCTGCTATCATAACTTTTATTGACCTAATTAGGGTTGATTTCATAATTTTTATTGACCTCATAAGGGTTGTTATCATAATTTTTATCGACTATCAAATTATCAGAGCCTTGGACACCTGTTTTAAAATATTGGAATTACATAGTAAAGAGAAAATTGAATGCTGACTAACTGGGCCTATGCTGAGCTTAGTTGCAAACACTGTGCAGATGCCTTTTCTTGGCTGCTGTCAAAAATCAATGCCAGTTTTCAATCTCCTGTGCTCTGGAGTTCAATAGTTTCAATCATTCATTCCTTAGAGAATTTTATGATCTAGTCTGATTAAATTATTTCCATTCTACAAAGAGGGCTTATAAACAGGACACAAAACACTGAGATTCTGCAAAACTGGATTTCTGCACACAGAAATTCGTGCTTTTAACCATCTTAACAAGGCCAGAATTTTTTGATTAGTTGATTTTACAAACCCTCCTACTGTACTTTTCCAGAAATTAGAAAAAAATTTAATTTTTAAAATTATTTTTATATTTTATCTGCCGACTCTTAAATATTATTTAAAAATAATATATTTTTGAGGTTCTGTCTATGTATTTTTGAGAGAGACACTGTTAAAAGCGATTGTCCTGTCCAGAATTTTAAGAAAATGATCAAATATTTAAAGATTTAATACAGACTGTTGGTTTACCTTATTACTAGTTTTACTGTTTTTTTTGGAGATATCAAAAAAAAAATCTCTGAAAATGACCTGAGTTAGCAGGTCATTTTCAGACCTTTTTTTATTTATTTATTTTATTTTTTCGTCCCACTGACCCTAAATCTGAATTTTTTTCCAGTAGATCAACTAATAAAAAAATTCTGGCCTAAGGAACCAAATAACTCATATACGACTAGATTGAGTAAAAAGAGATCTTCTATGGCCCTAAATCATACTGATTGTTTGATAAATAACAAGGGTGTCCTACATGTACCCATAAATACACGTGCGTACAGCTCGGCACTGCAAGTATAGGGTCTTTAGCTACTTAATGTTTTTTGAAAGAAAAAAATGCCCCAAACTAGTATGCTTATTCTATAAATTGCCTGAGGAATGCCACTGAATAAGCAATGTAGTACCCTGGGAATACAAGTACAGTAAATTCGGAAATTTTCGTGAGATTTTTATTTTCGCAAATGGCATTAAAAGACATATTAGTGATGTTTCAATTCTTGACTAAGGCAATGTTTACCTATATCAATCAACGTCAGAGTGATTTTGCCATTTCGCGAGGATTTCATTTTCACAAAACTTCACATATGCGAAGTTTCGCGAAAATAAAACCCTCGCGAAAATTTCTGAATTTACAGTAGGTGATAATTAGAAAGTCATTAGAAAGTCTAACAAACCTCACAAAGCACCTAACAGGATATGTAACTGACTGATCTCTGTCAGAAATTCCTTCTAATCCTGCCTTCCAACTGTTACCTGATGTCTTAATTGATCACGGTTCACTATATATGAGCTGCAATTTGAGATTTGTAACAATGTGGTATGTGGGACCAGCAAAGCCTGAGATCAGCATGCGCATATGCACAGTCTGATCAGAGCCTTTGCTAGTTGCTTGAACATTTTATGACTGTTAAGCAACTGACCGAACATCATTTGAAGTTTCTATGCTTAAAAGGAGGCTGCACAGGCTCGTCTGAGCCTACTGTACACTTGTCGAAATGCCACATTGCTGAAAATCACATGTCACATCTCATAAGCTATAATCATATTGTATGTTTGCTATTGACTTTCTCTTCAAGATATAAAATGGGATTATTTCCCTGATTGTCATCTGCTTATTTTTTTCAAAATCAACTTTTTCGATAAATTCTTTCAGGAATACCATCTGAGTGTCTCACTCACGGGGTCCAAACTATTTGCAAAGGTTATGAGCAGAGGACACTAGAAGGCAGTGAGTTAATTAAGATATAGCAGAATATTCACAGAATAGCAAACAAATTTGTTATCAACTCTTTGCAGTTTGTATAGGCAATTTTTCATGCTTTTGTTGTCGTCTGCTGCGCGGATGGGCAGGCTGGTCTGCCCCTTTGTTGTTCACAAATTTCTCACATCAAGGCCAATATAGTTCTTGTATTTAGAGAAATAGAGGATCTTACATGAGTGCTCATGTTTTATTAAATTTATTAAACAAGTTGGGGAAAAGAGATAAAACGTGAGGCTTGCCGAGCATTTTATCTCTTTTTTGCAATGAGTTTAATCAATTAAATAATACAGTGCACGTATGTTAGATTCTATTTATCATATGACATTTAGATTACTTTGAAATCTCATTTCTGCCATAAAAACGTTACAATTTTGTCATAATGTACGCAACCGTTGTTATGGACGTCATAACGCTTCCCAAAAATCTGTAAACCACTAGTGGTTTATCAATTTTATTGCATGGCGTTATTTCACTCCCAGATGTGACGTCATATGATAAAACAGATTTCCCCCTACCACAAATTGTGTTACCTCCAAATGATCTATCCAGGATGTGGTCCCAAATGATCTTTTCAGGTTGTCTAGGATACAGGCAGAAAACATAGAAATTTTGGGCAAAAACTTGCGAGTCTTTTATTATCAATCAGTTTAAACATTTGTGTTGTATGCTCAAAAAAGAATTGTCTTATTGAGTACATATGTTTTGGTTAAGAAATAAGAAAATCAATTTTTGATGATGCAGTCTTCTTTAAATGCCTGCAAGATCTCTGCCCATGTCCCTCAGTACCCTTGTTTTTACTTCAAAATGATATACAGTAAAACCTAGCTGTCTTAAGCGACCACTCAAAAATAGACAAAACAAAGATCTTAAAGTTCTTAATCCCCAATACTTTTGACCTGCATTAAACGATAATCGATCTTGAAAACAAATTTTTGGTCTTCTTTTTGAGTGGCCGCTTAAGACGGAATTTACTGTACATGTTAAAGAATACATGCTGTACATGTACATACAAAGCTTGCATCCTTTGAACAATATAAAAATTTAGGAACAACATTCACCAGCAACAGTCGGCATTAACAATATATGAACGGTGACAAGTAAAAGGTACAACTCGATATGTGCACCCATCCAAGGCTCAGATCAGTCTGCGCATCCCCACAGTTTGATCAGAGTCTCTGATGGGTGTTCTATGGGTAGCCAAGGGTCCAACATTTCATCAGGCGGAAAACTAAGGCTCTGATCAGACTGTGCGGATCCAGACAGTTTTGCCAGAGGGAGTCCAACTTGACTTTATTTTTTTTATTTTTTTACTTGATGAGGGGAGGACGGACCCAAATACCGCTATAAGCTGGCCAATGTTGACCCAACATTGAATGCTGTCTTGGTAGTGTTGTGATTTTTCAGGGGATCAGGACCAGTATTGCTAAGAAACCCTATATTTTTGTGATTTTTCAGGCGGGGGGGGGGGGGGGGGGGGGGGGGGGGGGGGGGGGTCCGACCCCCTCTTGCCCCCTCTGGATCTGCACATGGACTGATTTGAATCTTTACTGTCCGTACATGCCGACTTGTAGCTTTCCTGGACACTGGCTCATATTATTGTGCTATATAGTGTAAACAATATAACTGTCACCTACCTCCACCTCCAGAGAGTAACTCATAACATCGAGAGAGTAGCATCAGTGAGTGAGTTGAGAGTGGTCTATCATCTTTCCTATATCAATAACACAGAGAGAGTATAGCATCAGTGTGTGAGTTGAGAGTGGTCTATCATCTTTCCTATATCAATAACCTGAAATAACAAAGGCAGACTCATTCATCATAATTTTATTATTATCTTTAGAACTTCCTATTGATTTCTGGTAGCTCCTGTCTATCATAGAAGATACCATCAGCAGTAACAGTAGAGGTAATGTTCAACATCATTCATTAGGTCAGAATTTTTTTATCAGTTGATTTACGAACCCTCCTACTGTAATTTTCTGGAAAGTAGAAAAAAAAAAATAATTTCTAAAATTTATTTTTATATTAAATATTAATTATTTCGTTAAAAAAAGAGAATATATTTTTGAGGTTCTGCCTGTGTTTTTTTGAGAGTGACACTGTTAAAAAAAGATTGTCCTGTCCAGATTTTTAGAAAAATGATAAAATATTTAAAGATTTACTACAGACTGTTGGTTTACCATACTAGTTTTACTGTTTTTTCTGGAGATACTAAAAAAAATGCTCTGAAAATGACCAGTTAACTGGTCATTTTCAGAGCTTTTTTTTTCTTTTTTTCGTCCCCCCGACCCTAAATCTGATATTTTTTTCCTGTAAATCAACTAATAAAAAAGTTCTGGCCGTAATCCCCTTTTTTAACTCTTTCCTTGCTAGTGGTGACTTTTGTCATCTGCTGCTGATGACCTTTACAAACAGTTTGGATCCAGATCAGGACCAACAGAAAATCAGTCTTGATCTGGATCCAAACTGTTTGACACTCTGATAGACTGATAGTGTTCCCAAAAGATTTTTTAGAAAAAGTTAATTTTGAAAAAAGTCAGTAGATGACAAACAACAGCATGACCTATCTCATTTGCTACAATATAGCATGATAAATTACCTATCTCATTTGCTACATATAGCATGATAAATTACCTATCTCATTTGCTCCATATAGCATGATAAATTACCTATCTCATTTGCTACAATATAGCATGATAAATTACCTATCTCATTTGCTACATATAGCATGATAAATTACCTATCTCATTTGCTACATATAGCATGATAAATTACCTATCTCATTTGCTACAATATAGCATGATAAATTACCTATCTCATTTGCTACAATATAGCATGATAAATTACCTATCTCATTTGCTACATATAGCATGATAAATTACCTATCTCATTTGCTACAATATAGCATGATAAATTACCTATCTCATTTGCTACAATATAGCATGATAAATTACCTATCTCATTTGCTACATATAGCATGATAAATTACCTATCTCATTTGCTACAATATAGCATGATAAATTACCTATCTCATTTGCTACATATAGCATGATAAATTACCTATCTCATTTGCTCCATATAGCATGATAAGTTATTTTTTTCATTTGCTACAATATAGCATGCATGGTCCATTATACATTTTAAGGTGTCAAATGTTGGAATTTTAAAATCAAATTGGTTTTACCTTGTTTTGTCTTAGCAAACAGTGCAAACCCTGACGAAATGCTGTATTCTGCAGCAACTCAATGTCATATGGGACTTCACTGTTTGCAAACTATAACCCTGCTTACATACTTTCAGAAATAGCCATCCAAACTTTTTGTTTTCTTGTAGGGGTTAAAGCATCACTGAATATATATTGCTAGTGAAATGGGCTTGACAAAATAATGCCATGTGTAAGATATTATATGGTTTGTGCTTATGTACGGGAGGATAATCCACAAGCTTTAGCGAGTGGATTATCTCCCACATATACGCACAACCATACAATAACTGCCTTATTGCACCAGCATGCATGTGCACTTAATAAGCAGGGCTATACCAATGCAATATACTAGCAGTGCAATATACTATCTGCTAGATTAAAGGAAAGGCAGCAATTTCATGATACAAATCTCCTTATTGCACCTTTGAATATCACTCCCTGGGAAACTTTTCATGCTTTTTTGTCGTCTGCTAAAGTTTTCAAAATAAACTTTTTCGAAAAATTCTTTCAGGAATACCATCTGAGTGTCAAACAGATTGGATCCAGATCTGGGTCCAAACTGTTTGCAAAGGTTATTAGCAGATGACACTGAGAGGCAATCAGTTACTCCCTAAACATAAGAATCTAAAAGCTAAATGGCAAGGTAGTGATTTAAGACAATTACCTTCAATCAACATGCATCATTGATGACTTCTCCAACCCTACAGCACGTATTTATCTTCTATTCTTTTACAATTCAATACGAACAATTATTACCCCACAGTTTCAGTGTAATTAAGGTTATAAATATTTAACTTATTTCTTGCCAATGTCGTCTGCTGTAACTTTGCAGAAGGTTTGGACACCCTGATTGTATTTCTGATCCAAACTGTTTAGAGGCTGATGGAATTCCTGGAGGAAGTTTTTGAAAAAGTACACATACTATGCCATGCAATACTAAGATTTTCAATAGTGCCAGTCATTCTTTTTCATTAATCTAATCGAGACCGAAGGGCTGCGGGTTTGAGCCTCACCGGCGTCACTGCCTTGTGGTCCTTAAGCAAGAAACATTTATCCTAGCTTAGTACTGGTTCAACCCAGGAAGACCCGTCCCAATATAACTGAAAGATTGTTGATGGGACATAAAGAATAGAATCAAATCATTAATCTTGTGGTTTTGGCACACGCTTGAATTAAGTAAGAATAAAATATAAGGTTTTCCAATTTTCATGATTTATAATAAATTTGAGCCGTGGCATGGGATTTCCAACAATGTGGTATGTGCGACCAGCGAAGCCTCAGATAAGCCTGCGCATATGCGCAGTCTGATCAGAGCCTTTGCTGGTTGCTTGAATATTCTATGAATGTTATAACTAAGCTACTGATTGAACATAATTAGGAGTTTCTAAGCTTAAAAGGAGGCTGCACAGGCTCGTCTAAGTCTACACTTGTCAAAACGCCATATTGTTGGAAATCACATGTCATGGCTCTAATAATCTTTATGATATTTAGGGCATTTATTATTGCCTTTTTATGATGTTTCAAGGTCTGACCCTTCATTTACGTATACCATGCATTGCATGTTCAAACAGGACTTTGTAGATGAAAAATTTACAATACGTAACGATTTGTCTGCAGTTGTATTTTTTTTACCAGGCACAAATTGAGATAATCCTAAAATTCTTTCAAAGTAAGTAAGGAGGCAAAGATCAGGAATGGGTACAATCAAGTACCGAGGACATGTTCCACATGGGAAAGTGACAAAAAAACAACAACAATAAAACATAACATACAAGAGAGCCAAGAGGTTAGCCCTTTCTGAGCAGGTGAGGACATGGCTGCAATGAACAGACAAGAAAACATGACAAACATGAAATATTTAATAACAAAACTGATCCACAAAAGAAGCACCGCCTTGGAACTGTCAGTAAAAAATATTTTTTACCGGAGGGCTTACTAGTTTCATGGTACCAACATCACCCTTAGTTCTGATGTGGATCAAGACACATAGATGTTTGGTTTGCATGAAAGATCCCTTATTTATCTATGAAGAAATCCAACAGTAAAACACCAGAGGGCCTGACAATAGCCAGAGCATCAGGCCCCAACCATCTCATCAATAGATAAGTCTTGAAGTTGGAACTGTCATAGAGCCTAAAGCCTTACCTGATGATGTGCAACTGAAGAGGAAAGCAAAGTTGCCAACCGTGATTAGGTTGACCACCATGCATGCAGTCTGTTGCAATACATTCATTGTTATAGCCAATCTTTTTGTAATGAGAAATTATTTTAATAAACTGCGCTGAAAAATTATTAGAGCCAACAATCTTCTTCAACTTATATATATAAGTCCCCATAGAACTCATGTTCCGAAAGTCCTTGGCGTAAGAAAGATTAAGTCTAACACAGAATTTAGATATCAAATCATAGTATCAACAATAAAATTTAGAAAAGGTTTTGCAAAGTTTATGATGCTGATAACCTTGTTTAAGAAGTTTCTGGGTTAACAATTTATTGCGAGTGTTGAAGTTAGATGCTCTAGCAAATTGGATGAGTTGAGAGATATAAGCTCAATAGGATGTAGATCAAGGAACATCACCATCTAAAAATGGGAAATTGACATTTTCGAAATCAAAATCATCACGTTTATCGTAAATTTTGGTAGAAAAAATACCATTAGAAATGGACAAATGCTAAACACGGCTTCAGTATCAGAGGTATTAGCTTTATTAAGTTGGAGCTCTGAAGGGTATATTTGACTAACCAGTGTACTGTCAAAATAAACATTATTAATGTTTAAAATATCCTCCAAATATCTGGATGTAGTGTTGGATGCTTATCATCAGAAAGAGACATCATAAAGTCCCTCTCATAACAAAACAGAAATAAATCTGCAACTAGGGGAGCACAATTAGTGCCCATAGGAATTCCAACTACTTGTCCATACAACTTAGTGCCAAATCGAATAAAATGTTGTCCAACAAAAAGGTCAGAGCATCATATACATTTTGACAAGATCATGCATGATATTTTTAAGACTTTTTCGAAGTGAAAAACATGTTTCTATCGTTACATGTAAGGCAAGGAGAGCCTTCTCTATTTAAGGTTCTTTCAATAAGATCAATAATTTATCTTTAATTTATCTTTAATCAAATTACGAGGAGAGTAGAAAAATAATATGTAGACAAACTTGTCGCGTTGAAATCTCTAGCTTTAATTTTATCTAATACTGTGGTTACATGCAAGGTAAGGAGAGCCTTCTCTATTGAAGTTTCTTCAATAAGATCAATAAGTTTATCTTTAATCAAATTACAAGGTAAAGTCATGTAAAGAGCAGAAAAATCATATGTAGACAAACTGGTCGCATTGAAATCTCTAGGTTTAATTTTATCTAATACTTCGCCTGCCGTGAATTTTTAATAGACCAAAATAGATTCTTACCGGATCTTTCATATACCTTTTCACAGTCACTCAATAATGTTCTTTTTGACAGCAGTAAGACACGAGGTTAACAATTTACCAAGTTCTGTTGTCGTACAAGAACTAGAATTAGCAATAAATCTTGCTTTATAGTTTTTTTTATGGATTTTAGGTAACCAGTATAACTTGGGAACATCGTCTTGGTTTTCTTTAGCTTTGACACCAAAATGCAGAGCTGTATGACGACAACCAACTCTCTTTCAATCCTGCTTAAATGCCAAATATTAAAGCCCCACTCATTCAGAGGCAAGTGGTTTACCATTCCACTAAGGATCATTAACCTAGCTGACATTTACCAGAATACATTGAATGATTAACTCTTGTTCTACCAAACCCAGAAACATGTATATTATCTTCTTCTGAAAACAGTGTAGATCCTGATCAGATGGCTTCATCAGAAGCCATCTGATCAGGATCCACACTGTATTATCGATTGATTAATTCTTTCAACTGAACTACATTGTACCTGCAGATCTTATTCAAGAGATTAATTTCTCAGCTAGACAAGTGTTAAAGTGTCATCATGGTGGAAAAACAAGATACTTTTCCAATACAAACACACTCGAGTCTAGACAAATATGGTACTGTTCAGAAATCTAGCACTCAAAATATATGTAAGTGCTTTTAGTATTTGTTATCGTGGGATTCTCGTGACACCTTTCTGAAGTGATTTTCCATCCTCAAATGAGAAGCTGTTGGCACCAAATAATCTTATAATAACCCTTACAAGATGTTTTAAATATATAATTTGAGCCGCGGCATGAGAATTCCAACAATGTGGTGTGTGTGATCAGCAAAGCCTCAGATCAGCCTTGGCATACGTGCAATCTAATGAGAGCTTTTGCTAGTCGCTTGAATATTCTAGGACTGTTTAGCTACTGACTGAACAGCATTTGGAGTTTCTAAGCTTGAAAGGACGCTGTACAGGATTGTCTGAGTCTATACTTGTCAAAATGCCACATTGTTGGAAATCACGTGTCACAGCTCATTTATCTTTAATCAACCCTTTGTACACACCCTGGACCAATCAATCCCCTTCACAGTATAAAACCAATACTGTGTTATGAAGAAGAGAGACAGGTTTTCTATGAATGAGATGGACCTTATATTCCAGTGTTCCAATCTTGTCAGTAGTTCAGTTAACTGAGCCTTGGCATATCTTAAATTTTGTGTTCTAGAATCTAGAATTCATGACGCCTTTTCTTCATTATACAAAACATTGAGTGTTTTATCCATTAAAATTGACTGGTTTCTAAAAACAGGGGCAGACTTGATTTAGCTGTTCTCTTTACTCCTTCCACTCCGAACAGGCAGAACAGAAATCAAGTGCGCTGGAACACCTGTGCTGGCGTACGCCCGAGTACTCCATCTTCCAAGGTGGTGCAGACAGAACAGTCACGTGATCTGTTCCAAAATAAAATGGCGGAGCACTGCCTACACTGTGCTGAGATATTTTTCAGTCTTTCTGATAATTATTCATATTGGAAAAAAAGAGATTGAAAGCACATGTATTTTGTCATTCTTTTTTCTTCTTCTTGGCAATTGGATTGTGTTATTTTTTCACAATTCAAACAGAAATCGCTTGATTTACTCCGGAGTACTCCATGGTGCCCAGTTTTGCTTGTTTTAGATGGCTGTTCTGGCGTACTCCGTGTACTCTAAAATTGCTAAATCAAGTCCACCCCAGTAAACTGTTTTATCCATTGGAATTGACTGGTTTCTAAAAACAGTAAACTGTTTTATCCACTAGAATTGACTGGTTTCTAAAAACAGTAAACTTTTTTATTCATTGGAATTGACTAGTTTCTAAAAACAGTAAACACATGGCATAGTGTTTTATCCATTAGAATTGACTGGTTTCTTAAAACAGTAAACCCATTGGCATAGAGTATTCTACCCATTAAAACTGACTTATGGTTTCTAAAACCAGTAAACCCATTGGCATATCCAAAAGTTCAATGAGTGTTTTATCTATTATAATTGACTGGTTTCTAAAAACAGTAAATCATTTGATATGCCAATGGGTTTACTGATTTTAGAAACCAGTCAATTAAATCAGTCATGGAACTTTTTGACATTGATATTGTGATATGCAATGAAGGAGATAGATTGTTGGTAGGCCTGTTTTATACTGGTCACTCCTAAATCAGTCCTTTGGCAAACAGTAAAGATCCAGATGAAATATTGCATAACATGGCATTTCATCAGAGTCTACACTTATTTCTAAGACAAAACAATCTGGAAGGGTTAGATAACAAGTAGCCCAATGGGCAACGATCGCTCACCTGAGAGCCAGTATCATGTTTGGAATCACCATAATTTACGATGCTCAAAGGCAGATAACTCTGAACTTGAAACAGTGACAAGAAATCATTTCAAAAACATAAGATATTAGGCCAGTTCTAGTTATCTGCAAGCATTAAAAATTGCAGAGGAAACCTGGTGAAAGTGTAGTTTTCAGATGCTCAAGGGCAGCTAACTCTGTAGTCAGTGATGGGATCTGACCGAAATTCAAACTCATCCATACTTTTATGTATGTCCTGGTAACCTAAAAGGATGAAGAAAATCAAATGAAAAATGAAGGTGCTAGGGTGCATGGTCACAACATTATACCCTTATATTTAAGATGCTCAAGGGCAGCTAACTCTGCAGCTGGAGGATGGGTGTGGCGGAAAATCAAACTCATTCAAACTTTTATGGAAGTCCTTGTTACCTGCAAGAATGAGGAAGATCCATTCATAAATGAAGGTGCTAGAGTGGTCACAACAGATCTCCCATTGTAAGTCTATGCAGATGTTTTATGATGCTTAAGGGAAGTTAAATCCACAGTCTAAGGTTGGTTCTACTTTAAATTAAACTCATCCAAGCTTTTATGGTTGTCCTTGTTACCTGCAAGAATGAAGAAGATCCAATCAAAAATGAAGGCGCTAAAGTGGTCACAACATTATCCATCAATTTTATAGATACTCAAGGGCAGCTAACTCCATAATCAGTGATGGGATCTTGACAGAATTCAAACTCATCCAAGCATTTATAGTTGTCCTTCTTATCTGCATGAATGAATATGATCTTTTCAAAAATGAAAGCACTAGAGAGGTCACCACATTTCTCCCATTATAAGTCTATGGGGATTTTTTAAGACGCTCAAGGGCAGATAACTCCACAGTCCAAGGTCTGATCTGGCCAAATTTCAAATCCATCTAAGCTTTTATAGTTGACCTTGTTACCTGCAAGAATGAAGAAGATCCAATCAAAAATGATGGCGCTACAGTGGTCACAACATTATCCATTAATTTTTAAGATGCTCAAGGGCAGTTAACTCCATAATAGGTGATGAGATCTTAAAGAAATACAAACTCATTCAAGCATACATAGTTGTCCTTCTTATCTGCAAGAATGAAGAAGATCAATTCAAAATTGAAAGCACTAGAGTGGTCACAACAGATCTCCCATTATAAGTCAATGGGGATTTTTCCAGACACTCAGCTAACTCCACAGTCCAAGGCCTGATCCGGCCGAATTTCGAACCCATCCAAGATTTAATGGTTGTCCTTGTTACCTGCAAGAATGAAGAAGATCCAATAAAAAATGAAGGCAATTGAGTGGTCACAACATTATCAATCAATTTTCAATATGCTCAAGGGCAGCTAACTCCATAATAGGCAATGTGATCTTAACCAAAATTCAAACTCATCCAAGCTTTTATAGTTGCCCTTCTTATCTGCAAGAATGATGAAGATGCATTCAAAATTGAAAGCACTAGAGAGGTCACAACATTTCTCCCATTATAAGTCTATGGGGATTTTTTCAGACGCTCAAGGGCAGGTAACTCATAAGTCCCTGATCGTATCCTGCCAAATTTCGACCCATCTGATATTTTATGTGTGTCCTTGGTACCTGCAAGAATGAAGAAGATGGAATCAAAAATGAAGGCGCTAGAGTGGTCACAACATTATTCACTGTTTTTTCAGACGCTCAAGGGCAGCTCACTCCGAAGTCAGGTATCTTGACGAAATTCCAACCCATCCAAGCTTTTATGGCTGACCTTGTTACCTGCAAGAATGAAGAAGATCCATTGAAAAATGAAGGAACTAGAGTGGTCACAAGGTTTCTCCCATTATAAGTCTATGGGGATTTTTCCTAAACGCTCAAGGGCAGCTAACTCATAAGTCCTTTGTCGGATACTGCCCAATTTCGAACCCATCCAAGATTTTATGGTTGCCCTCGTTATCTGCAAGAATAAAGAAGAACCAATTGAAAATGAAAGAGCTAGAGTGGTCACAAGATTTTCCCCATTATAACCCTACAGGAGCTATCTGTTGCCATGAAAACCAAGGTTATAATCCGATCTGGCCCAAAACCTAATGCAGTCAATCCCCCAACCCAATGATGCTTCTGATGAAATTTGATTACGATCGGCCAGCTGGTCTCAGAGATATTCATGTTTGAAAGTGTGGACAGACGGACTGATGGACAGATGCCGGCTAGAGTCCCATCCTAAAAAAACTTTGGGAGAGGGTCACCCAAGGACCATTTGTACCACATTATTTTGAAATCGGACCAGTAGTTTTTGACAAGAAGATTTTTAATTTTTTCCTTTTGGTTGCCATGGCAACCAGAATTCTGCATATGGAGATGAATTCTTTGAATAACTTTGAAAGGGGACCACCCAAGGATCATTCCTGTGAAGTGACGGACAATGGACAAGGACATCATAATAGACATTTTTCAGTTACCAGCGGACCTTAGGATTTGTCCGTCGAGCATACCTTAGATATACTTTACTTATGAGGGGCGATGTCAGCAGTATATCTCACAAACTTTCAACCACTTCATTAGTTGTCACTTGCGACTCGGTTAATTCCTTGTTAGGAAATCATACGAAGAGTCTTAATAAAGTTATCTTCAGCAAACTAATATTTTTTCGTTAAAGTGCTGATGTAATGCAGTCGTGAAAAATGGTGCATGCTTTTAATGTCTGCCGATTATATTGAAATGTACTCCGGACTATTTTTATGATGGAAGTAAACATAATGAATCCAGATCAGACTGCATCTCATGCCATGTACACAAATTTCTGTTCAGGGTAGCATATTTTCCCGTACGTTTTGAACGTACATTAGTTGTCAAAACGACGTCTATTGTCCACGTTTAAAGGCTGTATGTGATACATAAGGCTATAAAATCAAACTGGTGAGTGAATGACGTGATGCAATTCCGTAGCCAGTCCGTGCAGTGATTTATCAAATCATTGAATTGACTATACTGTACAGTGTTAGAATGCGTTCTAAGACTCTGGTTCTGTTGTTGATGATTCAATGTGTTATACGCTTGGTCTTTGTTTTATTGTGTAGTATGCCATTCCTAGTCTTGCAGTCATCTGACTGGGAATGAGAGAGCTGGTTTATGTTCTGCGTCTCTTGTATGGTTGCTCTGCAAAAGCTGTGTTTCGCCATTGATGTTCCTTACTACCTTTAATCACTTTACGTGATGGGTATGACATTCAGAGCAGACGCAAAAGCATGAACAAAAATTGCAAGTTAAACAGATACAAATCATTTCTTTACATGTTGAGTAATTTTTCACATTTTTTTTTTCGTCATCTGTTGGCTTTTTTAAAAGGAAGTCTTTCAAAACATCTTACAGGAACACTGTATAGGTGTTCTGTTGGGCCTGTTCTGGGTCCAAACTGTTTGAATCGATCAGCAGCAGATGACTTAATTTGCCAATATTTGTTGTCCTGAAAAAGATGTCTCTTATTATATCACATGCATTCAAGTGCACTACAGTCTAGTCTAGATCTTATGGAAGCAAAAGATTTGACCCATGACCAGAATGATCTAGACTACCTATATAGGTTACCTAAGTACATAAGCAGATGAGAGAGAGCAGATGACAAAAGTCATGATGGGCGGCATTTTCAGTGCATTGTAAGTGGGTAGCATTTAAATTGCGCTCAAAACATATATCAACGCATAGGACGCATTGTGGAGCCCATGTTGTGTAGTGGATAAGCCACTTGCCTTGTATACCAGGTTCGATCCCCGGATTCACCAGTTTTATTGGATGAGACTTAAAGCTGTGGCACCATCTCCATATGACCTTGACTGTTGGTGGGACGTTAAACACTAAAACACAAAACACAAGACACTGTAATGGGTTATCCAATTAATTCGCTTTCATATTGAAAAACGTTGACTTTTAACTCTGAAAGGTAGTTTTAAGTCTGTAAAATTGCTATATAATCGGTTCTTTAACGAGATATTCAGTCTTACCTCAGTGTCTTATTTTGCATATTTTAAATAAAGGCTTATATAACTCCTATAATGTTAACGCGATGATACGCGTTGATTCGCATTGAAAAAACAGCTACATCGATTGTTACAATTGTAGACTGGAAATGCGTTACAGACAGTTCACTGAGCTTGGATTGGCCATTTAGAATTCCAGTTGAAAAATGTATGTGCGTATTATTCGTGTTTTCAACGCGATGGGACTAGTACAAATACGTAGTGGGGTGTATTTGTAGACCCATTAACCATTTCCTTCACGAATATTCATGCTAAGCTCCAGCCCCTATGAATAATTATATATACTCAACTACATAAGAAACCTATCAGTCACTTCTCAGGGCAATTATGGAAAACAGAATAATAAAAAATGAAAGTATATTTATGGCATATTCTTTAACAATCAGTTCTGCATCAATTCATTGAATAATGTAATAGTTTTACTTAAATCCATTCATGCTGTTCGCCAGTTTCTAGACAAGGGGTCATTTTCAAAAATGACGAGTTTTCACTAAACTAACGGGGTTTGTTTGGAGTCTACATACACATGATATCTTCGTCAGAGAGGGACATACTGTTCCGTTATTGGACAAAGTGAACTGATTTAAACGAGAACTCAGGTGAAAACCAATTGTCTGAAAACTTGTCATTTTTAGAAATGACCCCTTGTCTATACACTGGCGTACAGCACGAAGGGGTTTAAACCGGTTTAAGCCCTCCAGTAAAATATTTTACTGACCGTTCCGAGGCGGTACTTCTTTTGTGGATCTTTTATGTTTTTGTTCTGTCTTGTGTTTGCTATGTTTTGTGCGCGTCTGTTTATATGTGCTTTGTGGTCACCTGCTGGGAAAGGGCTGACCTCTTGGCTCTCGTTTGTGGTGTCTTCTGTGAGTTTGTCACTTTCCCTTTGGTATCCTGGGTCAGGTGTGGTACTTGATTGTATCGATTCCTGATCTTTGCAACCTTATTACTTTAAGTAAAACCTGTTACCTTATTCAATTATTTGATGCATAATTGATTGCTAAACAATATGGTATAAAATATGTTTTCATCCATAATTGCCCCAAAAATGACTGATGGGTTTTTTTTTGTAGTTGAGTATATATGGGTCATTTTAAAAACATGGAGGAATCTGTGTCCTTGATGATTTTCTCACATGCCTGACTTCCACCCTGTTGTCTTTCTGTCTGTAACACTTTATGACGCCATGTGCCACAAGAACAAAATACTTTGTCAGGTTCCCGACAATGTTGTTTGAAAAGTATAGCTGACACAATTACATGTATATAAACTTTCATATTTGTACATTACTTGCCACGTCGCTTATGTAGTAACAGATATATCATATTTACTTTTAAGCAAACAGAGTAGACCCTCATCAGACAGCTCTTACAAGAGAAGCCTGATCTGGGTCACCTCTCATTGCAAAAGCGTTAAAAGACGTCTCTGTGAGGTTAATGATGACACCAATTTATAGTGTAACACCAGTCAAGGCGACGAAACGAAAACTGTCAGTATAGACGTCTCTTCATTACAGCGCCGTGTGTGACTGCATTGGCAGAAGCTTTTTGCATACTCATGGGCGTATAACTTGCGATGCAAGTATAGGGTTCTAGCTTTCAATTTGATTTTTGGAAGAAAAATGCAGTTCATTGTGTTAATGTTGCGTGTCTTCAGAGCTCATTTTAGCGCTGTGAAATGCTATTAAACCATTTTCTGCGTAAGGGCCAAAATCCTGGCTACATATAGGGTTATGTGACAGTGTGCTATTTAGTTACAAATTGCTTATAAGTATATTAGTTATTTCCTTGATGAAAATTGCACAATTCCAGAGAATTAAGGGAATTCATTTTATTTTTCATTTTTTCGTCTTTCATAAAATTTGATTAATTTTGGCTTGCAAAAGCAAGATTTTGAAGTTTAGAGAAACAGGATATTCACACACCTGACAGGTGGTCACTAAAAGGTCTTAATCACTAATCAGCTTTCATGTACAAACAATTTTCTCATTTTGCTTATTTTGCATATAAAACTTTTAATATTTTCACACCTTATCAAGTTGAGAAAACATATTTCAGACCAAAACAGGAAATCACCTTGGGATTAATTTAAGATGCTTTCACAGGTGTTTAATCTTCAACTGGGCAGGCATCTTAAGTAACTCATTTCATCTCATGTCTAAAAGTTTTGGATCATTTTAGATCAACCAATTATAAAAAAGTTAACATATTTTGATTGACAGGTCGGCATGAGTGAGCCTTGCTGGTTTCCATTTTGGAAATATTCTGAGAGTTCAATTTAGGCAGTCGAAGCGTAAACATCTAATTTTCTAGTGAAATGCTAGTGCACTGGTCAACTTCAGACCTTAAACTTCAGTGCCTAGTTTAAGCTCTTTTCGAGTTCAGAAACATAAGACAATATCTTAAGCTATAGAAGAATTTATATAGAACTTACAATTTGTATTGTGGAGAATAAGTTAGAACTGTATGATAATTATTGTGGAGATTAACTATATGCTTGTTATCTGTTATTAATTTGGAAAGCTATAAAAGAAGAAACAAAATTAAATTAGGAAATAGACACCAACAGACTTGTGTTTCTATGGCCTATGATCAGGCCCGACTTACAACACTTATACCAAAAATCTGTCGATCAGCCTGCTCGCAGTTCAAGGGAAAGTAACTGCGAGCTAGTGGGATCAGCGTGGCCTGCGCGAGCTTAATTCCCCATTTTGCACAAAAGCGGGCCGCCCCCCACGAACCCCTGGTCACAGATGTGGATGGAGAATTCAACGGGTATCGATATTTAATGAACTTTGTAAGTGACATTACCCTGCTGAAGAAGAAAGTAAATGTGATATTACCATTACCGTGCTGAAGGAGATAATTATGAGGTGACATTTCTTTACCATGCTAAAGGTGTATTAACTGTTCCAGAGTTTTATGTGAATGTAATTATTATTCACAAATTGAATATCTGAAGTTATTAGTAATTGCTGCTGAAATCGATGATACATGAACATTTTCAATTTGACATACTGATGTGCTAACTGGGATTGGAACATGCTGTTGAGGGACCAATGATGACCACACTGATGAACTGAAGTAGATGCTAACCAGGACGGACCGGGAATCTAGTGCTTTTCGACTGGGCTGATCATCATCAAAAGACTGGTGAGTGAAAAACATGTTCTGCTTTGTTGTTTGTTTATTTGTTATACTTTAGCAGTTATTTCATAACAATTTGTTATAAAACTCCAGTATTTCAAAATCTACACTAATTTTCAGCAACATTGCAATTATTACATTCTGTATTGTGCTAAAGGTGCTTATTTCAGCAAATGTTAGCCTGTATGTTATATGTGTTGTACATGTAGTTAAAGCCCAGATCATAGATTTGATGAGCTCGGTTTTGTTTTAAATAGAAAAGGGAGATACAATAAAATTATAAATTTAAATTTAAAGTGAAAGCAAATTTCTGGTCATTCTTTCTTTATGCACTATTTTCGTCATAAAATTTCATAGAAACCTATTTTTGTGTCTATGCAACAAAATTGCAGTTTATTTGAATTTTCTTTCTTCATTTTGTGACATTTTGACACTGGACCAATTCTTTTCGAAATTTTGTTAGCTTTCAAAAGGAAAGTAAACCTTTTTCTGAGAGAACAGGTGTTATCTTAGATTTATAGAAATTCAGCAAGTATTGACTTTTCTAAAATACGGAAATTTAGAATTTTTCTAAGAGAATGGGTGTTGTCCGTGATATATGCAAATTCCCAGTCCCAACAAGTATTGACTTTCATAAAACATTAATTTGAGAATTTTTTGTTTGCTACTGAGCTATTCTTAGTGTCTGTGATACCATTCTAATTAAATATTTTGATACAATTTAAATGAGTGCTTACAATGAGACACTTCCAATGAGTTGATGCTATGATCTATTTCTAATGAGTTGATTTGTGATACAATTCTAATGAGTTAACTTGTGAAACAATTCAAAAACAATTGTACTGTGATACGATTCAAAGAACTGGTCACACTTAATGAAACATTAAGGTTTTACCGATAATTGCTAAAGCTTGCAGACAACATTTACCAGACTTAAGAATAATTGTCCATTTTGAGACAATAAAATAAAGATTTTTGTCTCAATTTTGTCAGTTTTCTTTATGCACTGCCACTATTATTTAGAGGTAACTTTTGAGCAGTTATTCTATTTATTTAGCAATTTCAGTGCAGTGTAGACCAGTCTAAATCTGTTGATATTATAACTTTTGTTCTGTGCATCAGTTGTGAATAAAATTGTGTATATTTTAGCATTAACTTGTGCACATTAGCTAATTATGGCACCAATCAAGCATCATGCTCCATGGCAATGTTCTCAGAGCACATGTTCCCAGGTTCAACCCAATACATTTAATAAGCCTTCAGTGTCCCTAGTAGCCCCTATAGATAATTATGGTCATGTATTTGTGCAAATAGAACAAAAACAAATTCAGGCACTTTTCGACAGTGGCGCATCCATATCAGGTATCAGTCAGCATTTACTACACAAAATTTATAAGAATCCAGAGTTATCAAGCAGTACATATACAGATATTCTTGGTGTTTGTGGTGAAGTTCATCCCGTCCTTGGTACTGTCAATTTGTCCTTTACTGTAGATGATTATGCATTTGAACATACTTTTCATGTTTTTTCAAAGTTGCATAAGCCACTTATAATTGGTAGAGACTTTATGAAAAAGGAAAAGATTCAGCTTGATTTTGGTACGGACAGTATTACTGTACAGCAAGACTCTGGACATGTTTTTTCAATAGCCCTTATGCCTGACCGTCCTGCAAAAACTGCCCTAGCTAAGACCATAGATTCTCTGGTTATTCCGCCTCAGTCTGAATATGTCTTTCCTGTCAAAATTAATAAATTTCAAGATGGTGAAACTGTTATTTGTGAGCCGCCAAAGTACTTAGCCAAAGATGAGGTTGCTGGTGGGAAATGTCTCACCACAGTTTCAGGTGGCAAGGGACTTTATCGGCTCATGAACCCTACTCTTCTGCCTGTTTTTATAAAGCCAAACTCGACTGTTGCTGTTGTCACGGAAATAATTAATAAAGACATTCAGCGGGTTACAGATACACACCCACATGCAGACACAGATCAGGCTGACACACAATTTCACACCTCACATGCACACAGCACTAGCAGTACTACAGATCAGTATGACAACATGACACATTTCCCTTTTTCTGGGGTTCACAACATAAATACTGAGTTAGATGCACAGTCATTGTCTGATGAACAGTATATAGCTATTGCCAAGGAAATCGGCATAAACCTTGATGAGTCAGATCTGACCGATGAGCAGAAACACAAATTATACATATTTCTTGGTCAGAATCGTAAGGTATTTGCAAAAGACTTTTCTGAATTAGGCAAAACACACATGCATGCACACAGAATAGAAACATTTGACAACAGACCAGTCAGTAAGGCACCATATAGGCAAAGCCCTGAAATGAGGCGTGAGACAGAAAGACAAACAAAACAGATGCTTGAGGATGGAATTATTGAAGAATCAAGTTCACCTTGGCACGCCCCAATTTTGTTGGTTCGTAAGAAAAATAATGAGTGGAGGTTTGCTGTAGACTATCGTGGTTTGAATAGTGTTACAGAGCCCATGTCATTCCCCCTTCCCCATATTTCGGATGTTTTCGACACCATAGCTGATGCAAAAGCAGAGGTTTTTACAGTCCTTGACCTCAAGTCTGGATTTTGGCAGTTGCCCCTGGACCCCGCCACGGCCCATAAGAGTGCTTTTATTACTCATCAAGGGGTCTACCAGTTCACGCGCCTCCCCTTTGGTTTGATGAATGCACCTGTTACGTTCCAGGCCTTGATGACTAAGGTTCTGCGGAACCTGAATTGGAAAATTGCCCTGGTTTATATTGACGATGTTCTTATCTTCAGTAAAAACTTTGACCAGCATCTTGAGCATTTGGAACTTGTTTTTTCGAACCTCAGGGCCGCTAATTTGACTTTACAACCCTCTAAATGTAGATTCGCAGCTGCTGAAATTGAATATCTTGGTTTTCTGATATCTAGGTCAGGAATTAGGACCAATCCATTGAAAACTTCAGCTATTGACACCTTTCCCCAGCCCAAGACAGCTAAAAAGGTTAAATCATTTCTTGGCATGACCTCATATTATAGGAAATTTGTCAAAGATTATGCCCACATAGCTTCACCACTTACAGCCTTGTTAAAGAAAGATGTTAAGTTTAAATGGACACCACAATGTGAAAAAGCATTTCAAACACTTAAGGACGCACTTACTTCAGCACCAATTCTAGCTTTCCCGCAATTTGACAGACCATTCATACTGGCAACTGACGCATCAGAACATGCTATGGGCTATGTACTCAGCCAATTAGGAGCTGACGGAAAGGAACACCCTATAGCGTATGGAGGCAGAGCTCTACATAAACATGAACTCAGATGGCATATCACCGACAAGGAGGGTCTTGCGCTTGTAGAGGCCGTAAAACAATACCGGCCCTATTTAGCCAATACCTCCTTTACAGTGTACACAGATAATATTTCTGTGAAGTGGCTCAAGCAGATCAAAAACTGCCAGGGAAGACTTGGAAGATGGGCCCTATCCCTTCAGGGATATAACTTCCAAGTCATTCACAAATCTGGAACTGCT
Source organism: Loripinus fragilis (assembly GCA_964019695.1). Classification (NCBI taxonomy): domain Eukaryota; kingdom Metazoa; phylum Mollusca; class Bivalvia; order Lucinida; family Lucinidae; genus Loripinus; species Loripinus fragilis. Next base: position 635,076 of record OZ026525.1, read on the forward strand.
AACGGCAACGCTGATGGACTTTCGAGGCGGAAATACCCTGCAAATGAGCCGGAACGCCAACAAAGTCAATGTGACTTTGATGACATAGAGGAGGCAGTTGACAATATCAATTGTGCAAAAGACACAGATGAATTGGCAGCTGTCACCCTCATCTATGCTCATGAGGACAATGCTCACACAGCAGAAGCAATGCCAGCTACACCCAACACTGACCCAGCAACTAGAAAATGGGATAAAGATGCAAATGTTGATGACGACCGACACAAAGGCCTAATTGATCTCCAGCGTAAGTGTCAGTTTTACAAAGACATCATCAAGTACAAGATAAATAATGAATTACCAGAAGACCCAAAGGAGGCAAGGAAAATAGTTGCGGAATCATATCAGTATGAAATAGGACCTCAAGGATTATTGTTTCATTTATATACACCCAGGACCAGAGGAGTCCCAAAAGAAGAGAAAATACTTATACAATTGGCTGTCCCCAAAATTATGAGAGATGAAATTTTAAGATCTTTTCATGACAGTGTAGCAGGTGGTGGACACCAAGGATTTGAGCGGACATATGCAGCTTTGCGGCTCAAGTATTTCTGGCCGACCATGTGGGAGGACACCCGCCGGTATATTCAGTCTTGTGAGGCTTGTCAGCAATCAAAAAGAGATGTGCATGCCAAGCCCCCACCACTGAACCCTATGCCGGTAGCAGATTTGTTTCAAAGATGGCATATTGACATTCTTGGAGGACTTCCGACAACTAAAGACAAGTACAAATATGTTCTATTAGTGGTGGATAGCTATTCTAAGTGGTCTGAGGCTTTTCCACTTAGGACTCAAGAAGCTACAGAGGTTGCTGCTGTCCTTTTTAAGGAAGTCATCTGTCGCTACGGCGCCCCCAATGTTCTTATTTCTGACAGAGGCAGAAACTTTCTTTCAAACTTGGTAAAGGCCCTTTGTGAATTGTTCCAAATAACTAGGTATTACACCAGTAGTTATAGGCCCTTACTTAACGGCAGGGTGGAGCGTATGAACTCTGTTATCCTTCAGGCCCTTCGGATTTACTGCAAAGGCAAGCAGGATGATTGGGTTGACCTTCTCCCTTCTATCATGATGGCTTATCGCATGACCCCAGCTACTCAGTCTACCCAGTTCTCACCCTTCTTTCTCTGTTTTGGCCGTGAGATGAGGCTCCCGATTGACACCTCTTTAATTCCTAGGGGAACCTTATCTCAAGATTTTCGAACACACCTCTCCAATGTCCTGCAGAATCTTGAAGTCTCGAGAAAGATTGCTACAGAGAACATTCTCAAGGCCCAAGACAAGTACAAGACACAGTACGACAAGAGGACAGACACCCCTTCATTTCAACCAGCAGACAGAGTTTGGCTATTCTGTACAAAAGTCCCCATTGGTAAAGCCCCCAAGTTGCACAGAAAATGGATTGGCCCATACTACATTGCCAACATAGGACCCAACCACACATTCAAATTGCGCCGTTGCAGTGACAACAGGGAAGTGAAATCGATGATTAACACAACCCGGCTGAAACCCTACTTTGACCCTGAGGACAGACCAACAAACCCACCACCTGAATGGGAAGACTTTGACCAGCCCCTAAACCAGGAAGAATTTCCAGAGGACGACCACGTTGACCATACTGATCAAGATCCACTGCCAGTGATTCAAAGGAGACCAAACCACCCCTCAAACCAAAAACAAACAAATCCGCACACTAACAAGCAACAGCAAAAGGCACCCAGCACAGAAACGGGTAAAGCCCCAAAACAAACACAACAGCCAACTAAACAACCAAATCAAGCACAGCTACCCAACAAACAACCAAAACAAACACAACAATCAAAACAAACACAACAGCCAAAACAAACACAACAACCAAAACAAACACAACAGCCAAAACAAATACAACAGCCAAAACAAACAAAACAACCAAAACAAACCCAACAACCCAACAAAAAATCACAACAACCCGATAAACAACCCAAACAAGCACAACAACCTGACAAGCCCAAACAGAAATCTGCAACGCATCAAAAGCAAGTAAAACCCGCAAATCAACCTCAAAATACACACGTCAATAAACAAACACAAGAGCCAAAACCATCCACATCAACTGATACTGAAGATCAAAACATACCAAATTCAGGCAATTCTAAGCTATTCCCAGTTGATGAGATTGATAGGCTTATCTCTTCTAAACGTGGCAATGGAAGGTTATACTACTATGTTAAATGGCAAGACCCTCAAAAGTCTAATACATGGGAATTTGCAGAAACAATACCGTCTGTGTTTATCAGGGAATTTCATGCAAACAGGACCATGTCTGGTAGAAAACGCAAACGAACATTACAAAATCACAAGTTTTTTGATAAGCTCCCCAGTGTTCAAAATGTACAGCCACGTAAAAAGCTAACCCCAGATGTATTAGGTTATCAAGAGACTTTCCATAAAACAGAAATAAAATTATTGATGTTTGATCAAAAAGACCAGAAGAGTTATAGCTTACACATCGACAAGCTGATTAGGTCTAAAAGGAAACAGCTCATCATCCCATATCTGGACAAAATGTTTAAGCTTCTCAAAGATCATGTGCCTGAGAAAGACTGGAATAGTAAACAGGGCATTCTTGATGATGGTGAGACATTTGAGGCTAAAATGGTCCGTGAATCACATACATGTGGTCCGGAAGACCTTGAAAACTCTACATATTTTAAGGTCTTCAAACTTGGTTCGAACAAACCGGTCTGGCTTACCATTCATCAAGTACCGCCCCTATGTCTTAGGCACTTCTTGTTCAGATTAAGGACATATGTGTATATATGATGTTGGATTATCATTTTGAAAACTGGCTATAGCTATAGTTGTTTTCATTAAGAAAAATCCATCGTTATATTTTATATTTTATTTGTTAAAGGGAGCACAATAGCATACAGAAGTATTAGTTAATTGGATGTTGCAGGAAATCAGTATTTTAATATTAAGCATAAGTCTTTATATGCATTTGCAGATATAGTTATATTATCAAATACACGGGTAAACAGAATCAAATGGAGTTTGAAATAACTGCTGAAATATGGCAAATATGTACAACACTGTAGAGTGTGGTTTTCACAAGCCAGGTGATATATGTGATATAGTAATCATACAATGATTAATTCAATTACAGAGAAATCCACGTGGAATAAGTACTGTGAACAGAGGTAATAATTCGAGTGATACATAGAGAAATATAGAAGTATTAGTTCAAATAAAGATGATGATCAGTGGCAGGTGAAGCAGAGTAAACCAAAATATATGAAATAATTTAGATACATTATGAAGATCATCTCTAGTATGTTGTGACAAATAGTATATGTATTCATAAATACAAAATAAAATATGTGATTAGTGTCCTGAGAAATATTATAGTCATTATAAAAATCACTATTAGTTTGTTGTGTCAATACAGATAAGAGAACAGAATAGGTACAAAATAAAATATGTGATTAGTTTGCTGAGAAATTACCAAGAGTTTAGTCATAGTTAAAATCACTATTAGTTTGTTGTGCAATATAGATAAGAGTACAGGGTACTTAAGGTCATAATTAGTGTACTGAGCATTAAGAAGCCACAAGAGCTATCATGTTGCAAATAAAATTTATGATCAGTTTAATGTGCAAGAATTTACATACAAAAATCTAAAATCATGTGCTAGGCAAAAGAGCCATGATTAGTGATCAGTGGTTGCCGAATTTCAGAGCAACGAAGCAAAATTTATAGCACTTAATCAGAGGTTATAGTACTCAATAAGAAGTTTTATATATTAATCTGATTTAGTAGCTATAAGTTACATAGTTATATGGATCCATGTTGTATATATGTATATGTGATATAATTAGTCATAAGTTTAGTCATATGTGATATAAGTAGTCATAAATTTGGCATTCGGGTTCAAGTGTTTGTATTCAGGTGCCACTGCCTTATTCTGAGATACACATATGTACCTCAACTATAGCAGTGCACGCTTACTTGTTTGCTAAATAATGTTACGAGATTTACACAATAAGCAAAATACAACACTTGCCTTATAATGCAATCAGGCTATGTTTACATATTATAATTCATAGTATAGGTGTTATAGAACATGTATATGGAAAAGATATAGAAAAAAAAAATCATTTGCATTGGAATTCAGGTGTTGGCGTTAAAGTGTCACTGCTACTATTTGAAGAAATTGCTTCAAATACAGCAGTGTCACCTTAAAACATCATAGGTTAAGTCTTAGTATGGTTTTATTATGATAAACAGCATCAACAACAAAAACAACATCAATAGAACAACACCTGATTCAGATGCAGATTTTGTTGACATGATCTAATAGAATTATAAGCTATGATAAGTTTAGTTATATTATTAGCTATGATAAGTTTAGTTTAAGTTCATAATATGGTTATTGTGACAAATGACTTGTCATCCAGCTCCAGTATGAAATTTTGCTGTATGTCAATTCATATGTACAGGTATATAGATAAAAATATGAAAAAAAAATATGTGTGAAATATGTGTGAATCCAGTGTGAGTGATTGGCGCCAATCTGTGAGTTAAGTGTATGTGGAATATATAAAATTGTGGTTATAATTATAGTTATGTATTGATAAGATAATTTTGTCAATATTACACTTCTCATTATAAGATTTCAAGATTGAGGACAATCTTATTTGAAGGAGGGGTAATATGTGACAGTGTGCTATTTAGTTACAAATTGCTTATAAGTATATTAGTTATTTCCTTGATGAAAATTGCACAATTCCAGAGAATTAAGGGAATTCATTTTATTTTTCATTTTTTCGTCTTTCATAAAATTTGATTAATTTTGGCTTGCAAAAGCAAGATTTTGAAGTTTAGAGAAACAGGATATTCACACACCTGACAGGTGGTCACTAAAAGGTCTTAATCACTAATCAGCTTTCATGTACAAACAATTTTCTCATTTTGCTTATTTTGCATATAAAACTTTTAATATTTTCACACCTTATCAAGTTGAGAAAACATATTTCAGACCAAAACAGGAAATCACCTTGGGATTAATTTAAGATGCTTTCACAGGTGTTTAATCTTCAACTGGGCAGGCATCTTAAGTAACTCATTTCATCTCATGTCTAAAAGTTTTGGATCATTTTAGATCAACCAATTATAAAAAAGTTAACATATTTTGATTGACAGGTCGGCATGAGTGAGCCTTGCTGGTTTCCATTTTGGAAATATTCTGAGAGTTCAATTTAGGCAGTCGAAGCGTAAACATCTAATTTTCTAGTGAAATGCTAGTGCACTGGTCAACTTCAGACCTTAAACTTCAGTGCCTAGTTTAAGCTCTTTTCGAGTTCAGAAACATAAGACAATATCTTAAGCTATAGAAGAATTTATATAGAACTTACAATTTGTATTGTGGAGAATAAGTTAGAACTGTATGATAATTATTGTGGAGATTAACTATATGCTTGTTATCTGTTATTAATTTGGAAAGCTATAAAAGAAGAAACAAAATTAAATTAGGAAATAGACACCAACAGACTTGTGTTTCTATGGCCTATGATCAGGCCCGACTTACAACACTTATACCAAAAATCTGTCGATCAGCCTGCTCGCAGTTCAAGGGAAAGTAACTGCGAGCTAGTGGGATCAGCGTGGCCTGCGCGAGCTTAATTCCCCATTTTGCACAAAAGCGGGCCGCCCCCACGAACCCCTGGTCACAGGTTACTATCTGCCAACTCCTTCCAGAGTGCCAACTCTATACAATGCTCTAGGAACGCGCCCGGTACCTACTCGCAAGTTACAACCAGTGAATTCATATGGAACAAGACATATCTTTAATAAAGATAATTGGCTGCATTTTAATTGTGAAATGTATTTTTCGGTACATGTTTTTTACCCTTGTAAACTGGTGAATACCATCGTGCGGCATTTCATCAGGGTATGCACGGTTTGTTTAAATAAAAATAGATCTCAGGACAAAAAATACAATATTTAGTAGCAGACGAAAAAAGATAGATTCCAGTTACTGCTGACATCGCCCCTCTTAAATAAAGTCCACAGTAGGTCTCCGTTGACTTACAAATCGTAATGTAAGGTGTAACTGAAAAATGTCTAATAAGGACTCAACAGTACATACAACTGACCAAAAAATTATTTCATGAACAGTATCAGTTTGGGTCCAAACTATTTGCAAAGGTAATCAGCAGATGACAACATTGGCCACTAGCAAGAAATTTAATTTTAGTTTTAAATACATGAATATTGACTGATTTTATGAAAAGGTTGACACTTCATCCAGCAGCCATAGTATTTGTCTTTCATCTGCAACTATTAACTTCTTGCTTACTAGTGTCGTCTGCTGATAATCTTTGCAAACAGTTTGGACCCAGACTAAACATCGGGCCTGATCTGGATCTAAACATGTTTCACACTCTGATGGAAATATTCCTGAAAGAATTTTTCGAAAAAGTTGATTTTGAAAAAAAAAACAGCAGACGACCAAAAAGCATGAAAAATAAGCCAGTAGGCAAATAGCTAACCCTTAAAGCGCCAAGAAAAAAATGCATCTTAAAATGTCGTCTGCTGAAGTCGTCTGCTGCAAATAATTGCCAAGCATAACTGACCAATTAGAAGCAAACAGGGTGGACCCAGAACAGACTGCTCCTATAGGAGCAGTCTGATCTGGGTCCACACTGTTTGCCATAGAGGCTTCTTAAACATTTCAGCAGACGAGAAAAGCAGACGACTTTTGTTGCCATTGGCGAATTAAGGGTTTAAGCTATTTTGATCTCTATCAATACTACCAATATCAGCAACAATACAACTTGTAATTGCACTGGTCAGACCATACTATCAATATCCAAAATCAATTCATTATTACAGTACATCCTCTAAATATTTCCTCATGGAAACAACGATGGGAGCGCAGTGGCTCAGTGCTTGACTCAAGACCGAGGGGCAGAGGGTTCGAGCCATTGTGTCCTTGAGCAAGAACATTAATCCTAGCTTAGTACTGGTTCAACCCAGGAATACCTGTCCCTGTTTAACTGAAAGATTGTTGATGGGACTTAAAGAATCAAATCAAACAAACAAACAAGGATCCAGAGGGGGTCCAACATTTCCAGGGTGGATAAGAAAATAATCACAATTTTAAGCAAATTACTTTTCCTGAACTGGCCCTATGCAACAATTGTTGTGAATCGCGAATCGCAGGAGAAGGGTTAAGATTAATGAAAATCAATGTTCTGCAATTCAGTGTGATAAATTATGCTGGCAAAGTTTCAATAAAGTTTCCAACTCCGAAACTGATATCTTTTTGTTTGGTTCTAAAATCAAGAAATCCTGCTGCATAGCACGTTTTTAGCTACATCTTTCTCCCTAAATAATGCTAGCCCTTAAAGCGCCACCTATTAATTGCAGCAGACGACAATTTCATATTTTGCTGTTTTTTCAAAAGTAACAAATAAGGCATGATATTTCATTAGAATCGTCTGCTGGCAGACGATTCTCATGAAATATCATACCTTATTCTTTTCGAAAAATCGGAAAGAGGACGCAAAATTTGTTGTCTGCTGCAGTCATGATTGGCGCTTTAAGGGTTAGGAGTGAGACACCAAGAAGGCCTTCTTGACAAAGGGCCCTATATGGTCATAATATGCATATGGAGATTGAGACATCTGTGTATGCTGATCAAGGTTTTGTCTGTACAAATAAGCTATTTGTATAAGTTTAATATATATTTTAGTGATTAACTCTTTGCATGCTGGGTTATTTTTTATGCTTTTGTTGTCGCCTGCTGACTTTTTTCAAATTTTTTTTTTTTGAAAATTTCTTACAGTATCAAAAAGTTTCGATCTAGAGATCCAAATCAGGACCGACGTTTTGATGGTCCTAATTTGGATCCAGACTGTTTGCAAAGGTTATAAGTAAAAGGAAAGAGTTAAGGACAATTTTGGATCTGACCTCGTAGCCTAGTGGTTAGCGTGTCAGAGTCTTGAAACAGCAGACCAGGGTTGATTCCTGGGTGGGCACCTATCATACTTTTTTCTTCTTTATAATGTTGAATTACTTCCATACAAGTAATAATTTGAATTGATATAAATGACAAAAAGTGCACTGCATAATATAACATTTTATATCCTCAAAATATGTGAGGGTGTGCATAAATTTTGCTCTCCTGAAAAGAAATTAGTTTGGTGACCCCCATGTTTTATTCTTTTTTCTAAAAAGTAAAATAAAAGTCTACAAAATAAAAACAAAACTTTAAGATTGTTAATGACAGATTCTTTAATATACAATTTACTCTAAAAATTAGTTAGTTTAATGTCAATTTATGAAATAAAAAAGATATGTCACCAAGCTCAACTTTTCAAAATCTCACATGGAAGTTTTCAGCATTTTACATATTTTTTGAAAAAAACAACAACAACCCAATTCCTTATTATTAAGCTAAAATATTTGTAATCGCCATCCAGCTTCTTTATTTTAATTTTAATTATTGCTTATGACCTCAAGCTTTCTAGAAAATATGAAAATTTATTTGTTTTCCCAAGCCCTGTCAAGATACTGCATGATTTATTTTGGTAATTCCTCCAAAAAAGGATTTCGATTTTTAGAGTTAGTTATATATTAAAAAATCTAAAATAAAAAATCTTAATTTTTTGTTTTTATTTCATGGATTATCATTTGACATTTTAAAAAGAAGAAGAAAAAATGGGGGTCACAAGACTAATTATCTTTCAGGAGGGCCAAATTTAACCCCACCCCCACAAATTTCAAGGATAATTCAATATTAAACATTAAGGAGTGTAATTTTTGTCATTTATATAATTCCATATTATCTGAATGAAGTAATTTTGCATTATAAGGCGAAAAAAGAAAGAGAAAAAACAATAATATGTAATAAGTACCCACCCGGGAATCCACCCTGGTCCTCTGGTTCCAAAGTCTGACACGTTATAACCACTAGGCCACGATGTCAAGTTGTGCGCGGCTCGAAATAACAGTACATATTGGACAAACAATCCGAGTGTCGGCCATATTTGTATTCAACCGACCCTACCTAAATTTGCTGGTGAAACCTAGAATTTGTTCCAGGTTTTTACTGGAAAAACTATAATTTTATGCATTTTGAAAGGCCCTTTCAAAATGCATAAAATTACATTTTTCCAAGAATGTTTTTTTTTTTCAAAAAAAAAATGTGTGTGCCTACCCTCCCTAAAATGTTCAGACCTGTTACCATAAATTTTGCCTCAGGCTGTGTCTTTTTATCAAGATGTTGGCAGGATTTATTTAGGGGGCCACTAGACACTGCTACAGATGAAATACATAAGCTCATGGTTTCTGAAGAAGATTTTTTTCCCTATTTATGTCTATGGGAGCTTTGTGTTGCCATGGCAACCAGAGTTCCAATTTTAATCCAATCAGCCCAAAAACCTAATGAAGCTTTTCCTCCTACCTGATGATGCTTTATCACAATTTGACCACAATTGGCCTTCTGACTTTAGAGATATACCGAAAAGGTGGAAGGACAACAACCCACACCAGACTAATACCTCACTTGAGGCTTTGGCTCAGGTGAGCTAAAACTAAAAGGTCTCTTTGTTGATGGCACTGCTTGTAATATCAGGAAGATGTGCTAAGCTGATTTAAAGTAAGTTGTTGTTGTTGTGTTTAATGTCCCACCAACAGCTAAGGTCATATGGAGACGGGGCCACGGCTTTAAGTCTCATCCGACAGACTGGTGAAGCCGGGAATCGAACCTTCGACCCCTGGTTTATAAGGCAAGCGGTTTATCCACTACACCACAGCGGCTCCTAATTTAAAGTAAGAAGAAGGCAAAGATCTTTAAATGTTGAATCTCTAAGTGGAATGTGAAGGCTTAGCTGCCAATACATTGATTGCCTTAGAATCCTGTGTCATCTGCTGATAAATTGGACCAAGACAAGACCAGTCAAAATAGTGGGCCTGATCCGGATCTAACCTGTAAAATTTCACACTCTGATGTATTCCTGAATTAATTTTTTGAAAAAGTTAGTTTTCAAAAACTTAAACAGACAGCAAAAAAGCATGCGAAATAACCCAGCATGCAGAGTTAAATATGGCAAGAAGTGAGCAAAGCTCACATACCCCCGGCGGTAGCCATCAGATGTTGTAACACTTTCAGATAAAAGACAAAATTGTCAAGGATTTCATAATCCTAAATCAAGTAGTTTCTGAGAAAACTTTGATGAAAAATGTCCATATGTGTTATATAAGAGTGACAGAAGGAAAAATTGAAAAATTGAAAAAGAAGACAGAATGAGGATTAGCACCTTAATTTTCATTTACACAATACACTTTGCCTACCTGAAAGTGTACAAAAAATTTCATAATCCTAAATCAAGTAGTTGCTGAGAAAACTCTGACAAAAAATATCCATATATAGAAGTGACAGAAGAAAAAATTGAAAAAGAAGGCAAAATGAGCTTTAGCATCTTTATTTTCATTTACATAATACACTTAGCCTACCTGAAGGTGTACACTAAATTTGAAAACACTGGGTCCAATAGGAGCCGAAAGATCTGTGACAGAAATTTTCATTGGAGAGAAAGAAAATTGAATAAATAAAGGGACTGATAAGCAATATGTGGCTGTTCTTTTATTACACAATACAACTCATCACCATCAAGCTTTGTGCCAAATTTCAGAATCCTAACTCAAGTAGTTGCTGAGAAATCTTTGACACAAAAAGATGTCAATATGTACTATATAAGAGTGAAAGAGAGAATAAATGAAACATTGAAAAAAAAGGCAAAATGAGGATTAGCATCTTAATTTCCATTTACCCTGTACACTTTGCCTTCCTGAAGGTGTACACAAAATTTGAAAACACTGGCTCCAATAGGAGCTGAGAAATCTGTGACAGAAATTTCCATTGGAGAGAAAGAAAATTGAACAAATAAAGGGACTGATAAGCAATATGTGGCTGTTCTTTTGTTACACAATACAACTCATCACTATCAAGCTTTGTACCAAATTTCAGAATCCTAACCCAAGTAGTTGCTGAGAAATCTTTGACGGAAAAAAAAGTTTACAGACAGACAGACAAACCACTAGACAGACAAACCAACAGACAAACAAACATAATTACAGAAAAGGCAAAAACTATATACCCCCTATATACTTCGTACCGGGGGTATAACAATTAATAAGTGTGAGCTGGAATATATACTCATGTCCAATGAAAACGCTACACTCTTCTGATGCGCATATTTGTGGCCTATCAAAAGCTGTGCAAAATTGTGTTATTTATAATTATTATTTAGAACAAATGCGACATTTTCGCACAAAAAATTCAATTCCAGTGACTCCGTTAACACATGACGTAACGTCAGCCTCAAAATTGCGTTTTTCGAATTTTTTGGTATACTAAAAGACCCCAAAATCTCGTTTAAATGTTTTTCTGTTTTCCAATAGATCACCTGTCATTTTGCCACAATTTTGACAGTTGTGACGCAATAGGTAACGCTACACTAACGTGAACAATTTCACTATTTAAGCTTAAATATGGAGTGGTCCGACAAAACTTGACGTAAAATGTTTAATTGCGATTTCTACAGTCCAGGTGTTCTACACAATGCTTATTTCCGTCTTACAAACTCACACACATGCAAAACGTCATACAAATCCTCTAAAAATTTGACGTTGCATCATTTACGTCAACTTTGAGCGCGCCGCCAGCCATTCTTCACAACGCTAGCGTTTTAAATCTTCTAAAATTTGTGTTCATCTGTTAGTGCGAGTATCATCTAACATTAAGTTCAACACAGATACTCTTAGGTTGTGTATACGAGCTTTTAGAGATTGACGTTTATCAAAAAACGTTGATACCTACGCTCCATTGATGTTAACGACCCGCTACACAAGCAAGATATCTTCTTGGTACGACCTTGTCGTAATTTTGCATCAGTAAAAGAAGGATTCCTTGAATTTCTCGATTTCACGCCTAGTCAAAATTATGCTAGTGAGGTCACATCGTTACGTTATAGTCGCTTTCAAGGCAAGATGACTATTCCTTGCCATCATTTTAGAGATCCTTTGCAATTTCTACGAAAAAAAATGCGAGAAAAATGCTTTTGAAAATTCTAACACATTCGATGGCTGGTTCTGTGACTTTCTGTTTTGAGGGTTGTTTTGTTAAATGGTTCCAGCACGTGTCATAAGTGATCATTCGGTTTTAAAGACCTATCAGTAACTTACAGAATTGTTACAGTACAATAAGACGCAATCGCAAAAATAAAATGTTAGGTCGTTAAAAAGATATAGTCATTTTCGTAGGTGGTGCGTTTTCATTGGACATGAGTATATGTATGGAGAAGGTGAGATGATTATGGACCTCACACTCCATCAATAGTTAATTAATTGGCCTTTAGCTGTTGTCTCATCCATTCTCAATTCCCAAACTCAACTGTCCCCAATCAGTCTTAATGCTGTCATATAGTAACCATTGTCATGCTGAATATTTCTATGTATAACACTCCCCCCCACCCCCCTATATTTTATCCTGTTTACCTGCAGCATTCCAGTTGTAAGCATGACAAATTATGAATTTCATTCCTAGTAGAAAACAGTGTGGATGATCATGTGTTTTCAAAATAGGTTAACCCTTAAAGTGGCAATCGCAACAAAAGTTGTCTGCTTTTCTCGTCTGGTGAAATGTTTAAGAAGCCTCTATGGCAAACAGTGTGAACCCAGAGGAGCAGTCTGTTCTGGGTCCACGCTGTTTCCTTCTATACCTAATTGGTCAGTAATGTTAGGCAAAAGTTTGCAGCAGACGACTTCAGCAGACGACATTTTCAGATGCATTTTTTGCTCCGCGCTTTAAGGGCTAAATCCAGGTTCAGCACTCTATAGCCACAGGGGCTTGAAGTTATGACTTTCGAATGATTTTATTCCTATGACATAAGTCCTATGATTTAGGACATGAAAAAACGTTCAAATGAAGCATAAGAAAAATGATTTTTATATGACATTGTAATGATTCAGTTTGGTCAAAGTTTTCATTTTTTTCTGGTCTGTAATTGTCTCAGAATTTTCAGTTGGAATTAAAGAGGATGTCCCTAAGAGCACGATATACAGACATACAAAGTAACAAATATTCATACATTCAAGCATCAGTGGTATTAGGGTTTTTGTTGTTATTGTTTGTTTGTTTGTTTGTTTGATTTGATTCTTTACGTCCCATCAACAATCTTTCAGTTAAACAGGGACGGGTCTTCCTGGGTTGAACCAGTACTAAGCTAGGATAAATGTGTCTTGCTCAAGGACCACAACGCAGTGACGCCGGTGAGGTTGGATCCTGCAGCCCCTCGGTCTCGAGTCAAGCACTCTACCACTGAGCCACTGCCCTCCCTTTGTTGTTATTAATTGAGCTGTGGCATGATGGTATGTGCGACCAGCAAAGGCTCAGACCAGCCTGCGCATACGCGCAGTCTGATCAGAGCCTTTGCTAGTCGCTTTGTATTCTATGATTGTTAAGCTACTGACTGAACACCATTTGGAGTTTCAAAGCTTAAAAGGAGGCTGCAGAGGCTCTTCGGAGTCTACACTTGTCAAAATGTCAAACTGTTGGAAATCTTATGCCGCGGCTCAATTGTCATTTACTACCATATTGACTCTAAAATATGTCAGAGATTGACAAAACCAGAGAAAAAAACCTTAAAGGTGCAATTTCGGTATCTTGTTGTTAATTTTTTACCACAAAATTTGAATACTCTACTCTTTAGCTTAACTCTTTAGTTTAGTTCTAACGATTACAAGAAGGAAAGGGCCCAAGAGTGAGCCCAAAACCCGCTTTCAGAGCGATATATCTTACAAAACCTTACCTTTATTTTCATTCATAAAAATACTGATAATCCATTTCATTTATTATCTGTGACAAATCAGCTCTATTTATATCAAGACAGTCTCTGATACACAGATCCTTGGCTAGTAATATTGATCCCGCTTGTTGCTACGTTTCTTTCAAATCAATTACATTTCTGTCTAGCTTTCAATATGCTCAATTTAATTGTTCTCCCTACTAACTTCATTTCCATATAGATGATCAACTTTAACAAGACTGATTCTGAAGATCCATTAAAAATAACAACATGGCCATCGGCTCTCCAATCAGTAGACAAACGCTTGTAGCAATTCAGAGATTCCATAGGTTTAGATATTAAGCAAAAATTTTCATCGTAGAATTGTAAATATTTTCTTACCCATTATTTTTAGCATATGTTTTGGGTGCTCAAAAGAACCGTCTCATTGAAACGGTTCTTTTGAGTACCCACAACATATGTTTTGATCGAAAAATAGGAAAATTATTTTTCTGGTACGCACTCTTAACTTAAGTCCTGGAATCTTTACAACTCCAGAAAAGAAGTTAATCTATTTCTCACGATACATTCTTCCATTTAGCTTGATATCGATGAGCCTTGTTGTTAGAAAATCTGACTTCTATTCGTTGGAGTGAAAAACAAAGGTGTGGACCAGCCCGCACATCTGCCCTGGCTGATCAGCGCCTGCATTATGTGTTTGTGTTTAATGTCACACCAACAGCTAAGGTCATATGGAGATAAGGTCATGGTTTAAAGTCTCATTTGACTGACTGGAGAAGCCAGGGATCAAATCTGGGATCCCTGGATACAAGGTGACTGGTTTATACACCACTGCCGTTCCTTAAGCCCCAGTCCCACAGGGCTTGCAACCGCGGCACGACCTCTCAGCTACTCATTTTGATTGCGACCCCTGCAACCATTGCAACTGTTTTCCCATTTCTGGCCAGAAGGACAGTACATCCCACTCAACATATTTCATGCATCTCCAGATATTTGCTGGGTTGAACCAGTACTAAGCAGAGGATAAGAGGGTTGCTAAAGGACACACCACAATGCTTTTTTGTTTCATCAGTCAACAATTTTTCAGTTAGGTCGGGACAGGTCTTCCTGGAATGAACAAGTACTAAGCAAGAATAAATGTGTCTTGCTCAAGGACACAACACAGTGATGCAAGTGAGGCTCAAACCTGCATCCCCTTGGCCTCAAGTAAGACATTGATAAAAACTGTTCAGTCATTAACTCTCTGAGTGCTGGGTAATTTTCATGCGTTTTTGTCATCTGCCTACTTTTTACAAAATAAGTTTTTCAAAAAATCTTTCAAGATCACTATCAGAGTGTCAAACGGCTTGGGTCCAGATCAGGAACAACATTTTGTTGGCCCAATCCATTTGCAAAGGTTATCAACAGATGACAAAAGTTGCAGCTGCAAGGAAAGGGTTAAGTGCCTTTCTGGATAGCTTTAGATCCAGAGGGGGGAACAGGGGGTCCGGACCCCCCCCCCCCCCCCCCCGCCCCTGAAAAATCACAAAAATAAAGGGTTTTATAGTAATACTGGTCCGGATCCCCTGAAAAAGCACAAGGCTACCAAGCCAGCATTCAATGATGGGCCATCATCGGGCCGATGTTGACCTGCATATTGTTGTATTTGGATCCTAAAAAAAACGTTGTCAAAGTTGGACACCCGATAGCAAATCTTTCTGGATCCGTGCATGTTTTCCATCCTAAGAATTATTCCAGGAAATGAAATCAGTCATGTAACTGTGACCAGCTTTCCAATGACTTAGCCCATAAAGCACAACCTTTAGCTATAATTTTCAGCAGACGACAATTTCGAATTTGATGAGTGATGACAAAAGTCAAGAGTTTTCCAGCTCTTCTAAGTCATTGGACAAACTGGTCACAAATAGGAAATTGTTGTCTGCTGCAAATTATAGCTATATACTAGGCCAAAAAAGAAACGCCGCATATAAAGATTAAAAATATTGCGCGTTAAATGAGAGTTACAAAATTTCATCTGCTATCTATATTTCGCTACTATTCCTGCCACACAATATTTCCATTGTTTCATTGAGCTTAGTCAACCCAGACTAGTGTAATGGCTGTCTTTTTATTTTCAAGTTTTTCACGTGCACGATCATTTTATTTAGGTTTACACATGTAATAACTACTGAAATCACTAGTCTTTTATCCAATTTGCATGAAAACATTTTAAAATTTTAAGATTAAAAGTTACACATTGCAAATTTACGATACCAAAACGGACACATGATGAACGTGAAAAGGCGATAAGAATGTTAAAAGCTAACGTGACGCCATCGGTGATAGCCCAACAATTTCGATGCCATGGAAGGATGATTGAATGTCTTAGGAAACGTTTCTGACAAATTGGAACAATGTCAGACCGTGTGCATTCATAACGTCATCGCCTAATGACGCGACGTCAAGATCAATAAAAACGTGGGTTTAAACTGCTGAATCAATTTCGTCCGGTGACAATGATAGCTAGCACAACGCCAGGAACTCATAATCCAAGAATCAGCGCTCAAACTGTAACAAATCGTTTGCGAGAGATTGGTGAAATACCCCCATATTCAATGTATGTTTTATATGCGGCGTTTCTTTTTTGGCCTAGTATATGTGGCACTTTATAGGCTAAATCATTGGAAAACTTACTATGACAAGTTTTATACACCCACATATAGGCTTTGAGTAAGGAGTTCTGGCTGTTGCCCGTCATTATCCAGGCCTGGCGGTTATAAAAAAAACCTTCAGCAAAGTTGTATTTGACACATTGGGGAATATAATGCAACTATGATATTTTCACCAGACAGCGCATATTGTGAAAGTATCCTTTTAGAGGTAATCAGTCATTAATTGAGCAAAGAAGCCAATAGTAATATTAGATCATGGTTGAGGCAGACTTCTGCACAATTCTCTGAGAATATGGCCAAAAAACCCAATAAAATGGTATGTGTGACAACTAACCATCTCTATTGAGAGGTTGCAGAGTTTTGTAAGACTATCTTCCCTTGAGCCACCATGTTGATAGTAAGAAAGATCAGGCCTGGAATTGATACAATCAAGTACCACACCTGACCCAGGATACCACATGGGAATGTAACAAAAATACAATTAAACATCACAAACAAGAGCCTAGAGGGCAGCCCTTTCCCAGCAGGTGACCACAAGGCAGCAATGAACAGACACGAAAGCATGACAAACACTAGACTTCAGTCGATGGTACACCATCCCAAATACCCGCTTTTGATAAACCTAAAGCATCTGCAAAGTTTGACGTTGTTACGACCAACGATTAAGGAGGAAATGCATTTAAAAGAAAAAACATTATTTCACCTTTGACCTTGACCTTAGGTCAAGGACAGGCACGAAATGTTGTCCAGTATCCTCTACATCATATGACCTATGCACCTGCAAAGTTTGAAGTTGCTATGTCCAACAGTTAAGGAGGAAATGCATTCACAAGAAAAAACATTATTTGACCTTGACCCCAAGGTCAAGGTCACACAAAATGTTGCCCAGTACTCTTGACATCATGTGACCTATGCACCAGCAAAGTTTGATGTTGCTACATCTCATGGTTAAGAAGATGCATTTACCAGAAAAAAAACATTATTTGACCTTGACCTTGGGGTCAAGGTTGGTCACACCAACTCGACATCATGTGGCCTATGCACCAGCAAAGTTTGATGTTGCTACATCCCACGGTTAAAGAGAAGATACATTTACAAAAATATACATTATTTGACCTTGACCTCGTGTCAAGGTCACATGAAATGTTGCCCAGTGCCCTCTACATCATGTGACCTATGCACCTACAGAGTTTGAAGATACTACATCAAAATGTTTAGGAGTAGGTGCATTTACAAGATTATTCATTATTTGACCTTGACCCCAAGGTCAAGGGCACATAAAATGTTGCCCAGTACCCTCTATATCATGTGACCTATGCAGCTACAAAGTTTGAATTTGCTAAGCCAAATAGTTTAGGAGGAGATACATTTACAAGAAAATACATTTTTTGACCTTTGACCTTGACCTTGGGGTCAAGGTCACACAAAATGTTGCTCAGTACCCTCTACATCATGTGACCTATTCAGCTACAAAGTTTGAAGTTACTACCTCTAACGGTTTAGAAGGAGAAACATTTTCAAGAAACGTGACGCACAGACGCACGCACGTACAGACAGCTGACGGACCGACTTTGGTACGAAATTAATATACCCTTTTTTTCTAAAGAAAAAAGCGGGTATAATAAGACATAATTAATACAGACGATCCACAAAAGAAGTACCCCCTTTGAACGGCCAGTAAAAATATGTTACTGGAGGGCTTAAACTGGTTTCAAGGCGCCAAACAGGGTTACATACACATGTCATCTGCAACGTCTCAATACCAAGTATTTCGACAAACAGTGTAGACCAAGATAAAAAGTAAATCTCATATTGATGATTCCCATTTACCAAGTGGCGCACCTTTCCATGCTTTTTATCAAACATTCATCATCATTTGATATTTAAAACTGCTGATCTTTAGTGGTGGAAGCCAAATTTAGACTCCCTCTGTTGTCTTCAGGTATTTGAGACGCGTCAGCAGAAATTTTTTTGGCATAATTATAATCCACAGCAGGAAAATGTACGCATACAAAACCAAAAGTTGGCGTAAAAATACACCTGATTAGGCGTTTCCAAGAGCTCTGACTATTATTGCAACAATTATATCAATATTATATAACACATTCACATATATCATTGCTACAGTAACATATGATTCTCAGACTCAAAGGTGTTCTCAGGCTTAGAATTTGAACTAGGTCCAGATACGCCAAAAGAAAAAGCAAAACAGAAGCGTACTATTGCAATTATTTTCTATTAGTTTAACCAAATGCTTTGGCTGCTCAAAAGAACTGTTTGACACACTGGAGGTATTCCTGAAATAATTTTTTTTTTAAAAATTTGATTTTGAAAAAAATCAGCAGACTAAACAAGACAAATTCGACATATGTATACCCCCAACAAAGGGTTATTTGAGAGAAACATGTAAACCACAAAACATAAATCCAATTTATCTAACCCTTAGTCAGCACCCTAGATAAGCAGCGTATTTGCGTAACTACGCAATTAAAATCATCAAAAAAAGCAATTAAAATTAAATATGTGCGTACCGAAAAGCAATTCCGTCGATCGGTAAGCAATTACATGTGATGTCATTGCGTACCATTCGGTCCTTTTCGTTTCCATTTGTGTAATATACAAATGCCAGTTGGGTATTGATTTTTTTTTTCCTAGCGAGCCCACAGTATAATTCCAATTTTATGAATAAATATCAGCACCAGTCAAGTATTTTAGCGGAAAATGAAACTTCAAAATGGATGCGAGCAACTAATGTCAACAAGGCGATGAGATTTGCTTCAGCTACAATAAAAATCCGCTAGTTTGATTCTCAGAAAGTCAGACGATTAGAGTAAATATGTAGGTACATTCGCGATGGCTTCATTTAATAAGAAAACGTATGTAATCACTGCCAAAAACGTGGCGTAAATTTAAAAAAAATAAATACGCAATTGTTTTTGCAAGTACGCAATTGAGGATAACCAGGTTGCATAAATACCCAATTGACGCAAAAGCTTATCTAGGGCACTGCCCTTAGTTCACCTTCAGTATCATTCAGATCAGTCAAGTATGTTTTAGTGCTTAGTTTAATAAAAAGTATACTTACATCTGCACAATTTCAATGTCTGACCTTTAATTTGATATGCAACATGACCACTTTTAGAAAAGAAAAAAAATGACCTTTTGACCACACCCCAGGGGTCGTTGGTGTGTGTAATGACAGCATATTTGTTTTCATGGTGCTCTGTGCTCAATTCCCTTTAATTTGATATGCAACATGACTACTTTCAGAAAAAGATATAGTTTGACCCTTTGACCCCACCCCCTGGGTCAAAGGTGTGTCTGTGGGCAAAATATTTGCTACCATGTTGCTGCCAGCTTCATCAGCTTTAATTTGATATGCAACATGACTACTTTCAGAAAAAGGATATAGTTTGACCTTTTAACCACACCCCCTGGGTCAAAGGTGTGTCTGTGGGCAAAATATTTGCTACCATGTTGCTGCCAGCTTCATCAGCTTTAATTTGATATGCAACATGACTACTTTCAGAAAAAGTATATAGTTTGACCTTTTAACCACACCCCCTGGGTCAAGGGTGTGTCTGTGGGCAAAATATTTGCTACCATGTTGCTGCCAGCTTCATCAGCTTTAATTTGACATGCAACATGACAATATTCTGAAAAAGTTTAATTTTGGCCTCAGCCTCGCCCCCTAAGTCCACCCGACGGACTCAGACACAGGCCTTCAAACTGAAACCTCATTTGATATGTTTCATATCTATTGCCTGCATGCAAAATTTCAGCAAAAATTATTAAGAATTGCCTTAGTTATTGCGAAATTAAAATATTTGACCTTTTACCACTTAGGTGGGGTCAAAGGGGGTGGGGTACAACTTTGACACTGCTATGCTTATCTACAGGCACTTGGCAATCATGGTTTATAGAGAGAAGTTGTTAAATATAATAGCTTTGATGAAAGGTGAAGATCATCACACAAAAAAAGCTATAGGTTTTGCCTTATAATTGCCTATACCAAAACAAGGGCAATAACTCAAGTGTTAAGGGGTCGATTTTAACCAAACTAATAGGATATTTAGAGTCCATGGTACTTATCATTTGTACCAAGAATGAATCAAATCTGAATATAGGTACTGAGATATGGTTCCTGACAGACAAAAAAGTGTGGACGGATGGACGGACAACACCAAAAAACTATATCCCGGGGGATAAAAAAGGCATGCAAAATTACCCATATCTCACCCATATCTCAATACTATTACTATCAGAGAAACTAATATTTCAATACTATAGATCTACTACCAGAGAAATTTTTAACCAATATCTCAATACTATTACTATTTGATAGAACCATATCACAACCCTTGCGAAATAGAGTTCTAAACTCAAGAGCAGCTCAAGAACAGTTCTTGAAATTTAGCAAGAATTCTTGAACAGCTCAAGAATAATTGTACTTGAACTGTTCAAGAATATAAATTAGGAACAGTTCAAGAACTTTTTAAGAATTTGTGATGTTCTTGAATTTTTCATAAACTGTTCTTGAATATTTTAATGACTTATTGACTCTGGTGCTCTTGAACTGTCCTTAAATTTGTTCTTGACTTATTTCAAAGACTGTTCTTGAACTGTTCCTAAATTTATTTTTGGTTATTTCAAAGGCTTTTCTTGAACATAATGTGTCTAACTATATCGCACTTAAAGATTTGACCTGATCAATGGACAATCATTCACTCTGTGAACTTAAGGCACTTGTTTTTCAAATTTTAGGTACATGTAGTAATAAGGGAATGAAAGATGTACTTGAGCGGTTCTTGAACACTTTAAGAGCATTTCATGTCCAGTTCTTGAACCTTGTTCTTGAATAATGAAAGAACTTTTCTCGAACTGTTCTTTAAATTTTCACAGGGGTATACTAGATTGACCCAATACTATTTCTATCAGAGAAACTCATCTACATGCATTGGTTCCTTTGGGCTATATATTTAAGTGGATTGGAGAGTTCACTCTAAGAAACCCTTTTATTGAAGCTCTGATGTGGTACACGCCTGTCTAGACCAATTCCCATGACTATACAAGAACCAAAGGCATTATAACAGAAAGTCAATTCAACTAAAGGCTAATAAATCAAGGCATGTAATATTTATTTCTTCAATTGATTGGGTACAATGAATCTTTGGCACAATAGCAGAACAGCACAAGATGATTAGTGTTTTTTTCTATCCAATATCCTGGAGGCTACAGCCTTAAAACCCCAATCACCACTGCAGCAGTCTACTAATTTTGCGACATCTTTCCTAATTTTCGTAAAAAATAAGGTATGATATTTCATGAGAATAGTCTGCCAGCAGACGATTCCCATGAAATATCATGCCTTATTTGTTATTTTTGAAAAAGCAGCAAAATCTGAAATGGGCCTCTGCTGCAAATTATACATTGCACTTTTAGTCTTATGAGGAATAGCTTTTAGCCAACCAACATGATCCTACATTGTATATACAGTAAAAACTCGAAAATTTGAATTTCGATTTTTTGAAAATACTCACTAATTCGAAATAAATTTTGGTCACCCTGGATTCAGAGAATACAAGCTAGTATTCATGATATATATAATAACATACCGGTATGTTATTGGTGCGTAGAAGACACATCTCAATCTCCTTGAGGCATTTCTTTTTCTTGCCCAAAACTTATGCTTGATAGAAAAAAAAATGTTAATAATTTTGGGTGTATGCCATGTCCTTCCCTCTTGAAATAGTTTACATTATTATAATCCACACTTTCCAAGGAAGGAACACTCCCTATATGAGTTAACTGGTAGCAGGCCTGCTGAACTGCAAGTGGAAGATCCCCCATGTCCACAAATTGCGTACTCCGCAAAACACACTTAATCAAAGAAAAAAAGAGAAAAATCACAAGGGGCCTTGCTCAAACTTACTGTACCATTTATACAAAGCAGTTTTCTTCATAAAACCATTTTTAACATTTAGAATGTGCCCATTCTTGATTTTTTGTTTGCTTCACAAAATTTAATAGCAAACCGCTTTTCCAGGGCAGCAAATTTGCTTATTTAGATTATCTGTATTATGCGCTTTTGTTTGACATTAAATGACGTCAAAATTTGCCACAGAGCTTCTGTTTGAACAATGAATTCCTGGTTTGAATTGATGAAAACCTTATATAATATCATGTGCGCTGGATATTGTTACCCTTATGCTGTTAGCTGACATGTGTTCCACATGTTTTGTTTGTTTGTTTGTTTTGTTGCTTTACGTCCCAAGCCAACAGCCATGGTCATTGCGGGACGGTCAGTTCACCTAACCACACTTTTTCCTGGGAAGGCTTGTACAAGCGGTTAACCAGTAATTTGTGCACATACTTTCGCTTGTAACTGACAACAACTCTTCTTGAATGAATCAGCGGAAGATAGGAGAATGACCGTAGAAATCATTTCATGATCAATCTCCACGAACGTATGGGACCGGATCGGGATCAAACTCGCAACCCCTGGATCTGCAGTCAGACACGCATCTGTAGCCAGACATATTACCGACTGCGCTACGTGGCCCGGCACCACATGTTTTGAAATAAGCTTCCTTAATTAAAAAATACATCAATAGGGAGCACAGTGGCTCAGTGGTAGAGTGCTTGACTCGAGACTGAGGGGTCGCGGGTTCAAGCCTCACCAACGTCACTGCGTTGTGGTCCTTGAGAAAGACACATTTATCCTAGCTTAGTACTCATTCAACCCAGGAAGACCCATCACTATTTAACTGAAAGATTGTTGATGGGACGTAAAGAATCAAATCAAACAAAAACATCAAAGATCAGATTCTGTAAATATTAAAAAGATCGCTAAATTGACAATAATTATATAGCAATTTTCCATGAATTTCTGGATGACCCCTTGTATGTAATGAACCATTGCTTCTTTTTGAATATATAAGATGTGGGC
The DNA here is from genome assembly GCA_964019695.1 of Loripinus fragilis. NCBI lineage: Eukaryota > Metazoa > Mollusca > Bivalvia > Lucinida > Lucinidae > Loripinus > Loripinus fragilis. Next base: position 658,565 of record OZ026525.1, read on the forward strand.
CCAAAAACCTTAAACAGTCTTTCCCGCTACCTGACCACGCTTTTCATGAAATTTGATCACAATTGGCCAACTGACATCATAGAGGTAATTACTTTTTTTGATAATGTGAACTGGTGAAAATGACGGACTGCATCCTGACCATTGCCATACTTATACCTCACTTAAGCCTTTGGCTTTGGTGAGTGAACACTGCTAGTTGCTTATGCCATGTGGGCTGCAGGCCTTTAGTTAAGTGTGTAAAAGAGAAAAATAATTTTATTATTTCTTAATCAAAACATATGTTTTGGGTGCTCAAAAGAACTGTCTCAATCATTGAGACTGTTCTTTTGAGCACCTAAAACATATGCTAAAAATTATGGGTAAGAAAATATGTACAATTTTACGCTGAAAATTTTGTTTATCTTAACATGTGGGGACTGCCACCAGAGGCTGTTCCATCACACTTTTGAATGAATATACACTATATTTGGGCCTCGTCGCGAGAAAACCTGTCTTCAGGGTTTCAAACAAAGTCAGATTCAAACCAGCCTCCTCAGCTACAGAGACTCGCTAGAATAGTGAAATTTCGCTTGTAGCAAGTTTAAATATGATATTTTCCAATAAGCGAATAACAAAGGCGCTGATCAGACTGCGCGGATGCGCAGGCCGGTCTGCGCATTTGTTATTCGCAAACTCCTGAGGACGGGTTTTCTCGCGTTGAGGCCCATTAAAATTTGTCTTATGTCTTACCGTAATTGACTTCCGGTAGAGTAGTTCAATTGTTGATCAAACTTGCTGCTTTTAGTTGATCTAATCTATAAACCAATTAATGAAAGACTTTATTGACTGGGCATACAAACAATAAATATTGCTTAGAATACAGAATTATTACTTTTAGTGAGTTCTATTACAGTGTTATAGACTATCCATCTAAATTATGGATTTTTGGATGGAAAAACATATTAAGTTCTGCCAGCAGACAGACAGAGGTCAAAATAGCAAAACAGAAGAAATTATAGTTATTTTTTAAACATCATTTGGGGATGCTGGACCTTGGCGAGATTTTGGTGACAGTTTTATTTTCATGAATAGAGTTAAAAGAAATATTTGCAATGTTAAAAAATTGTGACTCAGCCATGATTTGAGCAGCTAGCTAGTGGCATTGATTTCCATCAATGTGGTATGTGCGACCAGCAAAGCCTACGATCAGCCTGCGCATACACACAGTCTGATCAGAGCCTTTGCTAGTCACTTGAATATTCTATGAGTGTTACTACTTACTGAACATAATTTGGAGTTTCTAAGCTTAAAAGGGGGCTGCACAAGCTCGTCTGAGTCTACACTTGTCAAAATGCCTTATTGTTGGAAATCACATGTCACGGCTCATTTATCTATTTTATCAGTCACCCCTAATATTAACTGAATTGTTTCAACATAACCTAATAAACGTTTCCTATCTCACGGCATGTTACCTTTATCAGGTCATGATGACCTTGCACTTTTGAATGACTTCGCTAATGACGCTGAATCAACACGAAAATTGAAAATTATGTCATAATCGCTAGTTTGAAGAGTAAAACAATGGGTAAACTGATAAATAGAATACCAGGTTCACGTATTTTGATATCAAGTTTACCAGGTTGGCTTTGAGAACGCATGTTGAATCGCTCGGCAAGCCTCGCAATGTCAACAAGCGTTCTCAAAGCCTTGCCTGGTAAACTTTATATCAAAAGACACTCACCCAGTATTCTTTATATCAGTCAATGGTAGAGTTATTACCCCGATTTGTGAGGCATATGCAAAGTTTTGTAAAAATAAAACTCTCACAAAAGTTCTGTGCAAAATCAGAAGCTTACAATCACAGCGTTTGGATTGAAGGAGGAGAGGCTTGAGGTTTTACCTTCCATTTAACAGCAATGGTCATGTCGAGACGGTCAGTTCATTTAACCACACCAGGTAGATAGATGGCCACACTTGTTCCTTGGCAAGCAGGACTAAGCGGTTAACCAATAATTCGTGCACAAACTTTCATTTGTAATTGACAACAAACCTTCTTGAATCAGTGGATGGAGGAGAATGACCATAGAAATTATTTCATGATCAATCTCCACGGAAGTATGGTCAAACTTGCAGTTGGACTCTCTACAGGCTGCCCTATGGGAGCGGTATTTCTTTTATTGAGTTACTCTGAATCATTTGCATGCTGGGTAATTTTCCTGCCCATTTTGTCGTCTGCTAAGTTTTTTCAAAACTGACAGTTTCAAAAAGTTCTTTCTGGGACACTATCAGAGTGTCAAACAGTTTGTATGTTCTGACGGTTCTGATCTAGGTCCAGACTCTTTACGAATATTATCAGGGGACAAAAAAGTTGTCACTGGCAAGGAAAGAGTAAACCCTTAATCTACCAACATTTTTGTCCTGAATATGTCATCTACTCATTATCAGTGTGGGTAGTCATGTGGTTTTTGTTTGGATACACTGCATGGATGTTCGCATACACTGTACGGATATTCTGATCGAATGTTAGTAGATTTCTCGATTATTTCTCATCTATACCCAGAAAGTTATACACAATTAATGCTACCAGTATATCTTCTTTAAGCTTCTTAATTTCAAAACAAACTCTGTCACAAAGAAAATAATTTTTGTCCGTACAGTTTATTTCTATAATTCAGGCTCGATCTTTGCCACTAAAGATTTTGTGACAGAGTCTGTACTCACAGTAAGACGCTTTATGAGGATATCATGGCATCGTTAGATAGGGAAAAATGTGGATAACTTTCTGGGTAAAGATGAAAAAAAAAACACAGAGAAATCTCTACTTACTTATTGTGGAAAAGAAGTCCGATATTTTTCTGTACAGTGTATCCAAACAAAAAACCATGTGACTACCCACGCTGATTATATCAGATCTGCTGCATTAATGTTCAAATGCTCTCATATTACCCTGTAGTTATTGCATTTGGGCCTTGACGCGACAAAACCTGTCTTCGGGTTTTTTGAAAAAGCGAGGCTAAAACCAGTCTCCTAAGCTACACAGACTATCTAGAAATTTGAAATATTGCTTGTAGCAAGCCTAGATATGATACTTTCCAAAACGTGAATAACAAAGGCGCTGATCAGACTGCGCGGATGTGCAGGCTGGTCTGTGCCTGTGTTATTCACAGACCACCAAAGGCAGGTTTTCTCATGTCAAGGCCTATTTTATCATGGAAGCAAACAAAATGAACCCTGATCAGACTGCTTCTGCGACATTAGTCTGATCTAGGTCCACATTGTTTGCAATATAGGCTACTAAAGTACACAAGCAGACTGGAAGCAGACAACAATTGTCATGAATGACAAAATGACAGGAAAAGTCAACCAGTCATGGTAATTCGATGGTTTTGTTTGCTTGATTTGATTCTTTACGTCCCATCAACAATCTTTCAGTTATAAAGGGACGGGTCTTCCTTGGTTGAGCCAGTACTAAGCTAGGATTAATGTTCTTGCTCAAGGATACAACGCAGTGACGCCTGTGAGGCTCGAACCCGCGGCCCTTCGGTCTTGAGTCAAGCACTCTACCACTGAGCCACTGCGCTCCCAGATAATTGGATGGCTTTGGCTCAGAATTTCAGGAGTCAATCAGCCAAAACAGACAATTTTTGTAACTACATTTTGCTATGAGATTTTTCTCACATTAAGCCAATTTAAAAAAAATTTGGGCAGAAAACAGGCCTCTTGATAAAAATGTTGTTGTTGTTTTGTTGCTTTACAAGAGACTGGGACATTGCATACCACATGGCGATACAGTGACCGAATAGCTGTATTATAGTATATAAGATCAAAATAATTTGGGTACATACATATCATGAAGAAAGGTGGGTTACTTAATCTGTATTGGTGAATCCTGTAAAATGCTACCAAGAAATAAAGAAAATAGTTAAACCTTAATGCGCCAATCGCAACAAAAGTCGTCTGCTTTTCTCGTCTGCTGAAATGTTCAAGAAGCCTCTATGGCAAACAGTGTGGGCCCAGATCAGACTGCTCCTATAGGAGCAGTCTGTTCTAGGTCCACGCTGTTTGCTTCTATACTTAATTCGTCAGTAATGCTAGGCAATTTTTTGCAGCAGACGACTACAGCAGACGACATTTTCAGATGCATTTTTTTTCTTGGCGCTTTAAGGGTTAAATTGATATAAATCTAGATCTAAAATTCTATGCTTTGTTTAATACTTTAAGACATTAAAAACAATGCAGGCCATAATCAGTCACTGCGTCATGCAGCATCTAACCTAAATCAGAATCTATAATGTTTGTCTTCTAGATCAATTATTCATTTACAGCTATTCAAAAATTGTTTCTTCCATGATGATCTGGCAATTCTTTTCATGAAAAGCAAGTTTAATTCCAAACATACTTTAATATCTTTGATCTATTGTTGGTAGCAAATTCACATTCCTTGTTTTAAAAAGATATTACTCTCTTTAATCTCTTGCTGGTACTCATTACGGTACAATTAAAATCAGTTTTTGAACCAATTTTTATATTTATATTTGTAAAAATACAAATGTAATCATAAAGTAATTATAGAGTAATCATGATTACACGCTATTTTGCAATATAATTGATTACATAATGATTACTTGTAATCATAAAAATCCATGATTACAGATTCCTTTATGATTACTGAAAAAAGTAATCTATTACAAGTAATCATGATTACAGATTACAATTACCCTATGTCTGTTTACGCCCCAGGCAACAACTTTGGTCAAGGCTGGCCAGTCAGTTCACCTAACCACACTTTTCCCTGGACAAGCTTGAACAAGTGGTTAATCAGTACTTCGTGCACATACTTTCGTTTGTATCTGGCAATGTGTGATTAAAATTTAATTTTCTTATTTCTTAACCAAAGCATACCTTTTAAGATATAAGACTCACAACATGCACCATGGGCATTTGGCTTGGTCAATAACTAAAATAAAATAGGGCTTACTGTATACATTAACCAGCATTCTGGCACAAAACCAACAAGGCAGTAGTGGCTTGTTTGTATGGATGGAGGGAAAAATGGAGTGTGCGCAGAGAAACCACAGCGCACTTGTACAGAACAGCCAATACCTTGAGTACACAACTAAGCACAAGATATAGGTCCATTTATTGGGATAGGGATGCTGCCAGAGGGAAAGTGTCTACGATATATCGAGACCTACGATTCTATACCGGTCAGGCTACACATCTACAGCACTGATTCACTGAATAATACGGACAAACATGAAATTATGTTTTATTGAAATGTTACATTGTGGAAAACAGCATTATATCATTATTAGGTTCCTGGTTGCCCTCTGGATCCGTGGCCTTTGATGCACCCACACTCCAAACGATTATCCTTTATTAATAATGATTAACACAGGTGTCAGTTTTGCACTCATGTTTTATAATGACCCCCTTTCATTCCCTGGGGCAGGGCTGGGGTAGACCTATGCACGCTTCAGTTATCAATTAATAATCTTTAAAAAGTCAAGAGGAAACTGGAAATATGACCTCGGCCAAAAAAGTGGTCCGGCTAAAACCTTTTTTGCGCAAAAAAGTGGTCTGGTGACGGCCTTGAAAGGTTTATGTCCCTTTGCTGATATTTACACATATTTTGGGTACTTTTTAGAGCGGATGTAGTAGGTATTTTCATTTTTATTGGTATAAATACTGTATAGAAAAACATGCTGTATGCCAAGGGACTATAGAATTCAATCATTTTAAAGCATTTGGCATGTACATGGAGGTTTATGTTAGCATTTAAGAACAGATTCGAATACGGATCCTCCAGAGGTTTATTTATTTTTTTTTGGGGGGGGGGGGGGGGGGATATTGGCAATCTGATTGGATTATTTTTTTACAATTCAAACAGTAATCGCTTGATTTACTCCTGAGTACTCCAAAGTGCCCAGTTTAGCTTGTTTTAGATGGCTGTTCTGGCGTACTCCGTGTACTCTAAAATTGCTAAATCAAGTCCGCACGGGCTTCTGCAGTCCTGCCAAGTCTCACGCAACTCGCGTGTGACACACGCAAATCCATGTTTTCACATGCTCACACGCCACCAGATAAAATCTCACGAGAACTGGTAAAAATATCTCTACGTAATTCGTACAAAACATACATATTTTAGTCCTAAAATGTTTGTATTTCCATATTTATTTGTATCTTGGTCAACAAGACGCAAAATAGTCTTGATCAGACTGGCGCTTTGTTTTCCGGTATAAAAACCAACGATTCCAATAGATTCTTATCTATCAATGACCCAATGACGAATGTGTCAATAGTCGCTGGTTGTGTTGGTCTTTACTTTCGCGAAAGCAGGAAACAAGCCGATTGCTCACTGCACCAAGGGCTATAAGTGACACAGAACGAATCATGCATTCATGGGCAAGTTACAGACAAATTTTGTAAATGTATTTAAAAGGTAATGAAGTCCAACTAAGTTATTTTACTTGAGTAAAATAATTTAAGTAATTGACTAGTGACATTGATTCGTACTATGTAGGATTAATCTTTAGAATGGTATTTTTAATGTCAAATATGTTAGAATATAGCAGTGACCTATATTAGAGTGACTGGACACTTCATTTTTCAGCCATATAGGTATGTCGTGGTATGTGTCACGTGACTTACGCCTGGTGCGCCTTTTATCGTACACACTCAAAATGGCGATGCAGCTTGTGAGACCGCTGCAATTATAGGTACATTAAAGAGCGTACTTTGTCGTAAATATCGCTTATTGGTACATTTTGTTAATAACAATCGAAAAAACATATATGAAATTTTGCAAAATGCTATGTTTCTGCAATGTAAAAACTAATCCTATTGAGTTATGACCGTGTAAATATCGGCTGATTTTAAGAAAGTTGCGGAAATCGGCAAAAATGGCTTCAACAATACCTCTTTCACTCTGACGAATAGAGCTTCAAACATGGCTATGTCTGTGTCTCAATTTATCAATATTCATAAACTAAGATGTCCAATGATTCATAATTATTGTTATTATATAATTTTGGTGTTTATAAAGATGTTAAAAATTTAGCTTAACAATAGAGAAATTAAGCTGTGTATTCTAAAATAGAGATAAAAGCCAATCTACCTGTGTAAGATACCCGACAGTGTTATTTGAGTTGAGTATTGGTATTTCATTGGAGTTTCTAGTCACTCTTATATAGGTCACTGAATATAGCTAAAAAGGTAGCTAAATGAAAGGTCCAAAAGCATGTTTTTAGTGCCTCAGAATGCAGGAAATGGCATCTACACTTTCAAAATTTTCCGGACCCCCCTAGCAAGCTCCCTCGCTACGCTCGGTTGACGAGAGCACAATAATCTCACACTAATCCATTTTTAAAACTTGGCAGCACTGCTTCTGGTTCTGGAAGCACTATAGGTGTAAGATTACGCCTCGGAACGTCATTTTTGGTTTTGACACATTCTAGAACAATCTTACAAACTAAGTTATGGTCCCACACCGCCTCGATAGCTCAGTTGGTAGAACGTCCGCTTTCGGAGCCGGAGGTCGTGGGTTCCAATCCCGCAGCCGCACCATACCAAAGATGTAAAAAATGGTACTAGCAGCTCCCTTGCTGACGCTCGCATTAAAGGGGTTGTGCTAGGGAGATAAAGACAGGTAAGTATCTGTTAAAGATACAAGGCCGTCGTCGCCGGTCCGGCAGGACGGCGAGCGCCGGACCACTTTTTTGGACGAGTATGCTTTCCGTCGTGTCTATTTTTTCTTGTTTTGGCTCATTTTACTTTGCGCTTACATTGCGTATATCTGATGATGCAATCCTCAATAACGCTCGTTGCGCGTGTCATCCATAGACCGACCTAGCCAAGGTGTGAAAACATTGAAAAACAATGCAACTATTATAATATGACAGTTATCATACTTATGGGCCGTGTCGAGAGAAAACCTGACGTAGTTGCATTCGAAGATTAAAGGCGCAGACCAGCCTACACATCCGCGCAGTCTGATCATTGCCTTTGTTGTTCGCCCTCTTGAAAGTATAATTGATAAACTTGCTACACGCTAAATTGCAGCTTTCTAGTTACATGTACTCTCTGTAACTGAGCAGGTTGGTTTGAGTCTTGCATGGTCGTAAACCCCGAAGACAGGTCTTCCCGCATTGAGGCCAAGATAATTTCTATGCGCCAGTTTCATTTCTCTCAAACTTCTAAATAACATGTCGAGCGACGAAGTATTTTAAACGTTACGAGCATCGTGTGCATGTGTTGTTACAATTCATTCCGTTACGGATATACAAGTTCTGTCTGTTCCAATTCAGCCCAAGACTTTTCGGTTCCCCCAACGTTCATTCGACTTTAAGAAGCATGAACTGAGAAGGGCTTAGCCGTCGTACTTCGACAGTAGGCCCTGGCTTCATTTCGATGTTCAAAGCCAAAGATCTCATGTTATGCCTATCGACAAGGGAACTGCTCAAGGAAAGCTGTGTACTAATAGAAAAAACCCCACTTAATATGAAGTACAACCATGCGCGGACCCAGAAAGTTAATGCAAGAGGAGGTCCAACTTTGACTTTGACTTTTTTTTTAGTAGATTAGGAGAGGGAGGATCAAAATACCACCATAGGCGAGCCATCATCGGACCGCCAGCGAAACGCCATTTAAATGGCGTTTCACTGGCGGGCCGATAATTACCCAACATTGAATGCTGGCTTGGTAGCTTTGTGATTTTTCAGGAGATCTGGACCAGTATTGCTTAGAAACCCTAATTTTTCTGTGATTCAAGGGGGGGGGGGGGCTGGATCCGCCCATGACAACCAAGGATCAGTGCTAAAAGTACTTTGCCAAAACCTGTGGGAACATACTAGGTGACATAATGTCTAAGAAATATGCTGAAGAAAAAAGTAAAAAAAAATCGTGACTATCTAAAAAACGATTTTGTTAAGCATTCGGTTTTATCACATTCGGTTTTCTATCTTTTCTAGCAAAAATCGTGACTGAAATCTGGTCCCAAACGCATAAAAAAACGCATTAAAAACGCACATAGAAGCGCTAAAAATTCAAAATTTTCTCGGGGGAGACCCCCTAACCCAATTAACGCGAGGGGGAGTCCCCATCTCGAGCTCTCCCCCCCGGCACTCGATGATTTCCTCCGCCGGACCACTTTTAAATACGCGGCGACGGCCCTGAGATATAATTGTTATGTCGCAGAATAGCTCATGAGCTAATGTTGTCTGTTACATTATAAGCGACGTTAAATAAGGCTTCTTTATCTTTATAAGCACTACAGCCTATTCCGATACCCCACCCACTTGTGCAATTATAACATTGCCATAGATAACTCTAACGAAAATGTACACGTATACAAAAAATACACATTTGCGTTCGACGAAATTAGAGAAGATATAATACATCTAAAAATCATGGAAGATCCGACACCTGGCTCAAATGTTTACCTTAAAATGACAAGCACCTGGCAGCAGCATCACTTCCTGTTTACATTTCTAGTTTAAGGTAGCGATGACCGACTTTTTCATTCGTCAAAACTCGGATGTTTCCGTCACGTCCGTAACTCTAACATTACCTCGTCTGTATGAAGTAGGTTGATATGCGTCTACTCCTCTACCAAAAATAAAGAGGCTCTCGTCCGGCGATTTACCACTTCCGCGACTACAGAAAAATGCTATGAACGCTAGATTTAGACAATATTCTGAGTAATTCAATGATAGAAAAACAAAATTTCTATTTTAGGAAAAATAATAAAAGGTTTTAAACTTAAAATATGGACAAAAAGCGAACTTTGACTTTGTACGAAAATGGGAGTGACTATGTACGTCACAACCATTCTCGCGAGACCTGACGATACCTCATCTAGATCTCTCGCATTTCGCCCTTTGCATCATGGGTAACTAGCGATATTTGGCTAGTCTCGTTCAATTCTCGCACTCTTGTAGTGACAGAATTTAGTGTTAAAAATAGCAAAAGGTTATTTTTTTGACAGTTTATCATTTCTCTTTTAGTCAATATTTTCTGAATGTAAAGCCCTGAGTCATGCAAGCAGTGATCGTTTAATTTATTTTAAATAAAAATGGCGGCTCAATCCCAGTGTGCACCGAGCGAAAGGCGACAGGTTTGTTCGTGCTAACGAGCTTCCGGTGCGACAATGACGTCACAACAAGTTCACATGATTTTCGGAATACCCAATATTCAAACCGCATTCAGAACAGAGCCTGTTTAGTAGAAGCCGGTGTCAAACCCTTATGTATTAGAAGAGAGGAGCTAGCAATCAGACAAGCGGCAAGAATAATGATGAAATCAGATGACACACCAATAAAAATAAGCTGGGATAATTTCATTGAAAATGATCAAATAGAGAGGAAAATTTCACCTTTTGGAAAAATGAATGTACAAATAGCAGACATGTCAACTAACACAGACATTTCTCTACACAGTTTAGAAAAAGAATTTAACTTCCTTGAGTCACTTCAACCAACAAAAAAGTCTCCAGAATACTGGCATAATTTAGGCTCATCAAAATCTAGGAATGCACAACAGGAAAAATTATCAAGAGAGATTATAGAGGATCTTATAGGCAACTGTGATGCAGAAACTGCAGTGGGTTTTACAGATGGTTCATGCCTTGGTAATCCAGGACCTTGTGATGCCGGAGCATGCCTATTCGTACCTGGAGCTGTGGACCTAATCATGCTCAAACAGCCGGTCAGCAATAGAGGATCTATACTACTAGGAGAGTTAGTAGCCATCAAATTGGCCCTCAAACATATACTTCAATATAAAACAGTACGGCAAGCAGCAATTAAGAATATTCACATTTTATCTGATAGCCAGAGTGCTGTGGGCCAACTAGTGCTAGGTTGGGAGGCCAAGTCTCATCAACATACATTGCAAGAAGTGAAAACCATTATCAAACAGCTAGAACAAAACAACATATCAGTAGAAATATCATGGACACCGGGACATGCAAACATCAAAGGCAACGAATACGCAGACAAGTTAGCCAAAGAAGCCGCTCAAGAGGCCAAGGAAAAAGAAAATTTGCCTCCTGTAATTTCTTTAGGAGATGTAAAAGAAGCAGCCAGGAAGTCAGGGCTCATTAAGTGGCAGGAGATGTGGGAAAAATCAGATAAAGGTAGACACCTTTTTCAGCTCAGATCTAAAGTTGATTTCAAATTGGATCACACATTTCAATCTTCCTTTGGAGAAAAAATTATTACTCAATTGAGGACAGGCTACACAGAGTTAAACGAATACCTACAAAAATGCAATATAAAAAAAGATGCAAACTGTGAATGTGGAGAGAAAGAATCTATAAATCACTACCTGCTGGAGTGTGAAAACTATGAAAATGAAAGAGAACAAATGAGAAAAAGACTTTTTGAGTGCTGTGGAATCATTCATTTGGACATAAATATGTTATTGGATGCAAAACCAGAGGATGATTACAGGGAATGGAGAGACCTTATTCTGTCAGAGCTTGAGACCTATGTGGATGGGACCAAACGTTTCACCACACGAGTACTGAGTCAATAGCCGCGCACCACCAAATACCGCGAGAGTATACGCAAGTAAATACCAGTGTGTAAAGAAGATACCTGCGAGGAAATTTGGGCCTTCTGGCCTGAAATACGGAAATACGGAAATACATGATACGTCGTATTCAAAATGTCTGCCCCCGTCGCAAAAAAGACAATCAACAAACGGGAAACTGATGAAAAGGCATATTTTACCAAAGCTTCACTATTTGATTTGATAATTTGGAGGAAATAAACGTTGGTCATTTTCGTCACAAACAAATCCAGCATCCCACACACCTGCTTGATCATAAAACTTTTCAAAGCACACTATTTTCAATTAGCTTTCACTCGATGCCATTATGTATCTACATGTATGTTCTTTTGAGGCTTTCAGCAGTGCGATTTGATATGTCACTCATTGGCAATCGCGGATCCAGATGTGTGTGGTGGTGGGGGGCCGGACCTCCCTGAAAAATCACAAGTTTTTTTGGTTTATATTGGAAAAAAGCTATTGGACCCCCCCCCCCCCCCCCCGGTCTGTATTTCAGTTGGACCCCCTGGAATCTTGTCTGGCCTGAATCACCCTGAGATTTCTCTAAGGCTTGGACTAGCCAGCAGACTTTGCCAGGAAACTGGCTTAATTCACTGCTATATAGTATAACCTTATGGACCATTCCCAGGGGTGGGGGGGGGGTTACTCTGATGAGGCCTTGATGTTATCGACTGCGCTACAGGGGCGCTACTGTCAATTCTAATCTTAACCAAAATGTGCTATGTCTCTTGATGTATTTACCTGCTTATAAGACTGACCCATAGTAAATGGTTTCATGAAATTTATAAAAAAAAATAAGATTGAATGGAGCAACATAATTTTTGTTGTCCATTTTTATTTATTGTAACCACACTTTCTCAAAGCTTTTGTTATGGTTGCTGAAAAGAACCGTCTCAATGAGATGGTATTGACATTTTTTTTTATTTATTTATCTATTTATTTATCTATCTATTTATTCACATTCATGCATTTATTCACATTTTTATTATTCATGTGCAAGTTTTTCATATGCTCAAGTACTTTTTCAATGTTGAAAAGTTGGCCATATATATGTTGTTAAGCAGGAGATTACATCACATCATTTGATGTTACCCAGACCTAGTCACCCTTTGGCATACCATTGTCTCTGACAATGTTAAAATGTATCAGTATGCAAAATGTGATCAAAATATATGTGTAGATCAAGAATTATGAGGATTTTCACTCTCAGACCATGACCAGCCAAAATGATGCTTGACAAGCCCTCATCACCAATTTGTCTACCAGTGAAATAAAGAATATGCAAAATTTGAGCCAAAAATACCATGTGGTTCAAGACTCAAGAGTATGAGCATTTTCACTTACTGACTACAACCTGCTAAAATGATGCTCAGCAAACCCTCGTCCATCAAAAAAGGCTGTTACACATGCCAGTGGTTAGATAATGTTGACATGCATTTGTATGCAAAATTTGATTCGAATATAACATGTGGTTCAAGAGTTATGAGCATATATTCATTAACTGAGAACAGACGGGTTCACATAGTGATTATAGAGCATACCCAAGGGTTGTGCAATTTATCTTAGGAATATCATGATGGAATTAGACCAAAAATTGCATAATGTATTGATATAACAAGATCTAGGTCATTTCAGGGAGACTTTCTCTCTCATACAATGACCTGAGGGGAGCATCTGTGTCCCATTTCACAGCAGGTCCCAGTTAAAGTTTTGAGAGTCTGAATTCAATAGCCTGCATCAGGGAAAACTCAGGCAGGGGAAACTAATATGAACTTAGGCACTACATAGATGCTGACATGAGCACTTTTGAAGTTTCTCTCCCTCTTTGACGGTCTATTCATCCAGCAATCCATGCATGTATATGTATCTATCTCTCTAGCTCCATTTTGAACATTATCGTGCCAGTTGTAATTAAAAAGAAAGAAAATGTTTAACTGTCTGTTTTACTTAAAAAAGAAAAGAATATGTGTGTTTCAGGTTACATGAATTTTTGAAATAGGGACATCTAAGGTAGATCTACAAAAAAAAAATATTTTGTTAAAAAAGTGTTTACATGGGGAGACTGCAGTGGTCTAGATAAAGATTTGGACCAATGGGTTTTCCACACCCTACTTTTTAATTTAATGAGTATTTTACTCCATATTTAAAATATCAAATTGCAGAAAATGCAAAGCCTTGTTAAAAGACCCAATATTTGCTTAACATATTTTAAAGAAAAGTTGCTTGTATCAAATACATGTTGCATTTTAGGAAAACTTCCAAGACTTATACAATAGGTGAATATTAAATAGTTTTTTCTTACTAAGAATAAAAGATTTCACCACAAATTGAATATCAGCACTGAAACATCAAACTGCAAAGGGTATTTTTACCCTTTAATTTAATTTTCAGTGCTGAATTCCAAAAAAAAAATGCTGAAATACCCTTTACCCCCTCTTGTCTGGAGCCCTGAGACTGATTGAACTGGGAAATCCCATAAAAAAGATTTAGGGACAAAAATTCAGTGTTTATGCTACCATTTGAAAAAAAAAAAAAAAAAGAAAAGTAAGTAGTTAACTTAAATTTTAGAATATTTTTTCTTGGTTTATATAAAAAAAATATCACACCCACCCTCCTTAAATTTAGAGGGGGGGGGGGGGGGGGGGAGATCTTTCAAAAACTGGGGGGATATCCCCCTGCCAAGAATGAACACTAAAAATTAGGCAGTCTGGTATCCTGAAAGATTTTTTATTTATTTTAGGCCTAAATGACAACCATCAAATCTGTGGTTTGGGCAGTGACTGCACACAGAAGCTATAAGTTTGGTCCTTATGTCACTTCAGTAGCATCAAAAGCTCACATTGTCATTACTGGATTTTCAAGGGAATGCCCCCCGGTCAAGACATGTACAAAATAGGGCACTATGTGATGACCTGCTAACTTTTCAGTTGAAGCAAAGTTCAATTACTTGTCAACAGAGAGTCAGAGTCTTTTTGAAGAGAAGCCAAGATGATGATCCCTAATGGCCTGACAAGAGATGACCCCTCAAGCATGCCACAGTCTCTACCCCTAGTTAGTAAACCAATATCTAACCATCATAAGATGGATATTGTTTGTATACCAGTTAGTTATTGGAGCAAATTGCCCAATATCATGTTGAACACACATTGGTCAACTATTGGACCGATATCGGTTTTGTCAGCAGGCCAATACTTTACCATCAGTTTATCATTTAAAAAAAAATGACTAAATTTATTAGGGTACATGTATCTAGTTTCTACTGGTCCAGGACTACCAGGCATATTTTATTTAAATGTGTGAAAGTTACAAACTTTCAAAATCCTGAACTTAAGAAATTAAAATCTCAAAACTTGCAATCTACCTACAAAATATTAAATGGTCCGTAATGAATTGCCTTTTTAAACTGAACTGAAATCGGATAAGCTACTTTAATCTGCCTATGGAAAGTCAGTCTCAAAATCCTGAATTCAGGAATAATCCTGAAAACTCAACAATGTATTTAAGCATCTGCTGATGTATGGCTTTACACATTAGCATGGCTAGCACTGATCCCTTTTTCATTTTCAGAGCTAGCACTAGACAGTTATCACATCTATCATGAGTTTTAGCCTTTTTAGGGCTCTAGTTTAGTGGCTTTTTGAGATAAAATCACTCTTTTTAAATTTGTTTTGAAGAAAGATTATCATATTTTGATAAGCAAACAACAGATCAGACTTTTTTCTGAGAAAAAGACTTTTAAAGCCACTTTATACACAGAATCTTACTGTTTTTATACAGGTACATGTATAAAACCTCTTGCATTTTGATCAAATCAAAGGTTATCAATTATTTGTTCCTCAGAGATTGACTTTAAATTCTAAATCCTTAATTTACAAGGGAGACAGCTTTTTATATTTCCTAAATGCTTTTCAAAAATGTTATATTTTGAATGATTTTTTTTTATCATTTTTATGTTTTTCATATTTTTGAATTAAAACAAAGCATCAGATCAGACTGCTAGCACTGGGGTTCGAACCCAGACATACCTCCAGGTGCTTACATATCATAACCTGAGGCTGTTCTGCCAATTGAACTATACTAACTTGTCAAAATCTGAGCTTTTTAAGAAAAGTTTGCAAGATTTGAAATGAGACACAGCTTGTATCTTGGGTTTGCGATCTTGCCAATTTCTTAACAATTTAAATCTCATAGTGAATTCCTGAAATAATGATATGTCTGCATCTAGGTAGTGCCTAAGTTCATATTAAGTTGAAATATATGTTTTGGGTGCTCAAAAATAAAAATCTCATCAAGACGGTTCTTTTGAGTATCAAAATTCAGTATTTTTAGGTTGAATTTCTATGGAAAGTCAGACTCAAAATCTCGTAAACATGGCTAACACTGATCTCTTCCAGATCAGCACAAGCCAGATATCACATCTGGGCCAATTTCTCATCCTAATCCTCTCCTTTTCTCTTCATTATCAAAGGTCCAGATTAAGGAACTTTTAATGCATAAAATTGTAACTATTTTCTTATTTGTTTTAAAACATTTTACTTCCACCAAGATTTGAATCTTGAACACTCACTCCAAGAGTGAGTAAGTTTTCTATTAGTCTATTACACCATGGAAGCTAATTTTGTTGTACTGGCTAGATTTCTATTAAATTTTGTTACTATAATTGAAGCATCCAAATCAGTTTCCAGCTGCCAACTTTTTTTACTTCCACCAGGATTTGAACCTGGAACCCTCACTCCAAGAGTGAGTATGTTTTCTATTACACCACAGAAGCTAATTTTGTTGTACTGGCTAGATTTCTTTTTTTGCTACTATAATTTTTACTCATCCAAATCAGTTTCCAGCTACCCAACTTTGTACTTCCACCAGGATTTGAACCTGGAACCCTCACTCCGAGAGTGAGTATGTTTTCTATTACACCATGGAAGCTAATTTTGTTGTACTGGCTAGATTTCTATTAAATTTTGTTAATATACAGGTAATTGAAGCATCCAAATCAGTTTCCAGCTGCCAACTTTTTTTTTACTTCCACCAGGATTTGAACCTGAAACCCTCACTCCAAGAGTGAGTATGTTTTCTATTACACCTCGGAAGCTAAGTTTGTTGTACTGGCTAGATTTCTATTTAATTTTGTTAATATAATTGAAGCATCCAAATCAGTTTCCAGCTGCCAACTTTTTTACTTCCACCAGGATTTGAACCTGGAATCCTCACTCCAAGAGTGAGTATGTTTTCTATTACACCACGGAAGCTAATTTTGTTGTACTGGCTAGATTTCTATTTTTGTTACTATAATTGATTCATCCGAATCAGTTTCCAGCTGCCCAACTTTGTACTTCCACCAGGATTTGAACCTGGAGCCCTCACTTCAAGAGTGAGTATGTTTTCTATTACACCATGGAAGCTAATTGTTTTGAAATGGCTAGATTTCACCAAAGCAGTGTCAGCATCAAGGCTTTTATTACATTACAGTGCTCTAAATTAAAAGATAATTTGTTACAATGAGTTCAACTCTTAATTTTAAAATTCAACATAGGTTTTATTAATAAAAATGTGAAAGTTTTATGATCTCGATAATGAAAAATGGCTTTTATTTTTTTTCAATATTTAATATGCATTGAATTTCAATAATTACAGAAAAAATGCCATTTTAAATTTTCCATTCATACTCTCTTGCTTGAGAAAATTTGAATGAATTAAGTGTCAAAATTATTTTCTATAATATAAAATTAAATGTGAATATTTTCAAATCCTTGCCAAATGATTTAAAGCACATTGTGTAAATAGTGTATCTAAAGCATAAAGAAAACTAGAAATGTGTCAATGGGACATAGATGCCCCCGCTATTGCCAAATTTGTGTAAATAGGGAATTGTCATTAACAAAGGGCAATAACTCCTATATATAAAATAACTAAAATGTACTTAAAAAGTGGAAGAAGAAAAAAAAAACAGCTTTGTCAATAATTTAAACCTTCATTCAATGTAGAGAAAAAAGGTTCAAGTGGCAAAATACTTTTTCTCAAGAAAATTTGAATGAAATGTCAGGGGTGTGGAAATGATAAAATTTTCTACTTGTCTAGGGACAAGCAAAAACCAAAATGTACTTGTCCATAGAATATTTTACTTGTCCAAAAGAACAAATTAGCTTATACAATGTACCTTACTATGCTTAAACTATTTATTCTTTCAAAAACAGTATGAAACCAGATCAACTCTTGTAAACAGTATGGATCCTGGTCAGCTGGCTTCTTGAAAACAGTGTAGATCCAGATCAGCTGGCTTCTGGAAGCCAGCTGATCAGGATCTACACTGTTTTCAATGCAAGATGTGAGCTTGTAATAATTAATCAAAATATGAAATACAGAATTGTATTAACTTAATACATTTGTACTTGTCAAGACAAGTAAATAGAAATTTATAACTTGTCCTGAATGAAATGGGACCAGGTCTGACAAGTCGGGCATGGTATTTCCACAGCCATGGAAATGTCATATTTTCAGAAAATTAAAATTCTCCAAATTGTGACACCCATGAACATGTAGGCCTCCAAATAAGACTCTCAGATATTAAAAATTATTTCCAAAGGAACTGTCTCAATGAGATGGTTCTTTCAATGTTAGAATTGATGGATTTATAAGGAATTTTATGCTCAAAATATTTGCTTAACTGGGCCTATGGCACTTATTTTTTTATTTCCATCACCAGAAGGAATAAAATTTATTTTTCTTAAAATTTGACTTTATGCTATGGAATCAGCTAAACATTCTTGAGGCCCATCCAGGGGTTTGGGAAATGTAGGAACAAGGTGAATTTTATGTTTGGGGTACAGGAGTGGGGATAAGTAATTTCATTCAGGGGAATAAGGAAACAGCCCCCTAACCAACCCCTGGGAGGGTCTGTGGGGAGATGAATGGGAACAAACCCTGGCAGACAGATAAAATTAGGAGCTCAGTGGTAGACACAAGGCAGGGCCCCTGGTGAGGCCCAAACCCGCAACCCCTTGATCTCGAGTCTAGCCCCGTCTGGTGACTGAAAAAATTGTTGAATGTGTCGTAAAGAATCAAAACAAAACATGTAATGTAACACTGGTGACTTATCCAGGGGTCCTAGAGTGATCCCCAGATGAGACTGAGCTGTGACCGTGTCTCCATGACCTTAGAGATCTGCTGCCTGCTGGTGGCATGTTAAACACTCACTTTTTCAAACTGAAACTGCTGGGGGGGATAGGTATGTTGCGTTGTCGTCCTTGAGCAAGACACATTTATCCTAGCTTAGAACTGGTTTAACCCAGGAAGACCCGTCCCTGTTTAACTGAAAGATAGTTGATGGGATCAAACAGTAAACAAACAAAATAGTATGTGCGAGCTGTCTTCTTGTGAATCTCCTTATCTGTCAGTGTCAATGCAAGGGAAAACGTGAAATCTATTTCACTAGATATTTGGCAGCACAAATATTTGTTGGCGTTCAAACCTTGTTAAAACTGTTACTCACTACATGAAAATATGGCAAACACCAACAGTATAGTAGTTGCAGCTATTGATAGAGAGTATTTTGCCATTATGTTTGCGAAGCGAGACCGTTGTTGTTGTGGCCGCCATCTTTAAAAGCGAAAGTAGTTCCAATATGGCGAGGTCCGATATACAGCCGAGTCAATGACGAAGGCTCTCGTAGTCATACGAGGTTTGCCGAATGCGACTTTTTAAGATCGAAAAAGCGAATCGGACAAGAAAGAACCGCATTACTGATATTTTCCCTCACTTTTGATCCATCCATCTTATATTACATATAGGTCACTGATCCATCCATCCATCCTTCCAGAATGGGGTATGAAACCCCCTACCCCGAACCCCGCACCCCTCACGGATATTGCCGAATTATCTCACGCAACAACTTGGGCATGAAAATTAATGAATTGGCTTTCAAAAGAAGCATGATATCAATATATAAATATCCTGAAAGTTTCGTAAATATTGAATTTGTGGATTTGAAGAAAATTAACAATTATTGTATCGTATGGGTATGAAACCCCCTACCGCAAGTGAATATATAAGAATGATGAATAATTAATATTGGTGTTTGTTATAGACCCCCCAAACAAAATGACTTTATTGAGAAGCTTGAAGAGGAAATGTTCAAAATTAGAACTGAGTCAGAAATATATCTTTTGGGTGACTTTAATATATGTTTTTTTTTCAGAAGTGCTCAAATTTATGCAGAAAATATCTTGGATTTTTGAGAATGTTCAATTTTACTCAATTAATTACTGAAGCAACTAGGGTAACCAGTAACTCTTCAACTCTAATAGATCACATTCTTAGTAATAGCTGTGAAAAAATATGCCAGTCCGGAACTATTAGCATTGGATTAAGTGATCACTTTTTGACATACATGACACGAAAAATAGTTAAAGGGCAAATTGGTAAGCACAATTTTGTGAGAATGAGATCACTGAAGCATTATAATAAGGATGATTTTATTTTGAAACTATCTAACATGAGCTGGGAGAGTGTTTTAAAGTGCTTTGATGTTGAAATGGCCTGGGATAGTTTCAAAACTATTTTCACTCAGTTTTAGATAGTGTGGCCCCGGTAAAAGAAATTAAGTTAAAGCAAAGGACTGAACCTTGGATGAACTCAGAGATTTTGCAAAACATTAGATTTCGGGATGAAACTTTGAATAAATTTAGAAGAACAAATGACCCTGATTTGTATAAAAAAATATTGTCAACTTAGGAACCTTGTGCAGAGAGAAACTAGGATATCGAAAAGAGATTATTTAACAAATAAAATTGAAGAAAATGTTGGTAATTCGAAAAAACTTTGGGATCAATTAAAAAAACTTGGGTATAGCAGTAAAAAGAAAGAAAGCAGTAATGTGGTTTTGGAAATTGATGGTGAAACTTGTTTTGACCCTAAAAAGGTGGCAAATTGCTTTAATGGATTCTTTACTACTGTTGCTTCTAACTTGGTTGACAAATTGCCTTCTAGTTTTAATTTATTTCACACAGAGTCTTCCACTTTTCAAAATTTTTATAAAGGTAAAAATGTTAAGGATGATGAATTTATGCTTATCCCAGTAAATGAGGATTTTATTTATAAAGAATTGTGCAAATTAAACCCTTCTAAAAGTACTGGAACTGATAATATTCATGCTAGATTTGTAAAAGATGCAGCTTCAGTTTTCAAAAAACCTATTGGGCATATCATTAACCTTTCAATTGAGAAAAATGTTGTTCCAAAAGATTTAAAAAATGCTCGGGTCGTCCCTCTGTTTAAGAAAAATAAGAGGAGCGAGGTTGGTAACTATAGACCTGTCAGTGTGTTGTCTGTTGTATCAAAAATCTTGGAAAGGGCTGTTTATACACAATTTGAAGATTACCTTGTGAAGAAAAAACTTCTGTTTGACTTTCAGTCTGGTTTTAGAAGCAACTTCTCAACTGACTCATGTTTAACATACTTGACTGATTATATTAAAACACAAACTTCTAAAGGTTTATATACTGGAATGCTCATGTTGGATCTTCAAAAAACTTTTGATACTGTTGACCATGACATTTTGTGCAAGAAATTAAAAGCTATGGGTATTAAGTCTGTAGATTGGTTTAGGTCTTATCTTTCTTATAGAAATCAGATTGTCAATGTGAATGATACAGAGTCTGACCCTTCACTTGTAACTTGTGGTGTCCCTCAAGGAAGTATTTTAGGTCCTCTTCTTTTCCTTTGTTATATAAATGATATGGAACTCAGTATTAGCTCTGAATGTAAATTGTTACTATATGCAGATGATAGTGCAATTCTGTACTCAAACAAGGATCCTCGGGTTATATCTGATAAACTTGGCTTAGAATTGGAGATGTGCAGCAAGTGGTTAGTTGATAATAAACTTTCCTTGCATATGGGGAAAACAGAATGCATAATATTTGGCTCTAAGCGGAAACTCAAGAAAATCAATAATTTTTCAGTTGAATGTAATGGACATACAATTAAGGCACAACGTTCCGTGAAATATCTCGGTCTTACTTTAGATGATCAATTAACTGGGGAGGCTATTGTTAACTCTATTGTTCAAAAAGTCAATGGTAGGCTTAAATTTCTTTATAGACAATGTAACTTTTTGGAGGAAAAACTTAGGAAATCCATATGTTCTGCACTTATCCAATGTCACATAGATTATGCATGCTCCTCGTGGTACTCAGGTTTGAACAAACAACTTAAGAAAAAACTTCAGATTTGTCAAAACAAAACAGTTCCGTTCATTAAAAATCTTGGCCCTAGATCTCATATTGGTTTCTTGGAACTTAATAGTCTTAGTATGTTGAATGTGGATTTCAGGGTAAAACAACTTCGTCTGAGTCATGTGCATAAAATTTTCAATGGACCTGGCCTGTCGTATTTGTCTGAACAATTCATCAAAGTTTCTGATATTCATTATCATTTCACCAGAGGTAGTACTGAAAACTTTATAAAACCACTGCAATTAAAAACCATGTTATTAAATATTGCACAACAGTTTATGAAAGAAATGGTAAAAATTTATTTTGGTCTATTAAAAATTCAGGTGAAATTCTTAATAAATTGAAGTCTAGAGGTTTTCTAGCATCTGGTTTGTCTACATATGATTTCTCTACTCTCTATACTACATTGCCTCATAATCTAATAAAAGAAAAACTAACAGAATTAATTGAACAAACATTTAACAGAGAGGGCTCACTTTATTTGGCCTGTAATGATAAAAATGCCTTTTTTACTTCTGAACAACCTAAACGATATAAATTGTGGTCATGTCAGAAAATGTGTGATGCGCTCCATTATCTTTTGGACAATATATTTATAAGATTTGGCTCAAAAGTATATATACAAATTGTCGGTATTCCAATGGGTACTAATTGTGCTCCTCTTGTTGCAGATTTGTTTTTGTTTTGTTATGAGAGAGACTTTATGTTATCTCTGTCAGACAATAATCAATCTGATGTTGTTGAAGCTTTTAACTCTACCTCCAGATATTTAGATGACTTACTTAATATTGATAATCCTTATTTTGAACAAATGGTAGGTCAGATATATCCCACTGAACTTCAGTTAAATAAGGCGAATTCTTCTGATACTGAAGCTCCGTTTTTGGACTTGAACTTGTCAATAACAAATGGCATAGTTTCTTCTAAAATTTATGATAAACGGGATGATTTTAATTTTGAAATAGTAAATTTCCCATTTCTTGATGGAGATGTTCCTCGCTCTCCTTCCTATGGTGTATATATTTCTCAGCTTATTCGTTTTGCTAGAGTATGTTCTAATGTTGATGACTTCAACAACAGAAACTTATTTTTAACTGCTAAATTATTAAAACAAGGTTATAGATATCATAAAATTCGAAAAGCATTTTCTAAATTCTACCACAGACACTCAGAGTTAATTGTCAAATACAACATTGGGTTAAAAACTCTTCTGCAACGAGGCATATCAGAACCTATATTTTATGGTGATTTAGTCTATAAATTCAAACGAATTGTTCGAAAACCTAATTTTAGTGATCAATTCAAAAAGATAGTTAAACGTTATATAAGGGTTGGATATAACTTGGATATCATGCGACAATCTGCATGCCTAGTTGTAAACCCAATCACGGTTTATAGCTATGGTTTCCTCTTTAATTGCACGACGGTGGGTCAGGCCTCAGACTCTATGACGGCTCTGGCGTAAAGCTTTAATCGGTGGGTTGGTGCCTGATGCTTATCTGTAGCTGGACCCACAGTGGCTCAACTTGAGGTTTTCTTTAGCTCTGACTATCTGTGAGTCATGAGCCCTTTTCTTTGTTTCATCATGGTGTAGTAATTTGATTAGAGTGTTTTTCCATGATGATACATTGCATTAGTTAGATGGCCTCCATGCGAGCTGAACATTTTTTGTACTTCAACAACAGCAGAATCTAGGGCGAAGATTTGGTACCAGTTAAATGCATTTAAGCCCCCCGGTGGCTTAGGCTGCTGTCGGTTCTAAGGCGGCGGTTCTGTTGTTGTTGACTTTCTGTTTATTGTTACTCCCATTGTGGGAGTCTGTAATTGTTCTATGTTTTGTTGCACGTTACTTTATGTCCATTTTAGTATTGCAATCATCTTGATGGGGAAGAGAGAGCTGATTGCTTTGCTTAATTTGTCTTCCTGGTGTCTCGTGATGGTTGAGCGGCTCTTCCTCACGGTGCCACGGGGTTGTCTGCAGTTTGTGATTGTGGTATTTCCTGATCATACTCATTTACTATTTTTTATAGTACCTTCTGTCAATGGTGTTGCAGCAACAACTTTTTATTACAGTGGAATTAAAGATTGGAACTCTCTACCCTCGAATGTCAAACAAAAGTGCACTTTCAATGGTCTCAAATCTGCTGCAAGACAATACCTTAGATCTCAACTGCAACTTATGGAATCTGATACCTATGCTTATTATTAATATGCATTTAGCATTTCAATTTTGCAACTTAGGTTTATGTCCCCTCCTCTCCTAACTGCTTCTTGGATCTAACCAACAGGACCCCATTGGAAATAAGCCTTAGGGCTTTCATGGGCTATCCTGGGTTATTTCAACACTCATACATTTTGCCTTTACATCATCTTTCATTAAAATACCAAATTTTGTTTTCATTCATCTCTCGCACTCTTATTCCGGAGTGTGAGATATGAATGAGATATCATTCATTTTCACCTTTTATGTTTTGTGCCTAGTCAAAAAGTGATCTCTTAATTTATAAAATGCATAATTGTGACGATATGTTATAACCTAGTTCACTGTGATAATCTTAATGTAATATTTGTGCCAGATCCATTCAAATTCATCTTAAATTATTCAAATTCATCTTAAATTATAAGTTTTAATAGCATCAGAGATTTATTTAACTTTTTTTTATTTAAATTATTTCATATTTTAAAGTGCTAAATTAATGTGATATTTAATGTGCTATATGTTTTAATTTGCTGTTGTATATGTATGTATGTGTTGATTTTACCAAATAAACATCAATCAATCAATCAATATAGATATGAAACGCAACGGCAATAAATGGTACCATAGGTTGGCGCCGTAAAACTGGTTTAAGCCCTCCAGTAAAATATTTTACTGACCGTTCCAAGGCGGTACTTCTTTTGTGGATCTTTTATGTTTTTGTTCTGTCTTGTGTTTGCTATGTTTTGTGCGCGTCTGTTTATATGTGCTTTGTGGTCACCTGCTGGAAAAGGGCTGACCTCTTGGCTCTCATTTGTGGTGTCTACTGTGAGTTTGTCACTTTCCCATTGGTATCCTGGGTCAGGTGTGGTACTTGATTGTATCGATTCCTGATCTTTGCATCCTTACTTACTGTTATAGATGATTTACAGATATATTTATTTAAGCCAGCACTTCAAATGTTGGTACTTATCCCATAGGCGAGCAGCAAATTGATGCCCTGGCGAGCCTGCACATCTGCACAATCTCGCCGAACCCCTCGCAAAAATTACTGTCAGATTAGTGTCACATCTCTTCCCAATATCAACGCTTTATAATATCTGTCTACATTAAACATGGACATAGCAAAGGTGTCAAACCATTAAAAACCAAACATACTGACATTGCATGGACAAAATTAGATCATTCATATTTTAAGCTAAAAAAAGATATTTACCTGGAACCCATTTACATCTCCCCTGAGCATACTAGTGGTAATTTAAGGTACCTGACATTGAATCTGTATATTCCCAGCTTTTGCAAGATATTGAAATATATTCTAAAAGTGGAGATATTATTTTACAGGGTGACTTTAATGCTTACACAGGCACAGAACCAGACTTTATCCAGTCGGATGATAGTCCCTTTGCTAATGATGCAGACAGTCATTATGTTTCCGATGTAAAACTGCCTAGAAACAACTTAGATTCAAAACGTTTAAATAATAGTGGCAAGTCCTTACTTAATCTTTGTTGAGAAACAAGCCTCAGAATAGTTTATGGTAGAATGATTGGAGATCTACTGGGAAATTTTACCAGTATACATTATAATGGATGTAGTGTTGTAGATTATTCATTAGTATCCGATAGTTTATTAAAGTCTGTAATACAGTTTAAAGTTCATGATTTTTCAGCATTGTCAGATCACTGTCCAATTGTATGTTCTATTATGACAGAATTTCGAAAACCCTTCATAACAGAAAAAATAAAGCTTGATTATTTACCGGGAAAATTCTAATGGAATGCAGATTCAATCGAAGCATATTCCCAAAATATAAATCACCCTGATGTTCGTAGAAGGCTAAGAGGAAAAATAACAAACCATGGTTCAATCAGTCATGCAAAGACCTGAGAAATACCCTGAAAAATGTGAAAAACTTGTGAGAAAAAATTCATCTAATGGGTCCTATAGACATGCCTTCTATACGTATAAATCAAGGTTCAGAAGGCTGTGTCATTATCAAACAAAACAGTTCAAAGAGTCAGTTTTACATGATATAAAAAATAACATGGATTCATATCCAAAAATATTTTGGAATTTAATCAATAAATTGAGCAGGTCTTCTGCAAAATCTATTGGAGAAAATATAGAAGAATCCAAGTTTATAGATTTTTTAAAAAAATTGAACACACATGAAACTACTAATAATGATTTTCAGGCTAAGGTTATATCAGATTTGCATGCAATGGAGACCCAAAATATTGAATCAAGCACAGCAGATTCTGACTTGAATAAGGAAACTGATACAGCTGCGATTATGAAAGCCATCAAAGGTCTTAAAATGGCAAAAGTGCATCTTGGGACGATATTACCAATGAAATGTTAAAACATGGTTCTTCTGTATTAAAAAACTATTTAATCAAATTTTTGATGATGGTAACTTCCTATCATGCTGGAATGAAAGTTATACAGTATTAATCCATAAAAAGGGAAGCAAAAATGACCCAGCAAACTACAGAGGAATCTCTTTAACATCATGTCTTGGAAAACTGTTTAATAAAGTTATCAATGCTCGACTCTTGAAGTATATTGACTCAAGAAACTTAATAAGTGAAAATCAGATTGGCTTTTAGCGGAATTCATGAATTTCTGATCATATTCTTACATTAAAATTAATTATTGATTTTCAAAAGTCCAAGAAAGAAAAGGTATTTGCAGCATTTATTGATTTGCGTAAAGCCTTTGACACTGTTTGGCGAGATGGTTTATTCAACAAAATGCTTCTGAATGGTATAAATGGAAAAACTTATACTATTATCCGCTCCATGTATTCTAATAATAGCTTTCAAATTAAATTTGCCAATGAATTAAGTAAACGATTTCTATCGTCATGTGGTGTAAAACAGGGAGACGTTCTGAGCCCAATACTATTTAATTTATTCATTGATGATCTAGTAAAGAAATTAAACTCATTTCCTTCAGGAGCTATTTCAATCAATGGACTTTCAATAAATTCCCTGCTATATGCAGACGATATTGTATTATTAGCTAACAGTAAAGAAGCATTACAGACCTTTCTTGATATATTTGACGATAACTGTACATCCTGGAAGCTACATATGAATACGGATAAATCCAAAGTAGTAGTCTTCAATTCAAATGGAAAACAATTTTTGAACACATTTAAGTGTGCAAATTGTACACAGTTAACTCATACTGTTATCTAGGGGTCACATTCAAACATAATTGACCCACACTAGCAAGCTATTGATGGAAAAAGCTAAAAAAAGCACTGTTCAAGATCATGAGGGTCTGGATGGGGGGGGGGGGGGGGGGGGTCTGGTATTCACTATTCATTAAAATTTTTGCCCATTATTCATCTCATTAAAATTTTGGGTCATTCTTTAAAATAAGACCAATTATTTATTAAAGGTAAGAAAGGTGGCAAAGAAATCTGATTATTCACTATTCATTAATTTTTTCTTCAATTCATTAAAAAATAGGATTATTCATATTTTTTTAGACTCTCATTATTCACTATTCATTATTTTTTTGGCTCATTATTCACTATTCATTATAAATAATGGCCATTATTCACTAATCATTATACCCCCCCCCCCCCACACACACACTTTCTGGATCTGCGTATGCTGACTGATGCTTGTCTTTGGCAGGGCACATGGTGGCTCAACTAGGGATTTTCTTAAGCTCTGAGGCTGTCTGTACGTTGAGAGCCCTTTTGCCTGTTACATCATAGTAACTATGTTAAAATTTTATTTCATTGTTTCTCTGTGATGATGCATGATAAACCCATTATAAGCCTAGAGTCCTTCTCCTGGGATCGGCCAACAGCGTACACCCAGATCAGCCGCAGTGACCTAAAATTTGAAATATACTCATCCTATCTATAGACATATGAAACCTCTGTGCTAGCAAACCATTTTTTGTGCTATTACAACAGCTAATAGTCTTCGGAGAAGATTTGATCGGTAAAGTATATTTGAGCCGCAACATGTGATATCCAACAATGCGGTATTTTGACAAGTGTAGACACAGACGAGCCTGTGCAGCTTTCTTTTAGTCTTAAAATTTCCAAATGATTTTTAGTCAGTAGCTTAACACTCATAGAAGATTCAAGTGGTTGCAAAGGCTATGATCTGAGGCTTTGCTGGTAGCACATACCATATTGTTGGAAATGTCATGTCGCAGCTCACATAAAGCTATTTCCTCGTTTGCTGTCTGTTCTAGGTTCTGTTTGTATATCAATTGTTTGCTGTTTGTCCCATTGGTAGGTAGAATTGTTTTTTTTTTCTATTGGGTCCCGGTTTTGTGATGCCGTTCTTGATGTCCAATCACCTTGCCGAGGAAGAGATAGCTGGCAGCCTTGAATTACTTTCTGTTTTTGCTGTCAAGTGTCTGTCTGTGTCACTTCCTCGTGGTACCATGGGTTTGTCTGCGGTTTATGATTTTGGTATTTCCTTGTCATATCCCATTGCTTATGGATTACGAACTCAATCGATTCATGGCTTATAGATAATTGCCCGACGGTGGGTCAGGCATCAAACCTAATGAAACCCAGACCTTAAACTTTCATAGGGATGGGATGCCTGAGGCTCGTCTTAATTATGCTTGGACCACCGTAGCATAACTAATTAGCGGTTTTAATGTATCCCTGACTGTCTGCATGCGCGGATCAAGAAATTGTTTTCAGAGGGGGTCCAACTTTTTTTTAGTTAATGTGTAGATCCAAATACCACTAAAATCGGGCCATCATCCCGCAAGCGAAACGCCATTTAAATGGCGTTTCGCTGGCGTGCCGATGATGACCCAACATCGAATTCGAGCTTGGTAGCTTTGTGATTTTTCGGGGATCTGAACCAGTATTGATAAGAAACCCTATATTTTGTGATTTTTCGGGGGGGGGGGGGGGGGGTCCGGACCCCCTGTCCCCCTCTGGATCCGCACATGGTCTGTGGGTTATGAGTCATCTCCTTTTCATCGGATATGTTTATTTGAGTCGCGACATGAGATTTTAAACAATGTGGCATTTTGACATGAATAGAATCAGACGAGCCTGTGCAGCCTCCTTATAAGCTTAGAAACTCCAAATGCTGTTCGGACAGTAGCTTAACACTCATAGAATATTCAAGCGACAAGCAAAGGCTTTGATCAGACTGCGCGTATGCGCAGGCTAGCATGGGCCTTTGTTGGTCGCACATACCACATTGTTGGAAATCTCATGTCGCGGCCCAATTATGTTTATTTATTTGAGCTGATATAGAAGCCTCCATGCGAACTGAACAATTGATGAGTTTAAAAAATCATCAGAATCTAGGGCGAAGATTCGGCCATTTAAATGCATTCATATTAACGCACAGGACTGTGGCTGCTGGTGATACTGTTGTGTAAGTTCATTGTTTTGTCGTTGCTCCCTGTCTGTGTGTGTTTTTTGGAGTGGTTCAGAAAATTTCGTTAGGGGTGGGGTGGAGGGTCCTGAAAAATGCATTGAGGGCCGAACGGACCTCCCTCGAGAAGCAATTAGACCCGAGAGGTGTCCGTTCCAGAATTTTTAAGGAAACCTACTCAAAATGTGTCCATTATAGTTTGGAACACACCTCGCTGCTGGTTGCTTTATAATACTTCCATTGTATTCCCTCCCTCCCTCCCTCTCTCTCTCTCTCTCTCTCTCTCTGTGCGTGCTTGCGTACGAACGTGCGTGTGTGTGTGTTTTAAAGTGTCTTTTTTCTCTGGACGCCATGAGTTGGTCTGCGATCCGTGAATGTGGCATTGCCTCACCAAACTCATTCGTTATAAAATAGGTTTACGCTGCCTTAACAATAAGCAATATACCTGAAGAGAGATTTATTGATTGATGCGTTATAAGAACTCCATATATGTTTAATAAATGACAGCAGTCGGATTAAAAGAGCTGAGGTATGTTTTCCCCTTCTTTTTGTTGTTAAAAGTCGGAAATCGGTGATCAGTCTAGTCCACCCGCACGTTGAATCCGTCTGTCAAACTATTGTTATAACACATCTTTCACATCATTTCATATCTGGTGGCTGGTTCCGGTTGCTGCCTTACCTTTAAAGGCAGAGGCAAAATTAGCCACATATAACAGTTAACCCTTGACGCGCCAATCGCAACAAAAGTCGTCTGCTTTTCTCGTCTGCTGAAATGTTTAAGAAGCCTCTATGACAAACAGTGTGGACCAAGATCAGACTGCTCCTATAGGAGCAGTCTGTTCTGGGTCCACACTGTTTGCTTCTATACTTAATTCGTCAGTAATGCTAGGCAATTATTTGCAGCAGACGACTTCAGCAGACGACATTTTCAGATGCATTTTTTTCTTGGCGCTTTAAGGGCTAAGGAGTCAACATTTAGTAGAGAACCCAGGGTTCAGAAATATCAAAATAAGCATTTTGGTATGTCCCTTTTTAGCATAATTTTCACTCGTTTTATCTTTTAGTACAAAGCACAGGCAGTATGAAACTCAATTTAAGTATTGCAAACATACCTGTATCAGTGTGTTTAATATGTTACCCCTAATTTTTTAAAAACATAAATATACAATCAAGTCTGTTTAGGTAGTGGTTGAATTGTTAAAATGAACAGAACAGTTATTCAATCTGTAAGAACATGCTATTTTCTACCCTTATTTGTGTTTGTAATGATGCATTGATGAGTTAGGGTTTTTCATGCAAACCAAATATCCATGTGTCTTGATCCACATCTGAAGTAAGGGTGAGGTCGGCGCGTCGTGAAACCGGATTAAGCCTTCCAGTAAAATGTTTTACTGACCGTTCCAAGGCGGTACTTCTTTTGTGGATCTTTTATGTTTTTTTCTGTCTTGTGTTTGCTCTGCCTTTGTGTGCGTCTGTGTGCCTTGTGGTCACCTGCTGGGAAAGGGCTGACCTCTTGGCTCTCGTTTGTGTTGTCTAACTGTGAGTCTGTCACTTTCCCATTGGTATCCTGGGTCAGGTGTGGTACTTGATTGTATCGATTCCTGATCTTTGCACCCTTACTAACTTTGCTTGGGTCCATTATAATGTCAATTTAGTTACCTTTTCACTTATACCCTTAATTCCAAAATTTAAAACAGGTGTGTTTTAAAATTCATGATAATATGTATTTAAAAGACCATTTACTGACCATCTCAAAACTGCAAACAGGTATGTTATAACATAAACACCTTGTAAGATATAAGCTGTTTAATTAGATGACATTGAATAGAACGTTTATATTTTGACTTAAGCATGCAATTCTTTCTGCTAGCTTTTCAACACTTTATGATCATTGCTCCGATATCACCCACATAAGAATAATACTTTACAACATTTCTTGTGTAAACTATCTTTTGTTGTTTGATTTTCAATGGCACGTATATAACAAATTAAAAGACAGCGAAATATTGCTTAATACCTTAAAACTTACATCACTGGGTAGTTTATTTCATTTAAAAAGGGAGCTGTGTTTGATAGGCATAAAGTAACATTACATTTTTCTTTCCAAAAGAAAATGTATCAGTTATAATTAAGAGGCTGTATGTATATGGGTGTATATTTTCCTTTTAAGAAATGGTATATTTCTTATTTTAAAAACAAAAAGACATTGTTTGTAAGTTTTTCTCAGTTATATGTTATAAAAATATAAACTAACAAAATAATAACTCTAATGCAACATCTCAACTAGGATACGGTCCTTTGTTTGGTCAAATAGGCTATAGTAAGATATATAACTATAGAAATATATATCATGATTAAATATTTGCCACTCAACTGATTTTATGATACAACAGAGCCAGAAAACGTAAAACAGATTTAGATATTTGCACATTTCTTTTCTTTTAATTGAAAGAAAATTGTGTGTGATTGTGACGTTTCTTAATATAAAGAAAACATTTGCTAGTTATCCAGATACTATCACACGTTTATAAAAATATTAAGTAAAATGTTGTTAAGTCATATTAAATATAAGGCAACATGATTTATTATTTTAGAGAGTGGCTCCTTTATGCAAATTGTTTAAGTCACATCTATTGGTGCATATAATATATTATCAAAACTCAGATGGTACTTTTTGAATTTATTCTAGCTATGAAATTTGATTTCGGCTCATTTCTAACATGGCTCTTGTGTGATGTATTTTCTTGTGTTTTTGTCACTTTCCCACATGGTGTTCTAAGTCGGGTGTGGTATTTGATTGTATCCATTCTGGATCTTTGCTTTATTCCCTACTTTCATTGTTTAGTGAATGAAACTGATAATCCTATTAACTTAATACTACTATTCATTTGCTTTTTTAAAAAAGTAAGTGAGTATGATCAGGAAATACCACAATCACAAACCGCAGACAACCCCATGGCACTACGAGGAAGAGCCACTCAACCATCACGAGACACCAGGAAGACAAATTTAGCCAAGCAACCAGCTCTGTCTTCCCCATCAAGATGATTGCAATACATGTTCTAGAATGGACATAAAGTAACTTACAACAAAAGTAAGTAATGGTGCAAAGATCAGGAATCGATACAATCAAGTACCACACCTGACCCAGGATACCAATGGGAAAGTGACACACTCACAGAAGACACCACAAACGAGAGCCAAGAGGTCAGCCCTTTCCCAGCAGGTGACCACAAA
The DNA here is from genome assembly GCA_964019695.1 of Loripinus fragilis. Classification (NCBI taxonomy): domain Eukaryota; kingdom Metazoa; phylum Mollusca; class Bivalvia; order Lucinida; family Lucinidae; genus Loripinus; species Loripinus fragilis. The sequence goes on from OZ026525.1 coordinate 691,165, forward strand.
GCACATATAAACAGACGGGCACAAAACATAGCAAACACAAGACAGAACAAAAACATAAAAGATCCACAAAAGAAGTACCGCCTTGGAACGGTCAGTAAAATATTTTACTGGAGGGCTTAAACGGCGCCAACCTCACCCTTAATTCAGATGTGGATCAAGACACATAGATATTTGGTTTGCATGAAAGACCCCTAACTTATCAATGCATCATCTCCTAAAACATATAAATCAAGATATAACAAGGAGATAAAGCAAGGATAAGGACTCAACAGTAAATTAAACTGAATACCGGAGCAAAAGAAATCCAACAGGTAAACCCCGGTGGGCCCGACAAACAGCCAAAGCATCAGGCCCCTACCATCTCATCAATAGATAAGTCTTTAAGTCGGAACAATCATAGAGTCTGAAGTCCGACCCACCGGCGTGCAATTAAAGAGGAAAGCAAAGTTGCCAACCGTGATTGGGTTGACTACCAAGCATGCAGTCTGTTGCAATACATTAATGTTATAGCCAATCTTTTTATAATGGGAAATTATTTTAATGAACTGCGCTGAAAAATTATTAGAGCCAACAATCTTCTTCAACTTATACACCAAGTCACCATAGAAATCAGGTTCCGAAAGTCCTTGGCGCAAGAGAGATTTAAGTCCAACTTGGAATTTAGAAATCAAATCATAGTATCGTCTATAAAATTTTGAAAATGTTTTGCGAAGTTTATGATACCGATAGCCTTGTTTAAGAAGTTTCTGAGTTAACAATTTATTGCGAGTGTTGAAGTCAGCAACATAGCTAGATGCTCTAGCAAAACGAATGAGTTGAGAGATATAGACTCCATAGGATGTAGAACGAGGAACATCACCATCTAAAAATGGGAAATTGACAATTTCAAAATCAAAGTCGTCACGTTTGTCATAAATTTTGGTAGAAACAATATCATTAGAAATTGACAAATGCAAGTCTAAAAATGCGGCTTCGGTGTCAGAGGCATTGGCTTTATTAAGTTGGAGCTCTGAAGGGTATATTTGACTAACCATATTGTCAAAATAAACATTATTAATATTTAAAATATCGTCCAAATATCTGGAAGTAGTGTTAAACGCATCAATAACATCAGCCTGTTTATCATCAGAAAGAGACATCATAAAGTCCCTTTCATAACAAAACAGGAATAAATCTGCAACCAGGGGAGCACAATTAGTGCCCACAGGAATCCCAACAACTTGTCTATAGAGCTTGGTGCCAAATCGAATAAAAATGTTGTCCAACAAAAAGGTCAGCGCATCGCATACATTTTGACACGACCATGCATGATATTTTTTAGGTTTTTCTGAAGTAAAAAATGCATTTCTGTCACTACATGCAAGGTAAGGAGAGCCTTCTCTCTGGAAGGTACTTTCAATAAGATCAATAAGTTTATCTTTAATTAAATTATGAGGTAAAGTAGTGTAAAGAGTAGAAAAATCATAAGTAGACAAACTGGTCGCATTGAAATCTCTAGCTTTAAGTTTATCTAAAACTTCACCTGAATTTTTAATCGACCAAAATAGGTTTTTACCAGATCTCTCATATACCTTTTCACAATATTTGATAACATGTTTTTTAACAGCTGTAAGACACGAGGTTAACAATTTAGAAAGTTCTGTTGTTGTACAAGAACTAGAATTTGGAATAAATCTTGCTTTATAGGGTTTTTTATGGAGTTTAGGTAACCAGTACAACGTAGGAACTTTGTCTTGATTTTCTTTAGCTTTGACACCAAAATGTAGGGCTGTATGACAACCATGCCCATCAACAATCACCCTTTCACTTAAAGAAGGCTGCAGTTTATAGGCATTAGTGTAAACAAGCTCACGCTTAAGAGTATTAATATAATACAATCGTCAAACAACTACAACATTGTTAGCAGCTTTATCTGCTGGAACCAAAACATAGTTCATATGAAAATCCTGGATACCTCGTTTAAGATGACTAAAAGAAGATTTAGGTTTAGGGGGCAAAAGATGTGTATTACGAGAGTAAAATGAAATACGAGTATCAATAATTTTAAAAATGTTAATCTTCCATTCCTTCAAAGCATCAGGTTCAACATTTTCCCGTTTGCACCAACGATTACTGAAGTCATTTAAAGAAGCAGCGATCTCTCTACGACATTTAGAGAAATCAATATTAGAGGGAAATCTATATTTAGGACCTTTAGAAATGATATTGCGAACTCTAGCGTCAGGAATGACATTTAGATTACCTGTAATAACATGCCCTGCAGAGGGATATAAATAATTTGAATTTTTACAATCTCAGGAGGCAGGAGTATTGGAATCTATATCTAAATCATTTACAATTTTATTAAAGTTAAATATTGTAGACCTTATTGGTTTGTTATATTTATAACAAGTGATAGGAGTTTCAGAATTATTAAAGTAATTTGGAATAGATGAAATCACTGAATTATCCTTGAAGATACTATGTAAATCAATAAACTCAATACCTTTGTTAATGAATGAAATTTTGATAAAATGTCGTTTATGGTTGACCTCAGAATCGATATAATGACTAAGGAAATGTTGAACATAACACCTTGTAAGGAGTGCTGCTTTATATAATTTGTTTGCTCTATCTTAAAGTTTATTAGCCTCTAACTCTAAATTGCGTAAAACTGAGATAGGCAAGGAACTTAAAAATGAAAATAAGCCATGTCGACCATGATTAGTTAAAGCCAAAGAAAGATCCTTTAGAGAAGTATTTAAGCGTTTTTCAGTACAAATTTTGCGCTTAATGTTGCCATTTTTACGTTTACCATGAGATCTACTTTTACGTTTTTTACATTCCAAAACAGAAAAAAACATCAAAATCTGGCATTTTAGAAATGTTGCCTTCATGGTATATATTATCATTAAAGCCTAAAGGAAAAGGTGATTGCAAAAATTTAATCCATTTAAGTTCAGTTTCATGTCTCTTAATATTTTTTAATCTAGTTGATGAATTTGGATCATATATAATTTTTTCAACCGGCTGAATTACAATTTTACTAGGTGGATGACCATTATTTTTGAAATGGCGATAAAGAAATGTGTCAAATTTTTAGGCTTTTTCATTTTACGAAAGTGCTCACGAAACCTAGTCTTGAGGGATCGGCCAGTTTGTCCAACATATTGCATTCCACAGTTAGTTTCAGTTCAAGTTATAACATAAATCAGATCCGATGAAGTTCAGTCCAAATCATTATTATTAATTACGGAAAATTTTCTACCATTTACAGATGATGTAATGGTAGTTTTAGTACATAAATGTGTGCAACAGACACACCTCTTGCAAAAACATAGAACAATTACAGACTCCCACAATGGGAGTAACAATAAACAAAAATCCAACAACAACAGAACCACCGCCTTAGAACGGACAGCAGCCCAAGCCACCGGGGGCTAAAATGCATTTTACTGGTACCAAATCTTCGCCCTAGATTCTGCTGTTGTTGAAGTACAAGAAATGTTCAGATTACATGGAGGCCTTCTAACTTTTGCAATGTATCATCATGGAGAAACACTCAAATTAACACATCATGACGAAACAAAGAAAAGGGCGCATGACTCATAGATAGTCAGAGCTAAAGAAAACCTCAAGTTGAGTTACGGTGGGTCCAGCTACAGATAAGCATCAGGCACCAACCCACCGATTAAAGCTTTACATCGGAGTCGTCATAGAGTCTGAGGCCTGACCCACCGTTGTGCAATTAAAGAGGAAACCATAGCTATAAACTGTGATTGGGTTTAAAACCAGGCATGCAGACTGTCGCATGATATCCAAGTTATATCCAACCCTTATATAACGTTTTACAATCTTTTTGAATTGATCACTGAAATTAGATTTTCCAACAAATCGTTTGAATTTATAAACTAAATCACAATAAAATATAGGTTCTGATATGCCTTGTTTTTAACACAATGTTGTATTAAGCAATTAAATCTGAGTGTCTGTGGTAGAATTTAGAAAAAAGCTTTTCAAATTTTATATCTATAACCTTTTTTTAATAACTTAGCAGTCTAAAACTGAATGGATTATTAAAATGAAACATAAAATTGGAAAAATCATGCATGATGATGTGTTTTGCATGGCAAGGCAGACATCATATCAAAGGAATCTAGATATATTGATTTGTTAGTTAGGACACTACCATAGTACTATTGGACCTGTTTTGAACTAATTGTTGCAGGAATCCTGTCAAATGATTCCTTAATATAACAGCATTTAATGTGCATTAAATAATAGATGAGTTGTAAACATATCAGGGTATAGGTACAAAAGGCATATGCTTAGATATCAACGGTTCTAACAAAACGTAATATTCATATGGTAGCACAATAAAAAGGCACTGTATTTAGTATCATTACTATCACCAATGGGAGACTTACATGGAATGCTAAGAAGGCATGCACACACTTAACAATTAATATGTTTAATTTGTCTGCCGCTCTCTAGATCAATCGTGAATGCATTGTTTCTGTTATCAATTGCATTATATGTAAGTACCATACAGCATAGCATTTGTTAAATATACTATCTAAAATTATTTTCTCTGACAGTTGAATAAGTATGGATTTTGCTTCTGTTACATGAATTGTCAATATACATGTACTGCACATCTAACACGATTTAACAATTCGGTGCATGTTTTATGAGGATTACTTGGTTCTTTGGACTGAATGGCAGTTGCCATGATTACTTTATTTTGGTGTATTAATTAAATAATGTTCCGGTGAATAATAAAACAGCAATATTAAAGCAGATTCTATCACGTATGCTGATAAGCTCTATAGCCAAAAGGCAAATACTCTACGGCTTTTCTGGCATGCATGATCATTCAAAGTAAGTACGAAGGCAAAGATCAGGGATTGATATAATTAAGAACCACATCTGACCCAGGACACCACAGGGGAAAGAAAACATCACACACAAGAGGGCCAAGAGGTTAGCCTTTTCCCAGGAGTGACCACAAGGCTGCAATGAACAGACAAGAAAGCGTGACAAACACCAAATATAAATTACAAAAAGTATTCAAGAAGCACAGCCTTGGAACTTCATATTCTAAAAAGTTAGTAGCTCAAGGCCTTGATTATTGAAGTCTTATCATTTAGAAATGCTTACAATACTAATAATGCAGGGGAGCTTTTCCAACAAATAATAAGACATGTATCTGTTTCTAATGTATTAAAATGGGAATTTAGAATAAATTGTGTCCTGTTTCATTCCTTCAGAAAATAAACAACGATAAAGTAGTATTCTCTATATAAAAGTTAGCAACATAAATAATATTCTTTTTTTTCACCATACTGGACACGCTGTAGATACTAAAATAGTATAAACACAAGGGTAGGTAAGATAGGTGCTAAATGTGAGACGGAAATCATTAAGATTTCCACAAACTTCAGATTTGTGTTTATGTGGTAGGATACTTTTATAATACATTTATAATGTTTCACTTCTTGATTTGAACTTCTGCTTGGAATATCTTACAGGGTTAAGAGTTGTTAGTTAGCCTTTGTGCCTTATTGCATTAAACATACAGTGTAGCTATTGTAATCATTAGCTGATTATTGATGCAAATATTTGATGCCTTATAAATGGGGGTAATTGATCTTACTATGTTACTTCATGCCTTTTATTTATTTATTTATTTATTGAGCTGTTGACAGTGAAACAAGTGTCTTGAAGATGTCATTTAATGCATAAAACAGCAAATTCATGGTAGTGGCACTGACATTAAAGAATCATTTAAGCTGTTTGGAAACATAATTTAATTATGAAAAATAAATAGGTATCAAATATCCTATATACGCGATTCCTAAAACATATATACTGGCATTTTTAAGTGCTTAAACTACAAGGTTTTCCCACACAAGCGAACATGCCTTTGTTTTATCTCATTATATTATATGTTTAAAAACAATATTTACAATTTATGCAATTTTGAGCAATTTAGATTGTAGTCAATTTCATTTCCACCCACTAGCTGTTTGAAATCAAATAGTCATATATACTATGCACAATGAGTTTAGCAATTTCTTATGTTTTGCATCTTTTTTGTGCTCATCTTTGTGCATTGCCGATCAATTTCAACTGCAATGACGAGAACAGGATCTTAGGCAAATGAAACCACGAAATTTCAGACGCCATCCTTTAAACAGGCATTTGGGGAAAGCAAGAATTGCAGAAGGGGTCAGTAAGCAAAAATGACATCCTTTGTAAGTAATGCTAAAAAGATAAGCATGTGAGTTTTCCTTGTGTGGTCTTTTGTCTTCCTCATGCATCATGCGCCTATAAAAACTGTTGGTTATGTGACAGATGTGCTGGAGATTCCATGCTGAAAAAAAATCAGCTGCCATCAATGACGTCAAGACGTAGTCATCATTTGATTAAACCTCTAATGTTCATTGGCATTTCAATTCAACAGAGTATCAGTTTACATAAATACCATAGGCTTACAATGTAACTCATCTTATGGTTGATTAAAACCTTAAGTTACTGAAAAATGGTGCAACGCATTTCCGAGATAACGGTGACGTTAGATTTTATCTTTCGGCTCATGCACTGTAGTAGTGAACATGTTTCATTCAACAGTATTTGTCTGAATGTGTTGAAAGGCATCAAACAGGTTTATTTGTAAATGTGGTTCAAGAAAACCCAACTAGGGACACTGTTTAAAGGCGATAACGTAAAAGCATTAGTAAAAACGTCAAATTGTGAAAACTTGGTCCTTTATTTCTCTGAGAAAGTTCAGAAAATTGCAGAATTTGCTACGCTTTTTTGGTTTTCAGTGACCAAACAAATACTTGAAAATGGTTTTGGCTTCCCCCATTGATCAGAAATGCCCACGTTACCCGCTAGTCTTAAAATTAAACGTCATTTTAGCACTGCCGCTGCGTTTGGTAATTCAGTATTTTTTTTAATGGAAAATCTTGTCAGATGATTGGAGCTTGTTTCTTCATGACAGCAAATGAAACACGAGATCTGATGTGGACGGGCTCACCCATACAAAACAATTGCTAAATTTATTGTGCATAGTATAATTGTACAAGAATAATGTGTTAAAAGATTATATTTATAACAGAACTACCAGGTGCCTAAACAAATTATCATTATTTTGCTAGTAAGCTGCATTCAATTAAAATATTATTCACGATGATATGTGAGAAAATGAAACAAATGATAATAACACTTGATAGGAGTTTCCCTATTATCTAATGGTAACCTCAAAGCCAATATACCCTTTTTTGGTATTTTCTTTCGAGTGGTAACGCAACAAGCTTGTCTGTTGCATGGTAAATGCACCTATCAATGAAGAGCTAACGTGCATTAAATTTTGACATACATAATGTGGCTAAGAAAATCGTAATGCACAAAATCTCTCTCAACAGGTCTTTTGACAGCCCATGGTTAAAATAAACAATAATAAAGCTTTACGTCAGAGCGATCATTAAGTCTGAGGCCTCTTAGACCTGACCCACCATCGTGCAATTAAAGAGGAAACCATACCTATAAACCATGATCCGGTTTACAACTAGGCATGCAGGCTGTCGCATGATATCCAAGTAATATCCAACTTTTATGAATTGATCACTAAAATTAGGTTTAGATGTACATTTTGAGGTAATCTTTATATTTATATCTCTGAGAGACAGTTTGGATCCTGTTAATACAGCGTCTGAACTGGATCTATACTGTTTTCCTATACTCAATATCAGTCTGCCAAATGACAGATGAGATAGTTTTAATTTTGATGCAATATGGAAGATGATTTATGGTTTTAGTCGAGACTAAGAGTGAATTTTGATCTGTCATCAGGGTTAGCCACAAAATGCTGATCTGTCATCGAAGACAGCAAATTCAAAATTAATCTGTAGATAAAGGCAGCTATTTTTCATCTACCCGTCGTATTTGATGGGCTCTAGTAACTTTATAAAATCGAACTGTGGCTTCAAATTTGGCAGAAATGTAGCTGAATGATAGAGATTTTATTGTATATACGTCAAGACAGCAGACTTTGACGGAAAGACGTACAACCTGATCAGTTTACACTTTTTGTGACTTTTCTCGTGAAAACTCTGAAATGATGATCAAGTGTGGCTTTATTCGCGAGAGATATTACTTGAACTTGTTTCTGTAAGATCTCTCGATCAACACCAAGCTTACACATCCATCACAGAATACCAGAGGTCTAATCCTATTTTTTTAATGAATTGAAGAAAAAAGTAATGACTAGTGAATAATCAGATATCTTTGCCAATTTTCTTACTGTTAATGAATAATTGGTCTTATTTTAATGAATAACCCAAAATTTTAATGATATGAATAATGGGCAAAATTTTTAATTTAACAGAACAGAACAGAAATTTTTGTTTTAGACCTGAGCATACAAGCTCATCGTCTTTACATCATATAAACATTTACATAGTGACACGGGCTTGGCCGTGAACATAAACATAACATGAATAAATAGATCGAGAGTGAAGTATTTTTGTTGATTGGTTTGTTTTTGTTTAGATAATAGCAATTTCAAAATTTAAATATTTTGCTTCTTAGAGAGCTACCTTGCATATAGGTCAATTCTTGTCTGGTGCATGGTATGTGGGGGATCGACGATCCAACCGCACCCCATGCACCAGCCACCAATTTACATGATGCTCAACTAAATGTACTACATGTAACTATATGATAAGTAATCCAACTTATCTTATGAACAAAACACACTTTAACTATCATGAAGAAAGAAAAAAAAACAAGAAAAAACTATCTGTCAGAAAAAAACTATCTGTCTAATGTTTAATGAATAGTGTATACCAGACCCCCCATCCAGACCCTCTTCTATATCCCATTTTGCCATCAGAAGTTGATGGACAGCCAACTTACAGTTAATTTCCCATTTCTTTGTAGGCAGCCTCATCTTTGTATTACTCTTGTAGAACTCTTAGAGGCGAGACCTCGCTCTAATTAAATTCTTCAAAATTTACAAAGAAGTTTTTTACGCTACCTAAGTTTTTTTAAATGTAAATCTAACTTCTGCCACATACGCTCAGAGTTATTAAATACAATAGAAAAAATAGAGGAATAGAGGATACAAATACCGCTATCAATGGGCCACCATTTCCCTATCATCAACAAGGTATCGGCCCGCCAGCGAAACGCCATTGAAATGGCGTTTCGCTGGCGGGCAGATGCTGGCCCAACATTGCACGCTGGCTTGGTAGGTTTGTGATTTTTCAGGGGATCCGGACCAGTATTGCAAAGAAGCCCTATTTTTTGTGATTTTTCAGGGGTGGTGGTCTGGACCCCCCTGTCCCCCCTCTGGGTCCGCCCATGAGTATTGCACGATGGTGGGTCAAGCATCAGACTAAATGACGACCCTGACCTGAAACTGTCATCGATGGGTTAGTGTCTCATGCGCGGACCCAGAGTGGGGGGGGGGGGGGCAGGGGGTCCGGACCCCCCTGAAAAATCGCAAAAATATAGTGCTTCTTAGCAATAATGGTTCGGAACCCCTGAGAAATCACAAAGCTACCAAGCCAGCATTCAAAAATAGTAAGTGAGTTTGATCAGGAAATACCACAATCACAAACTGCAGACAAACCAATGGCACCGCGAGGAAGAGCCACACAACAATCACTCGATACCAGCAAGACAAACCAAGCAAAGCATCTCGGAGGGCTTAAATGCATTTTACTGGTACCAAATCTTCGCCCTAGATTCTTATGTTGTTGAAGTACACGAAATGTTCAGCTCGCATGGAGGCCTTCTAACTATTGCAATGTATCATCAATGTACCATCATCAGCCCGCCAGCGAAATTAAATGGCGTTTCGCTAGCGGGCCGATAATGGCCCACTTTAAGTGCTATTTTGGATCTTAAATAAATAGATAAAAAAAACGTTGTCAGAGATGGACCCCTCTGACAAAACTTTCTGGATCTGCGTATGGTGATTGATGCTTGTCTTTGGCAGGGCACATGGTGGCTCAACTAGGGGTTTTCTTAAGCTCTGAGGTTGTCCTTTTTCCTTGTTACATCATAGTAACTATGTTAAAATTTTATTTGATTGTTTCTCTGTGATGATGCATGATAAACCCATTATAAGCCTAGCGTCCTTCTCCTGGGACAGGCAAACAGTGCATACCCAGATCAGCCGCCGCAGTGATCTAAAATTTGAAATATACTCATCCAATCTATAGATATATGAAACCTCTGTGCTAGCAAACTATTTTTTGTGCTATTACAACAGCTAACAGTCTTCGGAGAAGATTTGGCCGGTGTAAAGTATATTTGAGCCGCGACATGTGATTTTCAACAATGCGGCATTTTGACAAGTGTAGACACAGACGAGTCTGTGCAGCTTTTTTTTAGTTTTAGATACTCCAAATGCTTTTCAGTCAATAGCTTAACAGTCACAGAATATTCAAGCGACTAGCGAAGGCTCTGATCAGACTGCGTGTATGCGCAGGCTGATCTGAGGCTTTGCTGGTCGCACATACCATATTGATGGAAATGGCATGTCGCGGCTCAATTATTAAAGCTATTTCCTCGGCTGCTGTCTATTCTAGGACGCTGGTTCTCTTTGTATATCAATTGTTTGCTGTTTGTCCCATTGGTAGGTAGAATCGTTTTTTCTATTGGGTCCCGGTTTTGTGATGCCGTTCTTGGTGTCCAATCACCTTGCCGAGGAAGAGATGGCTGGCAGCCTTGAATTACTTTCTGTTTTTGCCGTCAAGTGGCTGTCTTTGTCACTTCCTCGTGGTACTATGGGTTGGTTTGCGGTTTATGATTGTGGCATTTCCTTGTCATACTACATTGCTTATGGATTACGAACTCAATCGATTCATGGCTTATAGATATTTGCCCGATGGTGGGTCAGGCATCAAACCTAATGAAAACCCAGATTAGAACTTTCATAGGTGTGGGGTGCCTGATGCTCGTCTTAATTATGCTTGGACCACCGTAGCATAACTAATTAGCGGTTTTAATGTATCCCTTACTGTCTGATGGTTATGAGCAATCTCCTTTTCATCGGATATATTTATTTGAGTCGCAATATGAGATTTCAAACAATGTGGCATTTTGACATGAATATAATTAGACGAGCCTGTGCAGCCTCCTTATAAGCTTAGAAACTCCAAATGCTGTTCGGACAGTAGCTTTACACTCATAGAATATTCAAGTGACTAGCAAAGGCTTTGATCAGACTGCGCGTGTGCGCAGGCTAGCATGGGTCTTTGTTGGTCGCACATACCACATTGTTGGAAATCTCATGTCGCGGCCCATTTATGTTTATTTAGAAGCCATCATGCGAAATGAACAATAGATGAGTTTAAAATAGGGCGAAGAATCGGTCATTTAAATGTATTCATATTAAAGAGACTAACTCTGCAACTATGAACATTTTTCGATTTTTTTTCTTTTTAAATCATTTGTAACAGCAGAATTAAGTTCAGTTTTCACAATAAATCTGTTCACTATAGCTGAAAACTGCGTGGAAAAGTGAATTATCTTATAATAACAGGTGTTTTTTTCTCTTATTGGTAATTATTTGCGTCCCTCCAATATAGTCTGCAGCCTATAATTTCTAAGACCCCTAGAAAATGGTTTTGATGGCATTTTTTGTTAATGCTCGGCATCCATGCTAGAAATATTCTTTGGGGTATGACAAAGTGTCCCAGGGTGGATGCCACGTCTGAAACCTCGAATTAAGGTCACAGCAAGATCAAAGGTCAAATAGGTGCATTTTCGTATTAGAATCGTCATTATAGTTTTTTACATTGCTATAGATACTATCTCAATCATTCTAATTATGTTATATATGCTGAAAACTAAAAGTCAGATATGGATATATTGAAAAGAATAGTTTGTGGAATGTTATAGCTATTATGGGATAGAAAAAATATACTTTTCGCAGAAAAAGCAGTGATTTTGCAGTTGATTTTTCATAATTTCAGTCTTTTTTTTTCAACGACATTTTCAATCATGCCTTAGTTATAGACCACTCACAAGGAATGCTTGTACAATGTATTATTTGATTGGTAATAGGGTCTTCAATATATTTGAATGCTGTTTTACTTTGCCAAAAAGACAAAAATGAGGGGGGGGGTAGCATTTCACAATTCTGGACACAGATTGGCTCATGGTCGTGTGAGTGATATGAGGTGTCTGGGAAAAGTACATGCACCAGCAAATTACAGAGGAAGACCCAAATTTTAAATACCACAGATATATTTATCAAGATTTATAATGTAAGGATGCATCTTGGTCGCTAATTTTGTGTGCTCTTTAGATATAAAGGCCCCGCTATTCATGTATCCAGTTGATTAATTTGACCATGCCATTCCCAAATTTTGACAAGGACCCCAAAAAGGTGATCTTCAAAAAGTTCCTCTGAAAATGACAGATGACAGAACACTCAATTTAAAACAGTAAGTGAGTATGATCAGGAAATACCACAATCACAAACTGCAGACAATCCCGTGGCACCGCGAGGAAGAGCCGCTCAACCATCACGAGACACCAGGAAGACAAAAAAAGCAAAGCAATCAGCTCTCTCAAGCCTGTCACAAGAACTGCGTTATGCTGTCACAAAATTTCAAAATTATGGCTGATTTGATGAAGACACCTGGTCAAGCTGATCTATAACAAGGCATAGACCAAGAAAACATTGAAAAGATCATTCCTGAGAGATTGCTCCTATTTCTTAGTCTCCTCTTTGAAGGCATGGATATTTTGGAGGGTTTGATGGAGAACCTGTTGGAACAGTGATGCCAAGAGGGCTATCAAGACGTAATATAAAGTGTGTCAAACCACAAAAAGTTGACACCAAAGCATATAGGTGAAGAGAAGAGCTGGTTGATTTACTTTAATTGTCTTACTGGTGTCTTGTGACTGTTAGTGTTATGTTTTCACTGTCTTCCTTGCAGTGCCTTTGTTTGGCCTGCAATGTGTGATTGTGGTATTTCCTGATCATACTCATATACTTTTTTGTTTTTGATCAAGCTTTACACCAGGAAACCGTAATGAAAAACTTGATGCAATTGTTCAATGCAGAAAGCAATGCTATTGGAATAAAGCCAGTCCATGGAATAGACAATGCAATTACAAAATACGTTTTTGACAAATAGATAGAAAATTATTCACATTACATTGCCCAGAGATGATGGCTTAGCAGCGCAGTTCTGACAACAGTTTGACAGAATGCTTTGTACAACAGAGCAACGGACCTGCAAAGCTTGACCAAGTGTTAACCCGTTTTCACAAGCTTGATAAGCCAAACTTACATCAAATGGAAGACTCAATCGCCGTTTTTAAAATAGAACAGAGTATAAAATCGAAAAAGATAGTTAAGTAAGAAAACACATACATGCTTGTTCGCTTATACCAACTTGGCATTGATGTTAGCTGAACAGTGTTGTTCAGGTGACCAGAAAGTTCCAATCTGAGGTATAATAGATAAAGAACGCTGTTCATAAAATCCACGTGTACAAAATACATGTTGGAAGTAGTACTTGAAAGCTCAAACACTGGTACAGTCCTAAAGTAGAGGCTTGAAACTTTGGGAAGTAAAACAGTTTGTTTTTCCTAGTATGGGTGCTGCGTTGAAAGAGAAAATGTAGATATTGATTTGATACAATTCAATCTTTTTTTTCAATGTGAGAAAAAGGGTTGTACAACCTATAAAGATACCTTTGAATTGCACTTTTTGAGAGTTGATTATTAGGCATAAACATGAATTGTGTCACTATGTGTCAAAAATGCCCCCAACGACAATAGATTTACATAAATAAGACCAGAGGTCAAGGTCACCGTGATCTAAAAACAGTGAGTGACACTCTGCAAGCACAAGATATATCCACACACTGTTTGGATTCATATCGCCAATAATAAAGAATATGTGCCAGAGGTCAAGGTCAGAGTGACCCCAAAACAGTACGAGACACTCTGGCACCCCAACTTGTATCCACACTCTAAATTTGTATTCCTACCTTAAAACAATATAAGCTATATGCTCTGGACTCAATATTCTAGAACTGGGGTCAGAGTTCAAAGTCACAGTGACCCAGTAACAGTATGCGACACTCTGCGACCCAAGGTGTATCCAAACAATAATTTGGGATTCCTGCCTCAAATTATACAACAGATATGCTCTGGACATGGTTTAGGTTCAGACTGACGGACGGACAGATTGTCAGCTGTGTGTCCGGCTTGCATAGAGCTCATCACCACTTGTGGCTGCAAAAAAGTGCAGAACCGTCAGATGTAAATGTTAAGGCTAATCAGATTTGCATGATAGAATGTGCATACGATGCAGTTGGATGTGCCTATCTTATAGGACTACACGTTGTCTTGGAGGCAGTTCAATATGCTGAATCACAATCCCGCCTGTAGATACTTAGGTTACCTGCGAATACGTGTCTAATATTATAAGCATTTAGGCACTTATTCGAAGCTAGGTGTATGGTGAATGAAGTCATACACCAAATTGATACAACGTAGATGTGAATTAGAAGTGCCTTGGATAACATAAAATAATATATCAAATCCATAGGGTCATGTTTCATATAATTTACATGTATAGTTCTAGTAGTCGGGGACAATTTTTCATGGGTGCCAAATTGTTCATTAGAATCCCCAAACACCCCCATTCTTCAGAATTCCATGATGGGTTGCCATTGAAACCATGTAATTTCATATATTCCAAATTGGTTTATTTTTATGACAATATTTTGTCATTAAGGCGACCCCACTAAACAAGTTGCCATACGTGAGAAAATGTGTCCTAGGGGGTGCAAGGAAGGTCAAATTACCACCTCCCATTGCCCTCTCTCCAGGTTTATAGTTTTTATATGACTTTCCTTCATTTTATAGGTTTAGACATTTATATTTATGGATATGTAAGTGAAATAATTTTAAAATAGGACCATTGTATGAATGGACTTGTCAAATTATAACACTGATGTCATTATGGCATAGCAATATGCATCAATAATATTAAGGGGATGCAATGAGCTTATTTATGTTTTTAATGATTTTCCTTATTTTTTAACGGCTTTATTAATATTCATGAAAACGCAAATGATGTAGATTAGATAATTTGCATATGCCACAAATTGATCAAAGGTCAGTGTCTAAGCTTTAATTTGGTACCAATTTTAGTAGGTTATGCTAAGTAGCAACTGAGATATTATTGATTTTGTAGGTACACCCCCATTCTTGAATCACATTTTTAATAGTTTCATAAATATTTATGCAACTTAGATAAATTAGATAATTAGCATAAGCGACAATGGATGAAAGGCCACTGTCTAAGTATTAATTTGACACCATGTTTAGAAGTCTAGGACAAGTAGCAGCTGGGATGTGAGTAGTTTTGTAGGCACATCCCCATTCTTGAATCGCATTATGGGTTGCCATGGAAACTATGCATTTTCACATAGCCCAGACAGATTCATGTTTAGAACTTTGTTTTGCATTTAGGGGGTCGTAATGAAAAATTTGGCACCCAAGAAAAATTGCCCTTGGGGTACAAGGTATGCTTAATTGGCCGAGACTATTGTTCTTTAATTTGTATTGAGACTGAATGTTTATTATCATAAATACGGTATTTTTTTGCAAATGCCAATATGGAGGCTGTGGTAAGCCTCTGTGCTATTCTATTCTCACGTGCAAGTGTTTTTGTTCATATTTGTAGCATTTTGTGATGAAAAAAAAAAAGAATTTACTATATTTAAATGTCATTTTTTCTGCATAGTTGCACTTACTTGACCTTTGACCTCACCGTGACCTTAAATCGAAAAATCACGCTTGGCATCCACCCCTATATTGTTTTTAATAGTCCAAGGAATAATTCTAGCCTGGATGCCGAGCATTAACAAAAAATGCCATCAGGAGTCCTCGTAGAAATTAAAGGCGGCAGACTAATAATTATAGGCAGTCAAGTTTTAACATAAATTCTGTTGTTTTGATACTGATAATTTGTAAAGATTTACGAAATTGGTAAAATGTATACCTGAATTTTAGTGTTTTTTTTACTGTGTTCTTAAAAAGAGAAACATTATTTCAAAAATTAAAAGATCAAAAGTTACAGACTATGTAGCTTTAACGCACAGGAATGCAGCTGTTGATGATACTGTTGTGTAAAGCAAGTTCATTGTTTTGTCGTTGCTCCCTTTTTGTGTGGGGGATTATTTATGTGGAGTGATTCCACGCGCGGATCCAGAAAATTCCGTCAGGGGTGGGGAGGGGGGTGAGGGGATCCTGAAAAATACACAGAGGGTCGGACGGACCTCCCTCGAGAGGCAATTGGACCCGAGGGTTGTCCATACCCGAATTTCTAAGGAAACCTACTAAAACGTATTCATATCCAATCTAGTTTGGAACAAACGTCGCTAAGGAAAGAGATTGCTGGTTGCTTTATATTACTGCCATTGTATTATCTCTCTCTCTCTCTCTCTCTCTCTCTCTCTCTCTCTGTGCGTGCGTGCTTGCGTACGTACGTGCGTGTGCGTTTTTTAATGTGTCTTTCTTTGGGCGTCATTGGTTGGTCTGTGATCCGTGAATGTGGCATTTCCTCACCAAACTCATTCGTTTTAAAATAGGTTTACGCTGCCTTAACAATAAGCAATATACCTGAAGAGAGATTTATTGATTGATGCGTTATAAGAACTACATATATGTTTAATAAATGACAGCAGTCGGATTAAAAGAGCTGAGGTATGTTTTTTCCCTTCTTTTTGTTGTAAAAAGTCGGAAATGGGTGATCAGTCTAGTCCACCCGCATGTTAAATCCGACTGTCAAATTATTGTTATAACATATCTTTCACATCATTTGATGTATGATGCTCTGGTGGCTGGTTCCGGTTACTGGCAGAGGCAAAATTAGCCATCCAATAACAGTTAACCCTTGATGCGCCAATCACAACAAAAGTCGTCTGCTTTTCTCGTCTGCTGAAATGTTTAAGAAGCCTCTATGACAAACAGTGTGGACCCAGATCAGACTGCTCCTATAGGAGCAGTCTGTTCTGGGTCCACACTGTTTGCTTCTATACTTAATTCGTCAGTAATGCTAGGCAATTATTTGCAGCAGACGACTTCAGCAGACGACATTTTCAGATGCATTTTTTTCTTGGCGCTTTAAGGGCTAAGGAGTCAACATTTAGTAGAGAACCCAGGGTTCAGAAATATCAAAATAAGCATTTTGGTATGTCCCTTTTTAGCATAATTTTCACTCGTTTTATCTTTTAGTACAAAGCGTAGGCAGTATGAAACTCAATTTAAGTATTGCAAACATACCTGTATCAGTGTGTTTAATATGTTACCCCTAATTTTTTAAAAACATAAATATACAATCAAGTCTGTTTAGGTAGTGGTTGAATTGTTAAAATGAACAGAACAGTTATTCAATCAGAATACCCTTATTTGTGTTTGTAATGATGCATTGATGAGTTAGGGGTTTTTCATGCAAACCAAATATCCATGTGTCTTGATCCACATTTGAAGTAAGGGTGAGGTCGGCGCGTCGTGAAACCGGGTTAAGCCTTCCAGTAAAATGTTTTACTGACCGTTCCAAGGCGGTACTTCTTTTGTGGATCTTTTATGTTTTTTTTCTGTCTTGTGTTTGCTCTGCCTTTGTGTGCGTCTGTGTGCCTTGTGGTCACCTGCTGGGAAAGGGCTGACCTCTTGGCTCTCGTTTGTGTTGTCTAACTGTGAGTTTGTCACTTTCCCATTGGTATTCTGGGTCAGGTGTGGTACTTGATTGCATCGATTCCTGATCTTTGCACCCTTACTTACTTTGCTTGGGTCCATTATAATGTCAATTTAGTTACCTTTTCACTTATACCCTTAATTCCAAAATTTAAAACAGGTGTGTTTTAAAATTCATGATAATATGTATTTAAAAGACCATTTACTGACCATCTCAAAACTGCAAACAGGTATGTTATAACATAAACACCTTGTAAGATATAAGCTGTTTAATTAGATGACATTGAATAGAACGTTTATATTTTGACTTAAGCATGCAATTCTTTCTGCTAGCTTTTCAACACTTTATGTTCATTGCTCCGATATCACCCACATAAGAATAATACTTTACAACATTTCTTGTGTAAACTATCTTTTGTTGTTTGATTTTCAATGTCACGTATATAACAAATTAAAAGACAGTGAAATATTGCTTAATACCTTAAACCTTACATCACTGGGTAGTTTATTTCATTTAAAAAGGGAGCTGTATTTGATAGGCATAAAGTAACATTACATTTTTCTTTCCAAAAGAAACTGTATCAGTTCTAATTAAGAGGCTGTATGTATATGGGTGTATATTTTCCTTTTAAGAAATGGTATATTTCTTATTTTAAAAACGAAAAGACATTGTTTGTAAGTTTTTCTCAGTTATATGTTATAAAAATATAAACTAACAAAATAATAACTCTAATGCAACATCTCAACTAGGATACGGTCCTTTGTTCGGTCAAATAGGCTATAGTAAGATATATAACTATAGAAATATTTATCATGATTAAATATTTGCCACTCAACTGATTTTATAATACAACAGAGCCAGAAAACGTGAAACAGATTTAGATATTTGCACATTTCTTTTCTTTTAATTGAACGAAAATTGTGTGTTATTGTGACGTTTCTTAGTATAAAGAAAACATTTGCTAGTTATCCAGATACTATCACACGTTTATAAAAATATTAAGTAAAATGTTGTTAAGTTATATTAAATATAAGGCAACATTATTTATTATTTTAGAGAGTGGCTCCTTTATGCAAATTGTTTAAGTCACATCTATTAATGCATATAATATATTATCAAAACTCAGATGGTACTTTTTGAATTTATTCTAGCTATGAAATTTGATTTCGGCTCATTTCTAACATGGCTCTTGTGTGATGTATTTTCTTGTGTTTTTGTCACTTTCCCACATGGTGTTCTCAGTCGGGTGTGGTATTTGATTGTATCGATTCTGGATCTTTGCTTTATTCCCTACTTTCATTGTTTAGTGAATGAAACTGATAATCCTATTAACTTAATACTACTATTCATTTGCTTTTTAAAAAAAGTAAGTGAGTATGATCAGGAAATACCACAATTACAAACCGCAGACAACCCCATGGCACTACGAGGAAGAGCCACTCAACCATCACGAGACACCAGGAAGACAAATTTAGCCAAGCAACCAGCTCTGTCTTCCCCATCAAGATGATTGCAATACATGTACTAGAATAGACATAAAGTAACTTACAACAAAACATAGAACAATTACAGACTCCCACAATGGGAGTAACAATAAACAAAAAGCCAACAACAACAGAACCACCGCCTTAGAACGGACAGCAGCCCAAGCCACCGGGGGCTAAAATGCATTTTACTGGTACCAAATCTTCGCCCTAGATTCTGCTGTTGTTGAAGTACAAGAAATGTTCAGATCACATGGAGGCCTTCTAACTTTTGCAATGTATCATCATGGAGAAACACTCAAATTAACACATCATGATGAAACAAAGAAAAGGGCACATGACTCATAGATAGTCAGAGCTAAAGAAAACCTCAAGTTGAGTCACGGTGGGTCCAGCTACAGATAAGCATCAGGCACCAACCCACCGATTAAAGCTTTACATCGGAGTCGTCATAGAGTCTGAGGCCTGACCCACCGTCGTGCAATTAAAGAGGAAACCATAGCTATAAACTGTGATTGGGTTTAAAACCAGGCATGCAGACTGTCGGATGATATCCAAGTTATATCCAACCCTTATATAACGTTTTACAATCTTTTTGAATTGATCAATGAAATTAGATTTTCCAACAAATCGTTTGAATTTATAAACTAAATCACAATAAAATATAGGTGCTGATATGCCTTGTTTTTAACACAATGTTGTATTTAGCAATTAAATCTGCGTGTCTGTGGTAGAATTTAGAAAAAGCTTTTCAAATTTTATATCTATAACCTTTTTTTAATAACTTAGCAGTCTAAAACTGAATGGATTATTAAAATGAAACATAAAATTGGAAAAATCATGCATAATGATGTGTTTTGCATGGCAAGGCAGACATCATATCAAAGGAATCTAGATATATTGATTTGTTAGTTAGCACCCAGGTAAACCGCATGTGTAGATCTCGGAGGGTGTTGGCTACCGGAGGTAAACAAACAGAATATGGATGGACAGGGTCTGTATTTATCCATTTTTATTTCTTATAGAGAGTTCCTTGGAGACGAAAGCAGCAAACAGGTTGCTTCTTTATTGAATGATAAGGACTCGGAAAGTGTTAAATGCTTTTGATATATGTCCGTAGTACCCAGGGCGACTTTTCAAATGACAATTGCAATATTTTCAATGAAAAAAGGCTATTCTTTTGATCATAGCTGGAATTACACCAACCTTTGACACAAATTGCATGTGCCACCACAATTCTATATCATTCTCGTGCATGATATATAAGAGCCATGTCCCCAAAATGCTATTTAAATATCAATACTTGAAATTTGCTTAAGGTCATATCATTTTGATGGTTAGCAAAATGTGCAGAGGTTACTTGACGGCTGGCATGCTTGCTATCGGAGTGACAGTGGTTTTGATTTCGGAGATTGATACATACTGCCACACACTTAGTGCCTGAATCTGATATAGTTTAAGCGTGCCAAGTTACAAAAAAATGCTACAAATGGAAGACTACCAGGGAACGAAATTCAGAAGACAAATTGAGAGGTTTTGCAGCTGTTAAGTGTTGTGAAAAGCGCTCATCTTCAGTCAGGGGCATGCATGTTTTGTCTACAGGCTTCGCACAGGCTTGAAAAGTACTTGAATATACAGGAGTGTCTTGAAAAATCCTTGAAAATAAAATTTGCCTTGAATAGTACTTGAAAAACACACAAAGACCTTGAAAAGTCCTTGAATTTTATCAATTACAGGAGGATTCAACAGTGTTTTGGAGACCTAAAATAGTATCAAATTGTGGTGCCTTTATTTGGTGCAGCATATGCTGCACCAAATAAAGACACCTCAATTTTATTCTAATTTTCTTGAACTAATATCTTTAGTAATGGACTCTAGCATTTCCGGCGTAGAATTTTAAATCAGTATTTTTCTTAAGTTTTCAGTCCTTGAAGACAGTAGAAAAGTCTTTTATGAGTCCTTGAAAAGTCCTTGAATTTTACACAATCTTGTCTGTATAAACCCTGGTCTAGTCGGTCAGGGAAAACGTGTTTTAATTCTGCACTGATACATTTAAAGTGAAATCAGTCTGCTTGAATTAGGAAGGGAATATGATAGCAAGGTTGGTGGGGTGCTGGTGGCGAAGGGATGGTCCCTGAAGGAAGATAAGAACAAGTGCCAGATCTATACCCGTTTTCTTACCTGGCAACGCAGTGTATTAACAAAATGCGCCAACAGGGTTACTAAATGCAGGGTTCACATTGTTCCCCCCCCCGCCCACCCTCTTTATTTATTTATTTTCATATGTGACATAGGGTGTGCCCATTTCTTGTACCGACATCTAGCTTTGCACTGATACGCTTTCTTCGATTTTGTAAAATTTTAGTGAGAAAATGCACATACTTATACAAAAATACCAAATGTTCCCGAATGGGCAAGCTAATGTGATGTTGTTATCATCAATTAATCATGCGCGGATCCAGAATGTTTTGTCAGAGGAAGGCTTACTCAACAGACACATTTCTTTTAGATGAATGGAGTGAGGAATCAAAATACCACTAAAAGCGGACCATCATCAGCCCAACAGCAAAACGCTGGCGGGGCGAGGAATACTGGCTTAGAAGCTTTTAATTTTCCAGGGGATCTGGACCAGTATTGCTAAAGAGCCCCAAAGGTTTCCGACTTTCCAGGGAGGGGGCCAGGACCCTCTGCCACCCCTCTCTGGATCCGCGCATCTTAATCTTAGTTGAATGCGCCGACATAACTGAAAAATTGTTTACTTGGATGTTAAGAGTAAGATAAAAAAAAACACGTAATAATGAACCCTGTACAGTTTGCATACGTTTAATAGCTGTACTCTTTTCGCCATTGCGACAGTAAAATAAAATACCGCACGTATTTAAAAGCAATTTACCTTTTTGGTCTGTTGTCACTTCATTCTTAAAAGTATTAATATACATGTAAGCTTATCTGGATTTTCACTGCGTATTTGTAAAGGTGGACAAAGTAATCCATATAACAAATACCCGTAAAATATTGAAGATGTTGCAGTTTCGGTGGTACATGTAATCCGTTCTGTTATTTTATCTTTTAACGTTTTTAAACTTTACATAGTAGTACAGGGCCCGGAATTACAAAGCCTCCTTAAAGTTAAGGAAGACTTAAGTTAAGTATTGATATTTCAAAATGCTAAATAAATTGCCTGGATAGATGCAGTACTTGTGGTCAAAAGATATCATTGTGATCTAGAGAAAAAAAATGAAACTATTTTGATTTTAATCAGTTTTAAACATTATTTTTCGCATCCTGATAAATCAATACTTAAGTAAGTAAGTAACTCAGTAAGTCTTCTTTAACTTTTAGGAGGCAGTGTAATTTCGGGCCCAGGTCCTCATATCCCGGTAACAGCAGCCCAAGCCCCCACGATGGCATCTTTTAAAGCAATATTATTTTAGCCGCGACATGAGATTTCCAACAATGTGGTATGTGCGACCTGCAAAGGCTCAGACCAGCCTGCGCATACGCGCAGACTGATCAGAGCCTTTGCTTGTCGCTTGAATATTATATGAATATTAAGCTACTGGACGAACATAATTTGGAGTTTCTAAGCTCAAAAGAAGGCTACTCAGGCTCGTCTGAGTCTATTCATGTCAAAATGCCACATTGTTGGAAATCACATGTTGCGGCTCATTTGTCATTCTGTAAGAAGCAATAAAGATGAGTTGTATATCTTTAAGATATTTTTAAAAGTTTCACACCGGATAACCGGCAATCGAAAAAGTTAATACTATCGACGAACGTAGATCAAAAATCGTTCGAAACAGGGTTTTCGATTGCCATTTGTCGCCCGATTTTTCGATTGTCATTTGTCGCCCGACTGGCGACAAATGGCTATCAAAAACACTGTTTCTAGCGATTTCCATTAGCATAAAACAACATGTATTTATAACATGTAGCTTCCCATTTCTGTAAAATCGAATGTTTAATTAGATCTTTCTGCAACTATTTGCAGTACGGCTTTAAATTATCTTTAGTTCAATAATTGTACCTGGGTGACGTCCTTTTCAGAAAGAGATGGGCAATCGGATTGTGAACTAGCTGTTACTCATTTAGAGTTTGGGTACAATATATTTTAAACAGATCAAGTTTAGTAGTTTTATAGTTGTGATGTTTGTTCTATTATCTATAATAGAGGCTCTCCCAGGAAGTATCTGTTCCCTTGTTCTTCTTAAATATTGACTTGTTTCCATATTTCATGTTTTATTTATGTCCTTACTCATTACATACAAAACTACAAAACATCTTTTGTGCATATAGCGAGGTTTATATAGAGAATGACAACATGGTATGAGCTTGACAATAGTACATGACGATCATACATAATAGCAACAATAAAGATAAGTCAGTATTTTACAAGTGTTTTGAGCTTAGCTTTAAGGTTTTTCTTAAGACTTTCCTACTTTGGTGGTCGACTGGCCCAGGAAAAACAGGGATAAAAACAATTATTGAAAAACCCTGAAACCTGTGTCCGTTTGTCAAATGCCTTACCACTGAATGTCGGACCTCATTCTGGCATTAGGAAAAATGATGTGTTCTTGCCATATATATTATGAAAATTGTGTATATTTGAATTTATCCAGAGGATGTCAATGTGACCAAACATCTATACAAAAAGATGTATATTTTTTAATGTATTTCATTAATGTGAAACTACCAACTTAGTTTTAACATTGAATTTGAATGTAGAAACGTGTTGTCATGAAGAAAACTTCGCTAGAAACTGACAAGAGTATTTACCGCCCACTATAAATACACCCGTAGCACGGACTTCTTGTAAACTCTACTCATCTATCGAATTACAATACCCGCTCTACTGGTTTTGTATTCGATAATCCGTAGGGACATATGTTCTCCACTACACGATGTGCCGTGGAGAACAAGTAAGTCCTTACTCATTACATACAAAACTACAAAACATCTTTTGTGCATATAGCGAGGTTTATATATAGATGATACAAAGCATAGGGGCCGATGTGTTTACATTCAAATTCAATGTTCAATACCTAAATCTATAGTTTAAGTTTTTTGGTTATAAGCAATTTCTTCTCTATTGAATCATCAATGTATCCATCTTTGGAAGTATCAGATTTCCACCGCCCATGGCGCTTAAGACATCTGTCAGACACCCCTGGTGCATTGGCAGCTGTCGTAGCTCCACTGGCTCTAAGAGAGTGCAAACCAAGGTTAAGATCAGGAGCAACTACTTTCAATTTTTTGACGATACATTCCTTTGCTCTTGTATAGCTAAGGCTTTTGTTCTTTTTAATAAGTGAAGCTTTTCTCTTTGATCTGAATGCTGGTTTAAACAAAAATTCATCTGAATGAATGTTTAAGCCAGCCAGTGACATGTACTTCTGTGTCAAACTATATGGACATGCTGATGAACTACCCTTAGCTATCAAGACTTCATTTCCGTGTCTATATATATCTGTTTTACTTTTCCTGATTTTTAATATCATGTGATCAGGTTTAAAACTTATGTCATTGCAGTGCAAATTACTGAGCTCATTAAATCTAAGAAATCCTGCATACGCAAGTGTTATCATACATAAATCTCTTAGGTCAAGGACGTCTTCACAATCTTTGTAGGCTTTACACAGAGTTTGTAACATTTCAGTTGTAACAACGTCTTTCTTAATCTTGGGCTTAGAAGCGATTCGTTTAGCCGTTTCCATTAATAATTTGACGGTATTACTTTCTGTTGGATCATTTAAGTCATTGACATTGTGAGCCCATTTAATTCCATATATTGCAGACAAAATAACACTGTCCGATTTTCCCTCATCCAGCAAACTAGTAATATACATAGCCACAACAATAGGACTGGCTGGTTTTGAAACTAACTCATTGGAAACACAGTACTTTTCAAATTGTTCGAAACCTAATTTGTACTTTTTTACCGTACTGTCCGCTTTCGATTGCAATAAGTAGCCTGCCATATTAGTTGCCATGGAATCTGTCAATCTCTCACATACCCCAGCATCCTGCAACCTCTGTGTTAGCGACTGTTTCAAACCAACACCTGAAAAATTAAATCTAAAGTTCACAAAAACAACTTACTTCTTCTCCCCAATAATATAGAATATATACAAACTGTTCTGTTTGTATACATTATACTAAAACTTTCAACGCTAGCATGTCAAAGCTGAGAGGATTTTTCGCAAATAACCCAATTTTGTCAGTACCAGGTACTACAATATCATGTCTAGAAAGATTTATCACTTGTTTTATGCAATTCTTGAAATTGCCATCACTGTTAACAAGGCTACACCAAAATGCGCTACTCTTCCACATTGGAACAATAAGGGTACCGTTAGCTCTTTCAGCTATCATTTTATCAATGCACATTGACACCAACCTTGGAGGGGGAACTAACCAGTTTTCATCTTGCCCCCAAAACTGGGAAAACGCATCAACAGCTTCTGTCCCTGGGACCCACCATCTGGAGTTAAATCTTTTGCATTTGCTGTTTAGATGAGATGCAAATCTATCAATAGTATATGGTCCTAAAATTGAATTCAATTTATTGAAAACCTTAATGCTTATCTGCCAGCTGTCACAGTCTTGACATCGAGACAAATAATCTGCAAGCTCATTACCCTCTCTTGGAATCCACTCTGGACTTAATGTGATATTTTCTTTTTCACATACATCATGTAATGCCAAAACAGAACCTTGAATATCTGTCTTACGACTGCCATTCAATAGTACTGATTTAACATTTTTATTATCAGAAAAAACTTTTACAGAAGAGTCTTTTAATATGTCAACGTTACTTTGGATTACCCTGCTCACTGCCTCAGTTTCACGCCATGTTGAACTTTTACACTTCTCGAGCAAAGTCCATTCTCCAATAACCTCTGTGCCTTTTTCCGAAGGCATCTTTGCTAAAGATCCCATTTCCGAGGAACAAATATAGCTTTCTGAACCATTCATAAAAAATGAACTACCAAATAAATCGTTCTTTTCCGAGAACAGACTATGATATTGCTCAGCATTAGCAATGGTCATCTCCACTTCCGGGGAGCTGTCGACCTCGTGAGTCTCATGATATGTCTCAAAACTTACCTCAGGCTTGTTTGCTCTCTCCATATGCATTGATGTCTCTCTGAAAGCTTCTATATAACCGCCATAGCCTGTGGCGCTAGCATCAGTGTATATATTAAAGAGACATATTTGCAAACATTGCAAACTCTTACCCTTCAAATTAAGGCTGACTACATTTGTGTTCCAGTATTCCAGCTCGCTTATCGCAAGCTTGCTAACTAACACTGGAGCATTCCAACTAGCCCTTGCATTGATGCAGTTAAACAACTCTCTAGTCCTTAATCTGACCTTATTCCCTAAAACACTTTGTAAGGAAATAATCTGACCTGTCACAGAAGCTAATACTTTTACATGTACAAGCATTTTACTATTGGTTCTTAACTGGTACAAAACGGAATTAATTTTTATCTGCAATCGTTTGATTCTTTCCTCTGTTATAAACAATTTATTGTTCTGCATATCCAATAAATGCCCTAACCAAACAACCTTTAGTGATGGTTCCCAGTTGCATTTTTCATCTGCTAACAAAAATCCAAATTTGCCCAATGTGTGTCTTGTGTAATCGCTAGATTTTACAGCTAAACTAAGGTCTTGATGACCTCCAATTCCATCATCTAAAAACATAATAACTTTGTGACCCCTTGCTCTTAAAAATGACACTACTACCTTAAGCATTTTTGTAAAGATGTGCCCAGCTGTGCGGATTCCAAATGGTAGAGAATTGAAGGTATAGTATACAGTTCTATTCTTTTCTGACACTGAGAACCCTAGATATTGTCTATGCTCTGAGAAAATATCAATATGGTGATATGCCCCTTGTAAGTCATATGTAAACAAAAAATAGTTTTGCTTAAATATGTATTCTGCTACTTTAATATCTTCGAATTTTACTTTAAATAAATGAAGGAACTTATTAATGTGCCTGCAGTCAAGAACTAATCTTGGCTTGCCATTACGGTTGTATGCTACTGTTAATGGGTTCACTATATATGGAACTTTATCAGACTTTGAAACAACCCCTTTTGCTAGCAATATCTGTATTTCTTCCTGAACAAAAGACATATTTTCTCTTGCAGATTTATTATTTTTTAATATAATACTGTCTGGCAACTGTTTCAGTGGTAACTTGTAACCATGCTCAACAATATCTAATATATATTTGCTATCTGTCGCTTCCTGCCATTTACTTTTGCACAGTTTTAAGCGACCTACAGGTGATTCACTTCCCTGCTCTTTAAGCACTATAGGCTTAATTTGACAAAAATCATAATTATCTTGATCTGATGCTTTGCACGACCCTTTGTCTATTATTTGTTCATAAACAGAACCTGCAGACGACTTACCTATACTTTCTCCCCTAGCGCTCTTGTCTGATAAGTTAAAACTAATTTTGGTACTTATCTTATTATTAGAAGCACTAGCTGTGCATTCTGGAGCACCTCTCCAATGACCTGGCTTTCCACAGGCAAAGCACAAACCAGGGGGTCGTCTGTTAGGTTGTGGCGTCACCATATTGGTTGTCTGTTCTGCTGTTGCCTTAACAGTAGGTCTACCATAAGGCATGGTGCGGGGACGTCTCCTTTTGGTCTTATCCGCCTTGAGTTTCCTACTGGCCCTGGCCTCTGCCTTGTATATTCTTTTCACATCGTCTGAGTCGCTCGCTAGGGGATTGCTTACGTATTCGTTGACTACCCTCCAACCAAGTTCAGATGCGTCAGCCATCTTTATCAGCTTTTGCCTGTGTGCTATCATGGATTTGGCTGGAAATAAACAATGCCAAAGCATATAGACACTTAACCAGCTCTAGGACTAATAATTTTGTTTCGTAACTCAGAGATAGAAATTTTAGCTATCCATTGTCTGAATGGATAAATAATATATCTATAATGAATTATTTTTCAATTTGTGCTTAAAGAAAACATAAATATTCATGCGCATATAATATATGCATACATTTTCATGCTCTGCTTACACTTATCACACATTTGCTGTGAACCTCTGCTATAAATGAGTATATTTGCACAATGATGCTTCGATATAACCGCCCAGTACAAAAAACTTTCATTTATCTTACATTTATTGTTCATATCTGTTGCAGTTGCAATTCGTGCTAATTTACAAACTCATGACTTATGTGTATGCGCAGTAATCCATATGACTAAAAGTTAAGCAAAACCAGATATATAAAGGGCACAATTTTATAAGCATATCCCCATATATAATATGGATCTGTACTAAATACGCTGGCTTATAACGTCATGGTCTTATAATGAATAAATTAGTGCTTATCTGCAAATTTAACAGGGGCTAAGGCTGCTTGATAATACAGGGGCCAAAACGTTAGTAAACGTACCCTTGTTTACCCAAATAATTTCGCTAATACATGCAAAAATTATTAAAAAATAAAAAGCCTGGAATAATTAAAGGCTTGGCTCTTGATAATTGTGGAGACCCTATTTCTAAACAAATATGTATTTTGAGTAACGATAGACTACGCCCATTGAAGTAGCTAAAGCCACGAAATATTTCACTAACCTTCAGCTATTTTTTCTCTACCCTCTTGGTGCCTCTCCTGGCTCATAGAATGCTCTGCTTCGTCAAGTTTAAAGCTTACAGAAGAGTTGTATTTAAATTGTTCTTCGTTACTTTTCCTTTTAAACTTTTCACCACCGTTCACCATACATGAAAGTTTGTTCAACTGAACCAAATTAGTATTGCCACTTATCTTTTCGAACATGTTTCCTATCTCCTTCAGCATGTCCTCTTTGTGCGATCGCAAAGACGCACCCACTTTGTCGTCCACCAAACGTTCAACGTCATGCAGTTCCATGTTGAGAAATAAAGAAGAAACGTGTTGTCATGAAGAAAACTTCGCTAGAAACTGACAAGAGTATTTACCGCCCACTATAAATACACCCGTAGCACGGACTTCTTGTAAACTCTACTCATCTATCGAATTACAATACCCGCTCTACTGGTTTTGTATTCGATAATCCGTAGGGACATATGTTCTCCACTACACGATGTGCCGTGGAGAACAAGTAATTCCCTGCTCTCTGACAATCTTGTTCCCCTCAATTTGGCATTTTCCCTTTCCCTAGAATAAAATGGCTTGTACAAATACACCCTAACTCGTGAGAGGGTCTCATTGTTAAGGCATACAGAGAACTCCTCTCTCAATTCCATGATAAAAATGTTTCCCTGCTAATAGCACGTTATTACAGTTCTTTACCATCGGATGACATACTTGGAATTTGACAGAGGAGGACTGAACATGGGAGTCGAACACTCATTTCATTATATTCCCGTACTGCTCATGATATTTTAAGTTAATTACCAAATACATTGGAGAGAGAGTAGAGTGAGTAGAGAGAGAGAGAGAGACAGCAGACAGACAGACAGAGACAGACCAATGACAGAGAGAGACAGAGAGAGAGACAGAGAAAGAGATAGTAGAGAAAGACAGAGAAAGAGATAGTAGAGAAAGAGAGAGTAGAGGAAAAACGAGTAGAGTTAGTGCGAGTAGAGAGAGAGAGAGAGAGAAAGAGCAGAGAAAGAGCCAGTAGAGGAATAGATAGTGGAGAAAGAGCGAGTAGAGGGAGTGCGAGTATAGGGAGTCTGAGTTGAGGGGGTGTGAGTAGTGGGAGTGGGAGTAGATGGAGTGCGATTAGAGAAGGAGAGCGAGTAGAGAAGGAGTGCGAGTAGAGAAGGAGTCCAAGTGAAGAAGGAGTGCGAGTAGATAAGAGAGAGTAGAGAAGGAGTGCGAGAAAGAAAAAGAGAGTAGAGAAGGAGTAGAGAAGAGAGAGTAGAGAAATAGATAGTAGAGAAGGAGTACGAGCAGAGAAAGAGAGAGTAGAAAAGAGGTGCAAGTAGAGAAAGAGAGAGTAGAGAAGGAGCGTGAGTAGAGAAGAGGGAGTAGAGAAGGATTGCAAGTAGAGAAGAAAGTGTAGAGAAGGAGAGTAGAGAAGGAGTGCGAGTAGAGAAGAGAGAGTAGAGAAAGAGAGAGTAGAGGAGGAGTGCGAGTAGAGAAAGAAAAATTAGAGAAGTAGTGCGATTAGAGAAGAAGGGGGTAGAGATGTGTGCGAGTAGAGAAAGAGAGAGTAGAGAATGAGTGCGAGTAGAGAAAGAGAGAGTAGTGAAGAAGTGTGAGTAGAGAAGAGAGCATAGAGAAAGTAGAGAAGGAGTGCGAGTAGAGAAGGAGTGCGAGTAGAGAAGAGGGAGTAGAGAAGACGGGCGAGTAGAGAAAGAAAGAGTAGAGAAGGAGTATGAGTAGAGAAATAGAGATTAGAGAAGGAGTGCGAGTAGAGAAGTGAGAAGAGAAAGTAGAGGAGTGCGAGTAGAGAAGAGAGAGTAGAGAAGGAGTGCGAATAGAGATGAGAGAGTTGAGAAAGAGAGAGTAGAGAAGGAGTGCGAGTAGAGGAAGAGAGAGTAGAGAAGGAATGCAAGTAGAGAAGAGAGAGTAGAGAAATAGAGAGTAGAGGCAGATTGCGAGTAGAGTAAGAGTGCGAGTAGAAAAGCGAGAGTAGTGGGAGTGCATGTAGAAAAGAGAGAGTAGAGAAAGAGTGCGAGTAGAGAAGGAGTACGAGTAGAGAAGAGAGAGTAGAGAAAGAGTGCGAGTAGAGAGGAGAGAGTAGAAAAGGAGTGCGAGTAGAGGAGAAGTGCGAGTAGAGAAGGAGTGTGAGTAGAGAAGAGACAATTGAGAAAGAGAGAGTGGAGAAGGTGTGCGAGTAGAGAAGAGGGAGTAGAGGAGGATTGTGAGTAGAGAAGAGAGAGTAGAGAAGGAGTGCGAGTAGAGAAGGAGTACGAGTAGAGAAGAGAGAGTAGAGAATGAGTGCGAATAGAGAAAGAAAGAGTAGAGAAAGAGTGCGAGTAGAGAGGAGAGAGTAGAGAAGGAGTGCGAGTTGAGAAGGAGTGCGAGTAGAGAAGGAGTGCGAGTAGAGTAAGTGAGAGTAGAGAAGGAGTGCGAGTAGAGAAGTAGTGCGAGTAGAGAAGGAGTGCGAGTAGAGAAAGTGAGAGTAGAGAAGGAGTGCGAGTAGAGAAGTAGTGCGAGTAGAGAAGCAGTGCGAGTAGAGAAGGAGTGCGAGTAGAGAAAGTGAGAGTAGAGAAGGAGTGTGAGTAGAGAAGAGAGTGCGAGTAGAGAAAGAGTGCGAGTAGAGAAGAGAGAGTAGAGAATGAGTGCGAATAGAGAAAGAAAGAGTAGAGAAAGAGTGCGAGTAGAGAGGAGAGAGTAGAGAAGGAGTGCGAGTAGAGAAAGTGAGAGTAGAGAAGGAGTGCGAGTAGAGAAGAGAGAATTGAGAAAGAGAGAGTAGAGAAGGTGTGCGAGTAGAGAAGAGGGAGTAGAGAAGGAGTGTGAGTAGAGAAGAGAGAGTAGAGAAGGAGTGCGAGTAGAGAAGGAGTGTGAGTAGAGAAGAGAGAGTAGAGAATGAGTGCGAATAGAGTATAGAGTGTAGAGGAGTGCGAGTTGAGAAGAGAGTAGAGAAAAAGAGAGTAGAGAAGGAGTGCGAGTAGAGAAGAGAGAGAGTAGAGAAAGAGAGAGTTAAATTTATGCATCTAGTGAAAACTGATTAGACCGTACAGGTGCTCGTCTAAACATCTGGTATACTAATTGTATTGCTACTTGATCCGTCACCTTCACAAAAAGGTATGTGTCCATTTCTTAGTATAATGTTCTGGCATGTTATGTTACTGTACTGTTACTTTAATGTGATGCAAAGGGCTAAATAGATATGGTAGGCTAAAACAAACAAAACAAATAAACTAATGCACAAAAACACCCATTCAGTGTTGAACAAAAACTCTAACAAATTGGTTTATTTAAGCTTGTTTCTCCTTTGATATGTTCCCCGCCAATCGAACCACTTGTTTTTGAAAGTGTTTGAGCGTTACACTTTTGTTTCCGTATGCGAGAGCTTGTTTAATGAGCATAATCAATTTGCCCTTCTCCGAAATCAATGTTAACATGCACATGCCTTCCCTCCGACAGCTACCCAACATACCTCCGAACGGAAAGCTACCTATAAACATGATACCACCGTCATGAAATTGCAAATAAATAAATGTTTTACATGTATTTTTGAATTGTATTT
This sequence comes from Loripinus fragilis, assembly GCA_964019695.1. Classification (NCBI taxonomy): domain Eukaryota; kingdom Metazoa; phylum Mollusca; class Bivalvia; order Lucinida; family Lucinidae; genus Loripinus; species Loripinus fragilis. The sequence goes on from OZ026525.1 coordinate 723,546, forward strand.
GACTGATTCATTCCAAAGAGAGGTTATACATTCCAGCGGTGGCTGTGAATCAAGTAAAAATAAAATAATAGATATGAATATTAACTGATGAATTCGAAATATTAGTCCAAATTACTGCATTTCCGAATTCAAATGCAATTTAAACTCGAACAGATTAAGTTTCGAAACATGTAATGTTTTCAGAGTTATCATCATTCTGTATACTATCGACCTATATGTTGTTCTTATCCCTCAAAACGACTCTAAATGAAATAAAATCGTCTCAATACAGACCATGTCCAACCCAAAAATTCTTTGTTTACCTCCGATAGCCAACACCCTCCGAGATCTATACATGCGGTTCACCTGGGTGGTTAGGACACTACCATAGTACTATTGGACCCGTTTTGAACTAATTGTTGCAGGAATCCTGTCAAATGATTCCTTAATATAACAGCATTTAATGTGCATTAAATAATAGATGAGTTGTAAACATATCAGGGTATAGGTACAAAAGGCATATGCTTAGATATCAACGGTTCTAACAAAACGTAATATTCATATGGTAGCACAATAAAAAGACACTGTATTTAGTATCATTACTATCACCAATGGGAGACTTACATGGAATGCTAGAAGGCATGCACACACTTAACAATTAATATGTTTAATTTGTCTGCCGCTCTCTAGATCAATCGTGAATGCATTGTTTCTGTTATCAATTGCATTATATGTAAGTACCATACAGCATAGCATTTGTTAAATATACTATCTAAAATTATTTTCTCTGACAGTTGAATAAGTATGGATTTTGCTTCTGTTACATGAATTGTCAATATACATGTACTGCACATCTAACACGATTTAACAATTCGGTGCATGTTTTATGAGGATTACTTGGTTCTTTGGACTGAATGGCAGTTGCCATGATTACTTTATTTTAGTGTTTTAATTAAATAATGTTCCGGTGAATAATAAAACAGCAATATTAAAGCAGATTCTATCACGTTTGCTGATAAGCTCTATAGCCGAAAGGCAAATACTCTACAGCTTTTCTGGCATGCATGATCATTCAGAGTAACTACGAAGGCAAAGATCAGGGATTGATACAATTAAGTACCACATCTGACCCAGGACACCACAGGGGAAAGAAAACATCACACACAAGAGGGCCAAGAGGTTAGCCTTTTCCCAGGAGTGACCACAAGGCTGCAATGAACAGACCAAAAAGCGTGACAAACACCAAATATAAATTACAAAAAGTATCCAAAAAGCACAGCCTTGGAACTTCATATTCTAAAAAGTTAGTAGCTCAAGGCCTTGATTATTGAAGTCTTATCATTTAGAAATGCTTACAATACTAATAATGCAGGGGAGCTTTTCCAACAAATAATAAAACATGTATCTGTTTCTAATGTATTAAAATGGGAATTTAGAATAAATTGTGTCCTGTTTCATTCCTTCAGAAAATAAACAACGATAAAGTAGTATTTTCTATATTTTTTTTTTATATAAAAGTTTGCAACATAAATAATATTCCTTTTTTAACCATACTGGACACGCTGTAGATACAATAAAAGAATAAACACAAGGATATGTATGATTGGTGCTAAATGTGAGACGGAAATCATTAAGATTTCCACAAACTTCAGTTTTGTGTTTATATGGTTGCATACTTTTATTATACATTTATAATGTTTCACTTCTTGATTTAGACTTCTGCTTGCAATATCTCACAGGGTTAAGAGTTGTAAGTTAGCCTTTGCGCCTTATTGCGTTAAACATACAGTGTAGCTATTGTAATCATTAGCTGACTATTGATGCAAATATTTGATACCTTATAAATGGGGGTAATTGATCTTACTATATTACTTTGTGCCTTTTATTTATTTATTTAGGTGTTGACAGCTAAACAAGTGTCTTGAAGATGTCATTTAATGCATAAAAACAGCAAATTCATGGTAATGACAGTGACATAAAAGAATCATTTATGCTGTTTGGAAACCTAATTTAGTTATGAAAAATAAATAGGTATCAAATTATCTATTTACGTGATTCCTAAAACATAATAATGGCATTTTAAGTCCTTAAAGTTCAAGGTTTTCCCATTTAAGCGAACACGCCTTTGTTGTATCTCATTATATTATATGTTAAAAACAATATTTACAATTTATGAAATTTAGAGCAATTTAGATTGTAGTCAATTTCATTTCCACCCACTAGCTGTTTGAACTCAAATAGTCATAGAGTTGTACAGGAATAATGGGTTAAAAGATTATGTATATAACAGAACTACCAGGTGCCTAAACAAATTATTATTATTATACCAGTAAGCTGCATTCAATTAAAATATTATTCACGGTGATATGTGAGAAAATGAATCAAATGATAATAACACTATGGTAGGAGTTTGCCTATTATCTAATGGTACCTGTTATCTAATGGTAACCTCTAAGCCAATATACACTTTTTTGGTATTTTCTTTCGAGTGGTAACGCAACAAGCTTGTCTGTTGCATGGTAAATGCACCTATCAATGAAGAGCTTACGTGCATTAAATTTTGACATACATATTGTGGCTAAGAAAATCGTAATGCATAAAATCTCTATCAACAGGTCTTTTGACTGCCTATGGTTAAAATAAACAATAATATTATATTTGAAAATAGGTTACAAATATAACAATTACATTAGCATAAATCATTTAATCTTATTGGCAGCATGTTACACTGAATTAGGTAATTTTCAGGCAATATACAGATAGTAAGAAATATGACTTATCTGGTCCAACCCACCAATTAAAGCTTTACGTCAGAGCAGTCATTGAGTGTGAGGCGTCTTAGACCTGACCCACCGTCGTGCAATTAAAGTGGAACCATACCTATAAACCATGATCCGGTTTACAACCAGGCATGCAGACTGTCACATGATATCCAAGTTATATCCAACTTTTTTTATAACGTTTGATCGTCTTTTATGAATTGATCAATTAAATTAGGTTTATTACTATAGTCAGGATTTACACTTGACAATCATTCATTGCATTAACTTCCCTATTGGTATCACTTAAATATCTCATTTAAGGAGCAGTGTAGACCAGCATTCGTATCTCGTTAATAACTATTGCTTTCTCTGTGTTTCTTTGTACTTGTATAAGACTTAGTTATATGTTGGGAGCTTTAGCTATTTCTCAAATGCAGCAGCTGGATATTGCTATTAATAACCAATATGAATGCTGCTTTTCAATGTATGGTATAAACTTTAAAACTCAATTATGAATAGCCTAAAAACAGTCAAAATTTTACTTTCTCCTCTTCGGTTACATTCTGCTTCTTCCATACAGATTCCCCAGTCCACCAATAGATATGATTCTATGTTACCATCTGTTTACGTTTCACCTCTGAAACTTCATTCGGCCACTAAAATTAATTCACATTGGGTTTCTGACTCTGCCCTTTTTAGAAACCACTTAAATGTTCGTCTATCACCTCTTAAATCACTTGTACTCAGGAACTCTAGGAATAAGTATAGAAGAAGTGTAGTGTATCCCTCTATTTCTAAGTGCAATGCCAAGAGGTGTAGCTGTTGCAAACATTTATGTTGTAAATCAACTATTAAATCTATCGTTAATGGAAGACAATTTTCTGTAATTACTAATTCTGATCTTGGTTGAAGATCAACTGATGTTATTTATGTTTGATCTTGAGAAGAGAAAGCTTGTGGCATGCAATATGTTGGCCAAACTTGTAGATTTCTAAAAACTAGATTTTCTGAGCACTATCGTCGAACAAAAAAGCCTCGAAAAATTGATAATTTTCTTTATAGGCATTTCAAACAAACTAATCACTCTACTAGCAGTATTTCTATTCAGCCTGTTGAAAAGATAATATATGGTGATAATTCCACTAAAAGGTATAGAAATATTCTTAGGCATGAATTAGAATTAAAGTGGATAAAATTATTACAAACACCACATCCACTTGGTTTTAATGATAATATTTACCATGAGGGTAACATTTCTAGATTACCTGATTTTGATGTTTTTTCTCTTTTAGATATCCGTAAATGTAATAACCGGATCTCATGGTAAACGCAAAAATGGAAATTTAAAATGCAAAAATAAACATGTTTTAACTTTTTCAGAATTAAGTATCATCTTAAAACATTCTGGTCGACATATGGCCCTTTCACGTTTAGTAACTCTTTCTATATCTTCACTTCGTAATTTGGATATTGAGGCTAATAAATTCTATGATAGAGCTCATCGACTTTATGATGCAGCAATTCTTACCCGGTGTTACACTCAACATGCTCTTCGGCCATATATAGATTCAGAAATTAATCACATTAGACATTTTATTAAAATTCAATTTGTCAACAAGGGGATTGAATTCGTTAACTTACCCAGTATATTTTAAGATAAATCTGTTATCTCTTCTATTCCTACTTATTTTGAAAATAAGGAATCCCCTATTATTTGTTATTAGTATAATAAACCTATTCGTAGTACTGTTTTTAACTATAACAAATTAGTAACAGAACTTGATATCGAAAATTCTATTCCTGACTCCTGAGATTGCATAGACTCTAAGTATTGCTATCAACCTGCTGGTCATATAGTCACAGGGGATTTAAAAATCATAACTGATTCAAGAATTCGGTCTATTATATGTAAGGGACCTAAATATAGGTTTCCTGTGCCAATAGAGCATGTTGAGTCTATTGCCTTACATAGTTGGAAACTAAATATTTTTAAAATTATTGATGGTAGAATTTCATTTTACTGCAACAATTTAGATCTTCTACCACCTAAACCTAAATTCACTTTTAGACAATTGAAGAAAGGGATCCAGGAATTCCATAGGAAGTTTGTTTTGGCCCCCGCAGATAAGGCTGCTAACAATGTTGTGGTCGTTTGAAAAAGATACTGTATTAACACCCTAAAGCAAGAACTTAGCACTGCCAAAACATATGAGCATAACAGGCTTGATGAGACGTCTATCGTTGATAGGCATCGATGCCATATGGCAGCTAAGTTTGGGTTGTTTGTTGATGAGGACCATAGCAAGCTTCCTACGTTATACTGGTTACCTAAACTTCATAAACGGCCCTATAAGTCGCGTTTTATTGCTAATTCTAGTGCATGTACAACTACTGAGTTGTCTATTCTTTTGACTTCTTGCCTCACTGCAATTAAAAACCATGTCATTAAATATTGCACAACAGTTTATGAAAGAAATGGTAGAAATTTATTTTGGTCTATTAAAAATTCAGGTGAAATTCTTAATAAATTGAAGTCTAGAGGTTTTCTAGCATCTGGTTTGTCTACATATGATTTCTCTACTCTCTATACTACATTGCCTCATAATCTAATAAAAGAAAAACTAACAGAATTAATTGAACAAACATTTAACAGAGATGACTCACTTTATTTGGCTTGTAATGATATAAATGCCTTTTTTTTACTTCAGAACAACCTAAACGATATAAATTGTGGTCTTGTTAGAAAATGTGTGATGCGCTCCATTATCTTTTGGACAATATATTTATAAGATTTGGCTCAAAATTATATAGACAAATTGTTGGTATTCCAATGGGTACTAATTGTGCTCCTCTTGTTGCAGATTTGTTTTTGTTTTGTTATGAGAGAGACTTTATGTTGTCTCTGTCAGACAATAATATATATATAAATCTACCTCCAGATATTTAGATGACTTATTCAATATTGATAATCCTTATTTTGAACAAATGGTAGGTCAGATATATCCCACTGAACTTCAGTTAAATAAGGCGAATTCTTCTGATACTGAAGCTCTGTTTTTGGACTTGAATTTGTCAATAACAAATGGCATGGTTTCTTCTAAAATTTATGATTTTGGACTCGAATTTGTCAATAACAAATGGCATAGTTTCTTCTAAAATTTATGATAAACGGAATGATTTTAATTTTGAAATAGTGAATATCCCATTTTTTGATGGAGATTTTCCTTGCTCTCCTTCCTATGGTGTATATATTTCTCAGCTTTTTCGTTTTGCTAGAGTGTGCTCTAATGTTGATGACTTCAACAACAGAAACTTATTTTTAACTGCTAAATTATTAAAACAAGATTATAAATATCATAAAATTCGAAAAGCATTTTCTAAGTTCTACCACAAACACTCAGAGTTAATTGTTAGATACAACATTGGGTTAAAAACTCTTCTGCCACAAGGCATATCAGAACCTATATTTTATGGTGATTTAGTCTACAAATTCAAACGAATTGTTGGAAAACCTAATTTTAGTGATCAATTCAAAAAGATAGTAAAACGTTATATAAGGGTTGGATGTAATTTGGATATCATGCGACAGTCTGCATGCCTAGTTTTAAACCCAATCACGGTTTATAGCTATGGTTTCCTCTTTAATTGCACGACAGTGGGTCAGGCCTCAGACTCTATGACGGCTCTGACGTAAAGCTTTAAATCGGTGGGTTGGTGCCTGATGCTTATCTGTAGCTGGACCCACCATGGGTCAACTTGAGGTTTTCTTTAGCTCTGACTATCTGTGAGTCATGAGCCCTTTTCTTTGTTTCATAATGGAGTGTTAATTTAATTAGAGTGTTTTCCATGATGATACATTGCATTAGTTAGATGGCCTCCATGCGAGCTGAACATTTCTTGTACTTCAACAACAGCAGAATCTTGGGCGAAGATTTGGTACCAGTAAAATGCATTTAAGCCCCCCGGTGGCTTAGGCTGCTGTCCGTTCTAAGGCAGTGGTTCTATTGTTGTTGACTTTTTTGTTTATTGCTACTCCCATTGTGGGAGTCTGTAATTGTTCTATGTTTTGTTGTACGTTAAATATGTCCATTCTAGTATTGCAATCATCTTGATGGGGAAGAGAGAGCTGATTGCTTTGCTTAATTTGTCTTCCTGGTGTCTCGTGATGGTTGAGCGGCTCTTCCTCGCGGTGCCAAGGGATTGTCTGCAGTTTGTGATTGTGGTATTTCCCGAGCATACTCACTTACTATTTTTATACGTACATTTTGAAGCAATCTCTATATTTATATCTCCTAGAGACAGTTTGGATCCTGTTTATACAGCGTCTGAACTGGATCTAGATTGTTTTCCTATACTCAATATCAGTCAGCCAAATGACAGATGAGATGACTTTAATTTTGATGAAATATTAAAGATGATTTATGGTTTTTGTCGAGACTTAGAGTGAAGAAATTAGTTAATCTCAAGTTACTTTCTGCAATTTTGATCGGTCATCAGGTTTAGCCACAAAATGCCGATCTGTCATCGAAGACAGCAAATTCAAAATTGATCTGTAGATAAAGGTAGCTATTTTTCATCTGCCCGTCGTATTTGATGGGCTCTAGTAACTTTATAAAACCGAACTGCGGCTTCAAATTTGGCAGACATGTAGCTGAATGATAGATATTTTATTGTATATACGTCAAGACAGCAGACTTTGACAGAGAGACGTACAGCCTGAACAGTTTACAATTTTTGTGACTTTTCTCTAGAAAACTCTGAAATGATGATAAAGTGTGGCTTTATTTGCGATAGATATTACTTGAACTTGTTTCTGAAGGATCTCTCGGTCAACGCCAAGTTTACTCATCCACCGCAGAATACCAGAGGTCTTCTCTTCGAAATTTGCAAACCGAAAATTGTAACCTACCCTTCATGCGACCTTAAATGTTGTATCTGTCATCATTGTTAGTAATCTGTCATCAATAGGGCGGGGTATACGATGTGAATATGACAATACATTAGTTTGCAAAGCATCAGCGATACAAACTGGGTGCAAAATCAAATTGAAATCACAAGCGATTGCATGAGTAAGTTGAACCTGTTTACCACGACACTGTACTGTCCACAGAATTGCACAACCTAAACACGAATGAGCATTACATTACTGACCAATCAGTTATATATAGCATTGCTATATTGTAAATGTGGGCGAGGCGTCTTTTATTGACGCGAGTATAGTATGTAACACCACACTATCATCTTTTTTAATGAGACACAAGCTGGGATAAGTAGTTCTTAAATTGAGTCAAGGAAGTATAAACAACTTGAAGTCTGTGACGCAAAAGACATCGATTGGTTCGAGTAATTACATGTAACTGAAATGATAAGCCGTCTCGTGTAATCATAAATGGTAGAATTGATAAATCATTAAGGCAGAAAAAAGACCATATTGGATCTGATGCTTCATGATAGCTAAAGAAACTCGCGCCATGGTTCGTTTATAACTTGCTGGGGTCGCAACAAAACTAAAGGGTTTGGAATGTATAGCAGTGGCGAGCAGCGAAGGCTCAGCTTAACCTATGCGTGTGATACGTCTTGCCACGCCAGACCAGCTTGGAGGTTCGCAAAATAGAGTATCTTACATGAGTGCTCATGTTTTTATTGAATTTATTAAACGAGTTGGGAAAAGAGATAAAATGCGAGGCTTGCCTCGCATTTTATCTCTTTTTCCCAACTCGTTTAATAAATTCAATAATACAGGAGCACGAATGTTATATTCTATTTATCATATGACATTAAGATTACTTTGAAATCTCATTTCTGTCGTAACAAGAAATATCTTTAAAAAAGATATTCAGCGGCATTCAAAGGAGAACATACATTAAAAGTCCTGTTGTAATGAGAAGCTGTTTTTATGCACAATAGATTGGTTTTAGATGTTGATTGATTGGACGAGGTGAAAATTGAAGGTTGCCAACGTGAAAGTTTTGACTAAGAGTATGTGAACGATGTCTTTTGCAGATCATAGGGATAAAGCGTATTGTAAGCCTGTTGAAGGGACACGGTGAAAATTTGTAATTAGTCTGGAAAGTCAGTTGATGGAGGAGTTGCATTGTAAAGAGAAGTGCAAGTTTAAGCATTGATCTGGCTGCGAAGGTTTCAAAGCCCCTGTTACACTTTTGCAGAAGTAGTTCATAACTAAGAATGTTTGGAGTTATGGTATATTTTGTATATTTCATGTTTAATATTAAATATAGGGATTAAAAGTATAAGAGAATGTGCAGTGGGAAAAACTTTTAATACAAATGGTAGCTGGAAATCACGAACTATGAAAGCACCTGATATGTTTAGCAAATACAACATTACTTGAGATCATTGTCTAAATAAGTAAATTGTATACACTGGGAATTAGATAGTTTTAGCCTCATTAATAATGATATTACTCTGGCATTCATCTACATGCGTAGGTAGAGGTTACAGTAAGAGGCCAACTGCGAGTAAAACCTAGTGATGGCTAGAGTTGTGCCTGTGGGGCTACCATACCCCTTAGCGGTCACCGTAGCCAGATTGGTCTAGTTTGAAGGGTCGAAAACACACTTGGAAATCTTTCTTTAATTTTTCTTTCTTTCCTTATTACTGATTTCTATCTTTCCTATAGTTTCTCTTTCTCTACCGCCTACAGTATAATAATTCACCATATCTACATTAATTGCTGGTTCCCTGTCTACAGGTGGTCAGTAATGTAAATACAGGTAACCAGACCCCCCCCCCATTTCCAGGTATTGGGGGGGGGGGTACTGGTTACCTGTTTTTTCCATTACTGACCACCTGTAAAGCGGGAACCAGCAAATAATGACGATATGGTGAATGATCAATGGTGACAGACGATACTTAACTTTTCGATGTAGATGTAGACTATTTATATTTACTACAAAGAACATACCGAAATATACCGGAATGTCGCCGATGGCGACACGTTTTTTGAGACAACTCGTCGACAGATTTTGATACAATTCGGCGACACTTTATGAGACAACTCGACGACACCTTTATTCTTAGTGAGGCACTTGACGGGTTTTTAAGGATACAGAGATATTGGCCAAAACGTTAAAGGGATATAAAGAAAATCACATACCTATAATCAATAGGTTAAAACAGTAACTATTCGGTAGGTTCGGCCGAATTCGGTTCGGTTACAGCTTTTAGACGCAACCGGGTGAAATGGGCAACCCGGGCTGAGCCGGATACTACAAAACAAATAGCCCCAACATCTTTCAAACAAAAGGTGATTATGTTGAAAAAGCTTTGCGTTTTGTTATATAAATAGGCAATTCCAGACAGAATAAAATTCTTTTAAACAGGACCCGAAGAAAACTGCTGTGATTTTCTTGAAATTATAGTCCGTTCAATGAGCATAGATAGCAGACTTGCACACCCCGTACAACCGGCTGCTTTGATGACAGGTTATTAACAATGATGACAGATACCGGATTTTATGTCCTATGAAGGGTATGTTATAATTTACGGTTGCCAAAATTGTATGAGAAGCCCTATGGTACTCTGTGGTTGATGAGAACACTTGTTAGTAATGAGAAATCCTACAGAAACAAGCTGACGTTATATCTCTCACAAATAAAACCACACTTGATCATAATTTCAGAGGTTTCCTGAGAAAAGTCACAAAAAACGGTTATCAGTTCATGTTGTGCTTCTCTACGTCAAAGTCTGCTGTCTTCACTTATATACAATAACACTTCTATCATTCAGCTACATTTCTGCTAAATTTGAAGGCACAGTTTGATTTTATAAAGGTATTGGATCCCATCAAAGCTGACAGGTAGAGCAAAAACGGCTGCCTTTGTCAACAGATCAATTTTGAAGTGGCTGTCTATGATGACAGGTTATGAATTTTAGTGGCAAACATCAATGACAGGTCTTAAGACTAGAAAGTTACTTTAAATCAACATATTTCTTCAGCCTTTGTTCTCAACTGAGAGCATAAAGCATCTTCCATATTGCATTCAGGTCAAAATAATCTTATCTGTTATTTGGTTAACTGATATTGAGCATAGGTAAACAGTCAAGATCCAGACCATACACTTTAAAAACAGGGTCCATACTGTTTCTTAGAGGATTTAGATACAAAAAATAAGCTCAAAACGTACTTCAGGATCAAAAATAAGTTAGATGACAAATGGGCATATACACTTTCAGTGAAATCTTGAGTTTTGTAATATCTGTTATTTCATAATTTCTGCTTTAAGGACAGGGTTAGCTTTGGGTTGTGCCACTTCCTGGTCATTGCTCAAGTTATTTTTTTCCATGCAGTACCAGTACCTGGGGACAATATTAAAAAAAAAACACATCCCCTAATCGAATCAACGGAAAGTAGTGAATCACTGTAAACAGATAATATCATGATCTTTCCACACAGCAAAATATTTTCCGCCTTGATATGGTATAAGTTGACATCATGTGATGTTGAAAGCTAAACAGGCTTGGTGTCTACTGGCGTTTTGACTGTTTTCTATTGTGTTGTGCTTTGGTAACCAAAGTATTTGTTAAACATTTTTGGCTGTGGATTACAATTTGGAATATTTAGAGCTTGGGGACCCCTTAGATTGACCCCTATTGATGGATTCTTATTGTCAAAATTTGAAAAACAAATACTTTGATCACCAAGGCACAACACAATAGATACCAGCCAAGACGCAAGAAGACACAATGCCTGATTAGCTGTCAACATCACTTGATGTCAACTTGCATATGATACTGGTACTGCTTTGAACAAAAATAACATGAACAGTGACCAGGAAGTTGCACAACCAAACTGTGTCCTTAAAACCCAAACATGCAATAACTGATATTACAATAATAAATAAAAAGTGAGTATGGTCAGGAAATACCACAATCACAAACTGCAGACAAACCCATTACACCATTAGGAAGAGCCACACAACAATCACAAGACACCAGAAAGACAAACTAAGCAAAGCAGCCAGCTCTCTCTACCCCATCAAGATGATTACAAAACTAGAATGAACATAAAGTAACGTACAACAAAACATAGAACAATAACAGACTCCTACAATGGGAGTGTTTTGATATTCTATGTTATAGAATGTTATGTTAGAATGTTAGAATTCTCTAATGAGATACAATGAACACAAGTGTGATGCTATTCTAACGTTTAATAATCAACCTGTTCTGTAGGCCTGTGGAGAGAGCGTGGTATATTAGTGGGCATGCGCATATCAATGTATCAAACACGTGATAGTGTAAACAATGCCTTATATGTAAAAGCAATATTAGAACATTTCCCTTCTTAAAAAATGAAACAATTTTATGTAGTTTCAAGACAGTTCAACTTCCACAGATGGTCTGCTCTGGAACTACGTAGATCTAAAAAAAATCTCGATATAACTAAGCAAAACTCTGGATGGAAAACTCCATCGCTTTCAATTAAGTTTATGCCATAAAACATGTCAAATTAACTTCACGATTACATTTTGGCATTATTCAATTATAGTTCATAGTTTATTTACTTTTTAACCCATTCATCGGTGCTGTAGCGCTGATTAGGTTTCACTTCTCGCCCAGAACGTGTGATATATGGCAAATTGCCTGCACTGCTATTGTTGTTTATATTTGATGGTGGAGGCAGTGGAGCCTGTTCATTAGAAATGGGACTTTCTGGCTGTGCTAATACAGTTGGGTGAAAATCTTGCACTTTCACGGGATCTCCCTTAGCTTTCATAAGGTGTTTTCTGTTACGACGATAAATAGCACCGTCGCTAGTCTGAACAGAATAGGACCTAGAGTCATTTATGTTCAGAGAGGGTAATTGTCTTGCTGTCCGGTCATAATGTTTTTTCTGCAAGCTTTTTGAACGAAAGTAAGCTTTTTGAACAATTTTGGGGTCAACAGTTCGTGGTTGAAGAAGTTTATCAGTAATGGGTACGACTGATCTCGTTCGTCTTGACATCAAAAGTTGTGCTGGACTGAAACCGCATTCTAAAGGGGTATTACGGTATTCAAGAAACAGCAGATACGGATCTTGTTTGCTGTCCTTAGCTTTTCTGAGAAGTTTTTTGGCAAGACCTACAAGAACTTCACTATGACCATTTGACTTTGGGTGGAAAGGACTAGATGTCTGATGGATAATTCCCCAATCTCTAGCAAAGTCAGCAAAAGCTTGGCATGAGTACGAGGGCCCATTGTCTGTGATTAAGAGTTGACATATGCCATTTCGAGCCATATGAACTTTTAATTTTTGAATGACTGTTTGGCGCGCATGTCTGGCAAAAAATCAATTTCGAAAAATCTACTATAGTAGCATGACGTTAAAAGGTAATTCTTTCCTTCAAACGTAAATATGTCAGAGCCTAGCTTTTGATATGGCCCTTGCGGTACGTCGTGCGATATTAACGGTTCTTTCGTGTTTGAGTCTCTGTGCCTGAGACAGATTTCGCAACTCAAAACATAGTCTGTGATAGCCTTGGTCATACCAGGCCAAAATATGCTATCTTTTGCGCGTTCTAATGTCTTTGTCACTCCTAAGTGACCTGTGTGAATTTGATTCAGTATTTCTGCACGTAGTGACTTTGGAATTACAATTTTCTGACCTCGAAAAATCAAACCGTTTTCAAACGAGAGTTCGTCGCGGTGGTTCCAGTACTCAAGAACTAATTGATCGCAGTCAGATCGGGTTTCTGGCCAACCTTTCAAAATGACATTTTGCAATGTTTGCATTTGTCGATCATGCTCAATTTCGGTTTGTATCGTTTTCAACCTTTTATCGGTGATAAAAAGTTGCTGCAAAACTGTGTGTACATGCAAATCCAGGCCAGTCACCAAATTTGGATATGTGTCTGGTAAAGACGCACGTGATAAAAAGTCACTTACAGGGATGTCTTTTCCACTTTTGTGGATCACTTCAATGTTGTATTTTTGAAGTTGTAAGAGCATTCGCATTAAACCCGGTGGGGCTGCTGAAAGCGGTTTATTCATGATTGCAGAAATGGGTTTGTGGTCTGAATGCACAATAACGTGCCTACCGTACGTGAATTGATTCCAGCGTTTTAATCCGAAGACAATAGCTAGAAGTTCTTTTTCTATTTGCGCGTAGCCAACCTCAGTTTGAGTCAAGCTTTTTGACGCAAATGCTATAGGGCGTTCTTCTTGCATCAGGCAACAGCCTATGCCATATTTTGATGCATCTACTTCCAATACCAGCGGTAAGTTTGGATTATAGTACCCTAAAACAGGACTCTGTGTGATTACCTGCTTGATCTTTTCAAATGCCTCAGTTTGGGGCTGATCCCAGAAAAATTCTGCTTCCTTTTTAAGGAGTTTCCTTAAAGGGGCTGTCAGTTCTGCTAGGTTTGGCGCGAACTTTGCTAAGTAATTAACCATACCAAGAAATCTTTCAAGTTTCTGGCGGTCATCAGGTACATCAAGCTTCAATATCGCCTGAAGTTTCGACTCGTCTATTTTGAGACCTTCATCTGTAACCAAATGTCCAAAAAATGGAAGTTCTTTAACTCCGATTTTCATCTTGTCTGGGTTAAAGCGTATGCCTTTTTCTCGAGCTCTGTCAAGAACTTTGCGCAAATTTCGATCATGTTCGTCGCGTGTGCGCCCATATATCAATATGTCATCGACAATGGCTGCGACGCCGGGCAAGCCTTCAAAAATTTCATTAACCTTCATTTGAAAGAGGTCTGATGAGGCTGAAATTCCGAAAGGTAACCTTAGGTAGCGATAACGACCAAACGGGGTTCCAAATGTTGTTAAGTACGACGAACTTTCATCGAGTTTAACGCTCCAGTACGCGTGCGTAATGTCCAATAGACTGAAGCACGTAGCGTTAGTCAGTTTAGACGTAACGTCATCTAACGTATACATTGGGTAGTGAGGTCTTCGAATTGCCTCGTTGAGCGCTTTTGGGTCTAAGCAAATCCTAAGCTTGCCAGTTTGAGGTTTTTCTACTACAACAAGCGAATTGACCCAGTCTGTGGGCTCATTAACCCTCACGATGATCTGGTCATTTTCCATGTTGTCAAGCTCGCATTTGAGCCTAGACTTAAGTGCCTCTGGTATTCTGCGTGGTGGGTATACTACCGGCACGGCATTGTCCTTTAAATGCAATTTGACTTCCCCAGGAATGACACCAATTCCTTTAAATTTGTCACCGTACTCATGCTCGATCAGCTGTTTGTCAATCGGAGAGACTGGTGGAACCCTAAGGGAACTTTCAACATCATATGTAAGCTTAATTAGGCCCAAATCTACTGATGATTGGAGGCTTAACAATGGAGGGGCGTTGCCTTCTACGTTATAGAATAATGTTTGTATTTCCCTGCCTTTGTGGGAGAATGCTAACCTTATCATGCCTACAACAGGAATCATGTTCCCTGTGTACGACGTAAGTTTGTGAGTAGGGGGTTCAATGGGGTGGCTGATGTTCAGAGACTTGAACAGCGAATGTGGCAAGATATTCACGGCACTGCCAGTGTCAATTTTGAAATATATCTGTGTGTTTTGTGGTCCAACATGTAACTGGGCGAATGCACGGTCTGGCGAAAGTGAAACACTAGAAAAAGCGCTTACCGTGTCTATAAAATATTCCTGATTTATGTCACTATAATGTACTCCAGTATACACATTGTCACATTCACTTTGATCGTCAATGTCATGTACAGGTCGTGATCTGCACAGTTTTTGGAAGTGGTTCCGTTTGCCACAATTGTGACACACTTTACCGAATGCGGGGCAGTCCTTTATCTTATGGTATGTCCCACAATTGCCACATTTCGTCTGTAGACTCTTCGGCTGTTGATACCTCGATCGTCCTGCGCTGTTAGCGTTGCTGGTCCGTGTCGTCTTTGGTCGAGCACCTCCAGTAGAACGTCGGTGTGTAGCGTCGTGTATAACGTCGACGCTGGTCCCAGTAGCTCCAGATAACATCATCGTCGATAACTGTTTCTGACAGTACTCAAAGTTCTGAACAATTTGTATTGCTTTGTCCATAGTTAGTTTGTCCCCCTCATTTATGAGTTTCTCGCGACATTTTTCACTAGTGCACCCTGTAACGATTCGGTCTCGTATCATATTGTCTCTTTCTTCAAAGTTGCAGTCCAAAGCTTTTGTCTTTAGTCTGGTGACGAAAGCATCGATGTTTTCTGCACCCTGTTTCTCGTTATTAAAGAGACATCTCGCGAATATGGGATTTAACTTGGGCTGTATGTGGTTCTTAAAACGAGTGTAGTAAGTGTCCAGCTTTTTGGCATCAGCATCTGATATGCCGGTCCAGGTCTTGTATATTTCTCGTCCCCTTTGTCCTACCCATAACAGTAAATACGACACATGTTCTTCCTCAGTCTTAGCTTTTAATGGTCCTGAGAAGATCAATGACACATGTAATTTGAATTTCTGCCATTCCTCTGGTAAATTAGAGGCATCCCAGTTCATAACTGGTGGTGGTATACCGCTAAGATCCATTTTACTGTGAACAAAGTTAAATAGAGACGTAGAAATAATTTAAAAGCTAATCGTTTATGTATCCTTTACAAAATTAATGTAAGCACTTCTGGCACCATGTTTTGATATTCTATGTTATAGAATGTTATGTTAGAATGTTAGAATTCTCTAATGAGATACAATGAACACAAGTGTGATGCTATTCTAACGTTTAATAATCAACCTGTTCTGTAGGCCTGTGGAGAGAGCGTGGTATATTAGTTGGCATGCGCATATCAATGTATCAAACACGTGATAGTGTAAACAATGCCTTATATGTAAAAGCAATATTAGAACAGGGAGTAACAATAAACAACAAGCCAATAACAACAGAACCACCGCTCTAGAATGGACAGTAACACAAGCCACTGGGGGGATTAAATGCATTCTACTGGCACCAAATCTTCACACCAGATTCTGCCACTGTTGAAGCATAAGAAATGCCAAGCCCTCATGGAAGCCTTCTAACTATTGCAATGTATCATCATCATGAAACACTCCAATCAAATTAACACACTATGACAAAACAAAAAAGGGTCCCACAATCCACAGACAAAACTCAAGATTTCACTGAAAAGTGTATATGCCCATTTGTCATCTAACTGATATATGATCTTGACATACATTTTGAGCTTATTTTTTGTATCAAAACTCTCTATGAAACAGTATGGACCCTGTTTCTAAAGTGTATGGTCTGGATCTAGACTGTTTACCTGTAATTGTTCTATGTTTTGTTGTAAGTTACTTTATGTCCATTCTAGTATTGCATTCATCTTGAATGGGAAGAGAGAGCTGATTGCTTTGCTTAATTTGTCTTCCTTGTGTCTTGTGATGGTTGAGCGGCTCTTCCTCGCGGTGCCACTGGGTTGTCTGCAGTTTGTGATTGTGGTATTTCCTGATCAATCTCACTTACTATTTTTAAAGTAACTTTCTAGAATTATGACCTGTCATCAATGTTAGACACTAAAATTCATGACCTGTCATTAAAGGCAGCCACTTTAAAATTGATCTGTTGACAAAGGCAGCTGTTTTTGCTCTACCTGTCATCTTTGATGGGCTCCAATAACTTTATGAAATCTAAATGTGGCTTCAAATTTGGCAGAAATGTAGCTAAATGATAGAAGTTTTATTATGTATAAGTGCAAATAGCAGTCTTTGATGGAGAGACGCACAACTTGAACTGATAACCGTTTTTTGTGACTTTTCTCAGGAAACCTCTGAAATAGTGATCAAGTGTGGCTTTATTTGTGAGAGATATAACGTCAGCTTGTTTCTGTAAGATCTCGCATAACTAACCAATGTACTCATCCACCACAGAGTACCAGAGGGCTTCTCTAACAATTTTGCCAACCGAAAATTATAACCTACCCTTCATGGGACATAAAATCCCGTATCTGTCATCATTGTTAGTAACCTGTCATCAAAGCAGCCGGTTGTACGGTGTGTTGCAGATGTAAGATTTATTCTGATTGGTGGATTATTTAGATAGTCCGTTTCAATGAGCATAGATAGCAGACTTTCAGATGTAAGATTGTTTCTGATTGGTGGATAATTTAGAGTGAAGTCGATTATAGACAGCTCCCGCTGAAAAACGTTATACTTTTGTCATTTTGTACGCAACGTTGTTATGGACGTCATAACGTTTCCCGAAAATCGATAAACAACTATAGGGATCAAACATGTTTTTCTATGCATTAACATCTGCTGGACCCCGAGGGTAGTGTTGAAACCCGAGCCTGAAAGGCGAGGGTTTTAACGACCCGGAGGGGTCTAGCAGATGTTAGTGTATCGATCGTTATTATTGCATAAAGTCATTTTGTCATCTGAAAACTTTGGAAAAACGCTTCGAAAAGTTCATTTTTGTATTACTATAATGACGCGCAAATGCATGAAGGATTCGTAGGTTTTGAAAACGCCTGTTCCAGAGCAAAGACTTACGTCATCATAACGTCACTAAATTACGTTCATTTCTATGGACGTTACTGTTGATGACGTCAATTTTGTGACGGCCTAGAATGCGTATATGTAAAGTACAAAAGCCGTGCATCAACAGCACGTGAATTGCCTGATTAATACATGGGTTTTTGCCGGTTAAAACATGGCTGTTAGTAGCGTGCGACACGGCTTTTTATGCAATAATAGTGGTTTACAGATTTTATTGCATGGCGTTATTTCACTCCCAGACGCGACGTCATATGATAAAGTGTATTATATAGTTCATTCAATGACACAGCCTTCAACATGTTCAAGATAATTTTTCATCTTAATTAGATCTCTTAAGTTGTCCTATAAGTACATGTAACTTAGTTTATTTAGAATCTGTATATGAGCCGCGGCATGAGATTTCCAACAATGTGGTATGTGCAACCAGCAAAGGTCCAGACCAGCATGTGCATACGCGTAGTCTGATCAGAGCCCTTGCTTGTCGCTTGAATATTCTATTAGCCAACGTAGGTCACAGCCACGTGATTTTTAAGGTGCACACACATTTTGTGTAAAAAACGCTCTACTCAGGTAAAGGGGTGTTTAGACGGCATGATTTAGTCGTACTGACTTAGTCGTACATTACAAATCAGCTCGTGTAAACACTGCTATTACAGAGTCATATATGATTTTAGAGTCAGGACGACATGTCATGGGGGATAGAACTGGTTCTATTTGCCATTACAAAATCATGGCGAATTAGCCAATCAGGTTTGAGGTCACTGGGGTTAATTGCTTTCGGAGCAAGATAAAAGAGATAACCCTAAACATGCCAGTATTTTGTCTTGAAAATGGTATCTGCTGCATATATTCAAGTGCACTTCAGAGGAGATCTTATCATGGAAGTAAACACTATACACCCTGACCAGACTGCCTCCAGGGAACAGTCTGATCTGGGTCGATATTCTTCGCCATAAAGACAACCTAAGAACATAAGCAGATGAAATAGCATATGACAAAATTCGTGACATGCGGGAATGAGTTTTAACACATGTACTTAGCTATAGCAATGCAACAAATGTAGAGCATGATGAGATAGCTCAAGGTGCCCAGCCAGTTTTTTAACTGTTGAAAGAAATCACACATGACATTGTAATGCCGTCTAAACAGAAAAATCATACATGACAAAATCAGGCTGACAAAATCATGCCGTCTAAACAGGCCTTAAGAAAACAAACTCTAGTGCCGTGCATACAAACTAGCTAAAATCGGTACAGCGCAGTTACCCCTCATCGGATTCTATTTTTAGTTGCACGTTTCATCTTTTCCTGAAATTCAGGCATTTGCGTGATAATTCAAGGAACCCTTGCCTGCACACTCGTCAGCGAGTCAAAAAAAAATGACGAAATTTAACAAATGAAGGCTTCACAAATAGTGGAAGTTGTCCGATTTCTCAGCTTAGACACAGTCAGGCGTGTTTTGTTCACGAATTGTTATAATGACATGTTTGCAGCGGTAAGTAACACTAGCAGAAATAATCATATAGGAAACATCAGGATGAGTTTGTATATGGGAGACACGAGACAATTTTGATGTGCGTCAAATCCTAAGTTTCATGTTTGATAATTTGTATTAAAGTTTGTGAAAAGTCCAAACCTTATCCCTTTGGTGTTGATCCCCGTTTTTCCTAAGAATCACTTAATGATTTTCATGATTTTCATTGTTTGTATTTGTGATTATTGTCTCAGTAAACAGCCATGGTCGGTGGACCTATTTGCATTTTTGCTAGTCAAGTTTGGACACTCATTCGAGGAACCTTCGTCTCACTACCTCAAAATCTATTATAAGTGTACATCAATCGACCAATGAAAATGCCAGGAATTATTTTCAAAAATCTGTAACTGCCTGTCAGATAGGATTTATACACAGGCTGTTAAGTGTCTGTAAGTCAAGATAAGCATTTTTAGGGTTTCATCGTGAATTTGAAGTCTTATCATTCCGTTTAAACATACGTTTTTGGTGCTAAAAATATCTCACAGATGTGGTTCTTTTGAGCTTCAAAACAAATGTTTTGATTGCAAAATAAGAAAAATGAATGTCAAATATGCACTTAAATATACTAAATTAAATAGGTCTGGTCCTGAGTAACAGCCATGTTAACTTCGTTACCCTATAAAAGTTTCAGATCTTTGTGTAAATACAAGAGGATATTTACATTTTTGGGGTGAATGCCAAATATATTTCACTGAGTGCCTTGAAAAATCAATTCTGATATTTTCACTGAACGAGATGAAATATATTGGGTATTCTACCCAAAAAGTAAATTGTCTTTTTATTGTATACTCAATGGAAAATACAAAAGCACAAAATATTTTTTCTGCGGTCGTTTCTCATTCAATTTAACCTTTTCAGTGTGTTTATTGGTATAACATTGGATGTAAACGAGGTCCGCACCTAGAAAAAGGCTTAGAATAAAATTTTATTGAATGATACATAAGAAATCAGCATTTAAAGAAAGTCTATTGGGAGTACCGTAAGATAGGTGTCACATGCAAACTGGCTCTAAGCCAGGTCAAACAGTGACGCCATTATGTTTGATGCTGACGTCACAACATGCGAAGCGTTATTTCTGACAAACAGCATTCTTGTGAAACCTTTTGAAAAATGTACCAGTCCCAGGCCAAGAAAGTCTTGTTTTGCTACAGTGAAAATATAAATCGTATCAGTCACTAGTAAAAAAATAATTGTAGAAAAACACCAATTTTATTCACATTTGATATGCATTGAATTCACTGCTTATGATAAAATAAAAAAGCTGTACCTAATTATATTTAACCACATGATGATTGTCTTAAAACCACTTATTGTAAATGCAGCAAACAGCCAGCATGTGTTAAAACAAACTATTATCATTGCAGTAACTGTTGTATAGGTTATTTCATTTTAAGTATAATACTTTTTAGCACTGTGTAATCACTAGACCATGAACTGCCAAAATGCCTCTTAGGAGGTGTTTTGTATACATGTAATATGATATTCTAAAACCACATTATATCAGCCACAAAATAATGCATATTAGCACGTTATGGAATGGGGCGTTACCCTGCAATAGCAGTGTTTACTATGTTACCCAAATTGATAGAAGCTCACATAGTGAACATATCAAATCATTCCCTATTCTTACATATCAATATTATCTTACAATTGAAAGTCAACGACTAGCACTAATTTTTATTCAATGAGTTACATTTATTACTGTTGCATACGTTATTTTTTGAATATATTAATTTACTGCAATAATAGCATAATATTAGTTCAAACTGCTAATGGGTGTAAATTATGTCCTTTTTAGGACTCAATAATGAGAAAAATAATAAATATTGTCTTCATGAAAAATATATAATCGATAATAAACTCTGACATAAGCATGGGTGATCAACAGGAAGAATTTTGAACTCAAAACACGTAAAATGCTGTTTCAATTTAGAATGTTTTATCGAATATGCAAACAACACTTATAGAAACTTTGCCATGTGGTATCCTGGGTCAGGTGTGGTACTTGATTGCATTGGTTTCTGCCCTTTGATGTCTTTATTACTTGTATTTTGATGATCAAATTATGTTTTGGTAAATGCTGAAATAAATCGTTTTTCTCTGACGTTTATATGTGCGTATTTGAATGATAGATGCCAAATGATCTCTACATTGTCTATAGCTCAGTTTAGAGGAAAACCTGATATTAAGTTTGTAGTAGCCTACAAATATATATTAACCATTGTGTGAGCCAACCAAATACATTTACAGCTTATCAGCTCTTGGTTACAATTATATTGTTAAAAATCAAGGACGACTGCTCACTCGCAATTCTTATAATTTTAAGATTTTTCAATCATGCTCAAAATTGAGAAATTAAGAATCAAAATATGGTCATTGATATAAAAAATACATCCTATTTTTTTTTTTTTAAAAAAATACTTTGGATATTTCATTTCAATATAAATTAATTGTAACTTGTAACAAAGAATAAAACAAATGAGCCAGCACATTTGATTTGTCGATAGGTACTAGCACTCATTGCGGTGTCGAGAAATGAGCGCTCAGATGAACTCAGGTGAGCCTATGTAAATGTGCAGACTCAACAGAGCATTTGCTACACAATGTATGGATATAGCTGCAGACTCAGGCCCGAATAAATATGGCTCGTGCCACTGCAGCAGTATGATGGCATTGGCCAAAATGTGATAGTACCAAAATCTGACATGCTGGTCAAATCTTCATTTGAGACCTTTATAGATTACAAACAGGAGTTCAACAATTATTTTTTCATCTAAAGGCAACAATTTTCATATGTTTGCTACTGTCAAAATTGAGTCGAATGTAAGGTTTCAATAGTTGGTATAGTATGTCATACACATGTAAAACAGAGACACTGCTATCGACATCTGAACTTTATAATATCCACTGTATTATTAAGTGAAACTATATAGTACAATATCAGTGTTTTAATAGAGTGTTGTTGGTTTTGTTTGTTTGATTTGATTCTTTACGTCTCATCAACAATTTTTCAGTTATATAGGGACGGGTCTTCCTGGGTTGAACCAGTACTAAGCTATAATAAATGTGTCTTGCTCAAGGACTACAACACAGTGACGCCGGTGAGGCTCTAACCCGCGGCCGTTCGGTCTCGAGTCAAGCACTCTACCACTGCGCCACTGCGCTCCCTAGACTGTAGTTGGAAATGTAAAGCAAATGACACCATAATGGGCCTAAATCACCCTAAGAGGCATCAAAAATTACACATATTGAATTGTTGTTATTTTTTTTCATAAATATGGCTGTTCAGCCAAGGACCTCGGACAGTTTCCTATTCAATCTGCCCAAATTTTGACAGCCTGTGGCTAGGATAATGCATAACTGACAACTATAGTTTTGTGCTTAAATCAAACTCTTACATATAGTGCACCTACCAAAATAAAAATATTTTGAAAATATTTTGAAAATATTGCATAATTATGCCAGGACTCTAGGGTTTAGGGGGTGGGGGTATTTTTTTAGACCAAATTTTATTTCTCAGAAAGTCAAAGTTTCGTGGAGTATTCACCTAAATACATGTAAATATTATGTTTGCAGCATAAAACTTGAGACGAAAGTGATGTGTTGGCATAAAATTTGTGTTGAGAAGATTTCATTGTTTCATCTAAAGAAGTGTGCTGTCAACTACTTTTGACTATTACCTGTAATGTTCCATGTCAACCAATTTGACTTGTGCACTGAGGTGTATCATATCTGTATACTTTATAAATCAAAGTCTAGATAAACACAGTTTTTTAGCGTAAAGTCGTTAATATATTTTTACACATCAGATTTAACCTATAATTCGGTGCTTAAAAGAACCGTCTCATTGAGACGGTTCTTTTGAGTACCCAAACATATGTTTTTGTTGAGAAATGAGGCGATTAATTACTTTGTAAGCCCTCATAACTAAAGCCCTGATACATGCCATTGCAAATTAATATTTACCTTCAGGTTTTTACAAAATAAGGTTCTGATAAGTTTTTAGAATAAAGTGTTTTTGAGCATTTCGACAGCGTTCCCCCCCGTGACCAATCATGCCGTTTTTATATGATGTGTGAAATGTAAAACTACAACTGTATGCAAAAGGATTAGTTTGGTCACGGGGGGAAAGCACCTCAATTAAACGTTTTCTATTTTCTATATGTTGAGTAGCAAAATCAGAGTTTTCAACCCATATTTTTCAATTGGTACTTGTCCAATGAGAAAACTGCTTTTGTGGATAAGTCGAGGGTTGAACCTACTATCTTTTTCATAGAAAAAATATCATTTTTCTTTGAAACTTTTCTCTGGCCATTTTATGGGCAATCCTTCATTAAGACTGTCCGAGGTCCTTTGAATAGTTCAAGTACTGCTTTAACAACCAAAAATTCATATTTTAGATGAGGGGTAGCGTAAGGCTGTAACAAAGAAACATCCCAACTGCCAGAGTGACCAATATGTTGCAAAAAGATCGTTAGATGATATGCTTTAAGAAAGGCATGATCTACAATATTCACCCATGGGGAGGGGGAAGCAAACCCTTATTAGATCATTGCCTAAATATCAATGCTCTTTAAAGATGTATATAGTTAAGTTGATATCTCACTGTCAACCTTCACCCAGCGACAAATTAGAATGACTAGAACAACAAACTCTTACCGACTTATTCAGACCCTGACAACAACAAATTACAAATGAGCCAGTGCATGAGATTTCCAACAATGTGGTATGTGCGACCAGCAAAGCCTCAGATCAGCCTGTGCATACGCGCAGTCTGATCAGAGCCAATGCTAGACGCTTGAATATTCTATGATTGTTAAGCTACTGACTGAACATAATTAGGAGCTTGTTAGCTTAAAAGAAGGCTGCATAGGTTCCTCAGATTATACACTTGTCAAAATATCAAATTGTTGGAACGTATAAACACAACCAGAGCCACGTACAAGTTAGCGATCCAGGGCTCACCCTGACATTAGCCATTGTAGCCATTTGCTACCAAAAGTGTAGAGTGGCTACAAGCATAAGTCATTGGCTAAAAGTACAGTCTAGGTGGTTCAAAAATTATATATTTTCGAAAGAGTGTATTTCGATCTGCAACAGCTTTTGGAGTTTCTATTATTGCTTTTATTATTCCTTCACACTTATTATTGTGCCAGATGCTGGATTTTTTCAAAACCATCCGGGTGTCAAACAGTTTGGATCCAGATCAGGCCCGACATGTTGTCGGGCCTGATCTGGGTCCTAACTTTTTGTCAGCAGACAACAAAAGTCACTCCTAGAAGGCAAAGAGTTAAATACAGAACAACTTCTTGATACTACTTTCTGGCTAAAACATTGGCTAAAGTTAATTGCATTTGACTCCAACTTTTTCTATTTGGCTAAAGCGTTGGCTACAACAAATTCTGAGCCAGAGTTAGCCCTGCGATCTGAAGGGAAAAAGGGGATCTGCATGTAGTAAACATTAGAGGGATAAGTTATAGACTCAAATCTATTATTCAAATTTGAAACATAGGATTTGAGGCACATTGAGATAGTCTCGTGTGCCCCATAGGCCTATCCTAGCTCATCGTGATGTGTCCCATATAATTTTTTCTCTTATTGCTCCTTACCGCCGTAAAAAGTATCATCATAACCTTTCGTGAACGAAACAAGTCTAGCTGTCTCTAAGACGTGCAATCAGACCACTTCAACTGTTTGTGGAGGCCCCTTTTGTTTGACTTCGTCATTCTTTGACTCGCTGACGAGTGTGTGTGTGTTTGTGTGTGTGTGTGTGTGTGTGTGTGTGTGTGTGTGTGTCCCATATGCTCGAAAAGGCAAGGATTCCTTGAATAATCTCGCAAATGCCTGAACTTCAGTGCAAATAAAGTTAGAAACCAATGAAAGTAATTGCGCTTAACCGTTTTAGATATGTAATGTAAACACTGCACAAGAACTTGTCTTCTGACCTGAGTCGATCGTTTTTTACACAAAATGTGTGTGCACCTAATGGTTAAAATCACGTGACTGTGTGGTACTTTGGCCACCCTGATTAAGCTACTGACCGAGCATCATTTGGAGTTTCTAAGCTTAAAAGGAAGCTGCACAGGCTCGTCTGAGGCCATCCATGTCAAAATGCCACATTGTTGGAAATCACATGTCGCGGCTCAATTATTTTAATGCAAGCTATGCTGAAGTTCAAATTAGCTACCAGTGGCATAGGTCCAGGTAATATGAGAGTGAAATATGTTTTTTTCTTTTTATCCATCAGTTTGAACATTTGTTTTCGCTGCTCAAATAACCGTCTCATTGATACGGTTATCTGAGTATCCACAACATATCCTTTGGTTGCGAAATAAGGGAATCAGTTTAAGCACTCTATCTCATTGCCTGAGTGGGTATGTTGCTGTTACTCTACGTCTACCGAACGACCAGACATTGTCAAATACATCGGCCTGCACTAAAAATAGCCAAGGGAGCGCAGTGGCTCAATGGTAGAGTGCTTGACTTGAGACAGAAGGGCCGCGG
This sequence comes from Loripinus fragilis, assembly GCA_964019695.1. Lineage (NCBI taxonomy): Eukaryota > Metazoa > Mollusca > Bivalvia > Lucinida > Lucinidae > Loripinus > Loripinus fragilis. Next base: position 749,771 of record OZ026525.1, read on the forward strand.
GTTCGAGCCTCACCGGCGTCATTGCGTTGTGTCCTTGAGCAAGAACATTAATCCTAGCTTAGAACTAGTTCAACCCAGGAAGACCCGTCCCTATATAACTGAAAGATTGTTGATGGGGCGTAAAGAATCGAATCAAACAAACAAAACTAAATATAGCCGAATATTGATTAACCTTTTTAAATTCTATGAATATTCATTTTATCCATTGGCTGCAGTGCTTGGGAACAATATACACATATACACATGATTCTGCAATCTCTGGAACAACCCAAAAGACAGCCTACATATACTGGGCCCAGTTGCATAAACTATTTGATAAGTGAATCGCTTGTTAAATTAACGGTCTGTTAAATTTTCAACCAATCAGGCTTGACGTTACGGATTCAAAACGGAAAGCTACGGACCAATACGGATTGCCACGAATGATGCCGGATTGCAACCGTGGCTAATCCGGCGTCCAGTACGTAATTGTGTGACCTGGGCATTAAGAAAAAATCTCTTTTGTGTCTGATATCAAGAATAAACAGCAATAATTTTATAGTTGTTGTAAAGCTAAATAAAAGATGCATGTACTGTACAATTTACAGGAAGTTTCGACATTGCACTCTTATAAAACAGTTCAAACAATCTTTTTTACAAAATTTTGAAATGCCACTTTTCCATTGACATCAATGGTAACGTCGTCCAATAATTGTCAAAAACACCTTGCTGATTGTTAACATATCTGCAGCTTAAATTTAAAATTTATGATCGAAATTTAATAGACCTTGGGATGGCTGTAGACCTCTCCCCCAGGAGGAATATTGGCCACTATGATATCCTGATACAACAATATATATGCCACAGAACGTGACAAGACATGTTAGCCCTCTGAGAAGTGTTGCGCAATCATGCTACATCAAAGCTACATACGTTACCCTAAACAACTTAAATTATATGTTGGTGCCAATGCTAAAGTACTCTTAGACATAGTTACATACTTGATTTTAAGCTTGTATGTGCTCGTTTATTACGGGATGACGTCTAAAAGTGTTTCATTCCAACAAAGTGTGTTACTTACATTACTTAATGTTACATGTGAACTACACCCTATAAAATCATTGATTTCTTTTTTTAATACTTTCATTTGATTATTTTAATGCTTTTTTAGATCAAAATACCATGACCTTAATAAGCAATTAACTGGCAAATTCAAAACTGCAAATAGCTTACTACTATCACAGAAATTGTAAGAGTTATAAGCTGCTGAGTATGATTACCCTGAATAAAATGTGTTATAAGTTAAATACCTTTTCATTGAAATAAGGCATGTGATCACATCTATAAGCGTTTAAACACCATAATATGAGCATTCTATTGATAAAGAATAGAGTATGGCGAAATTTTAAAATCTGGTGTAAATTATCATTATGTTGCTTGTTTTATTACGTGCAATATGTAACGTATATTATTTAACTCTGACACATTCCATTTAATGCCAAGGTTTTGCTTTGAATTATACAGCATTGGGTGTTTTAATTCATTTCAAACCTATAGCTTTGCATTAAATATATATATATATATATATATATATATATATATATATATATATATATATATATATATATATATATATATATATATATATATATATATATATATATATATATATATATATATATAGCTACCTGTTTGTCTGAAATAGAACTTTTTAGTTCTTATTAAAAGACATTATCAATGCGCCTTTAGTTTTGCAAAAGATACCTTTTTTGGAAACAACAGAATAGATTTACTGATTTGCCCAAAGTTATAGGTCTTAAAGCTCATAAAACAGAATATGATAGAATTCAAGTTACAGCTGAATAAAGACAATTGCCATAGCCTGTCAAATTTGTTAAGGTAACATATATAACCATATCAAATATCATATGATCCTATTGTTGTCCAAAATGTTGTCAAAGATAATGTTTTATGGCATGGAATGCTAAGATACGATGGATTTAGATTGTTGTAATATTTATTTGGATTGATTGATTTATTGAGCTAAAGTTTAACATCCAAGTAAACACTTTTTAAAGACATATATGCGGCTAATTTCATAGCGCACATTTCCTGTGTGGGTCCTGTCTTTCGAACATTTCCGATTTTGGATCAAAACAGTTTTCAGAAACTCTTATGTTAGATGGATATTTCCGCATTTTCATGACAAAATAAAGTAACTAAAATGTGTCCGAAATATCTATTGACCTTTTATCAGAACTGATCGTCTTAGTACCAAATACAGATAAATAGATAATGCGAAATCAAACAATGTTAAAAAAATTCTTATTTTTTACCCTGTTTGCGAATACGAATATGGCCGATAATCGGCTTATTTGTCCAATATGTACGGTTATTTCGAGCCGCGCACGACCTGACCTCGTAGCCTAGTGGTTAACGTGTAGGGCTGTGGAACCAGAGGACCAGGGTCGATTCCCACGTGGGCACCTATTATGCAGTTTTCTTTTTCTTCTTTTTTAGCGTTATAATGCTGAGTAACTTCATACAAGGAATATGTGATATGAAAATGACAAAAAACACTCCTTAAAGTTTTATGTGAACTATCCTCGAAATCTGTGGGGGTAGGGTTAAATTTGGCACCCCTGAAAGATAATTACTACGGTGACCCCCGTAAAAACAAAAATTTAAGATTTCCAATGTCAGATTTTTAATATATAACTTACTTTAGAAATCGAAATCCTTTTTTGGGGGAATTACCAAAATATATCATGCAGTATCTTGGTTCGGCTTGGGAAAACGAATAATTCTCACGTTTTCTAAAATGCTTGAGGTCATGAGCAATAATCAAAATCAACATAAAGAAGCTGGATAACGATTACAACTAGTTTAGCTTAATATTAAAGACCTAGGTTACTTCAAGAAAATTGGTCAAATGCTAAAAACTTCCATATAAGATTATGAAAAAATGAGCACGTTGACATATCCATTTTATTTCATAAATTGACAGTCCATGCATAAAACAAACTGTATGCAAAGTTCGAAGACGATTTCAATGTGGGAAGTATTTAGTAGCTTATGTCCTTAAGTCATGCTGAGAGATATAGAAAGAAAAGAAGAATAGGACTGACTTAAAGGCCCCGACCCAAACTCAAATTTGCCTCAAGTGAAACAAATTTTACTCTGCCAACAAGCAAACTATGACAGGGCCACCTCTCTGAAAGCTGCATCAGAGAACAAACCTCCTTATCAACCCAAGTATTTACCTTGAGGAAATTAAGTTTGATTCAATCATTTCTTCGAACTTTAAAAGTAACTGAACAGTATTGTGTACTCAGTCAACTGTTACTCACATTGTACAAACATAGTCAGTAACATGATACAGGCTAATTTCCTAGCATATATATGTTCATGATACAAAACTGCTAATTACTAAGCGTGGTAGGACACAAAAAATATTTGCTTACACCACATAAAGAATTAAGCATGGTAGAATGAACAAGATACATGTTACTTTTAATACTATGCATTATAACTGTCTGTAATCAGTTACTTTTATCAAGAGACTGTCTCTATATCAAATTTTATTCCCACATTAGCGTATACAGATAGTAACACATTTATTTATATTTAGCTTTAAAATGATTTTAGATTTATCTTCAGCATTCCTTTCATTGTTTAATTAATAAAACTTTTATCAAATCAACTTTAGTCTTCTGACCATTTGGTTGTCAATGCGCAATGTGAACTTGTAAATTAATGATTTATTTAGAACAAAAAATTTCTGTAAAAAATGGGAAAATCAGTTATAATGGACTTTGCTGTGCCAAACATGGCAATAATCACATGCGATATGATCATATCAAGGGAAACATGTCAATTACTTACGATACCAATTAAAACGTTCAGCCAGAAATAGGTTAGACTAAACATGACCAGGTGACATTAGAGTTAATTCAAAATAAATTTTATATGTTTAGAATATTGGATGGAAAAGTATCAACATTGTCACCAGTACCAAAGTGTGCAGGAACATAATAAGTATCTTTGCACTGTACTAAATACAGCTGTAGTATAATATATATGAAATTAAGTACCGTATACAACAGTATTATCATAATTGTAGATTGTTTTATTGCATACTGGCTGTGGCTGCATTTAGTAAAAAAAGTTTCAATGCAATGAGCATGTCGATAAATCAGAATAAGATCTAACTTTGTATTTGCACAATAGAATTTGATACTATTATAGGGTAACGAAATTAACATGGCTGTAACAAAGTGAAGCCCCAACTGCCAGAAGCTAAAATGAGCCATTTTGCATCTTATATTTTTATATATATATATATATATATATATATATATATATATATATATATATATATATATATATATATATATATATATATATATATATATATATATATATATATATATATATATATATATATATATATATATATTCTTTAATGCAGTTTTAGGAAATCATAGTGTACTAAATAACTCCTAAATGGTGGGGGAGGGGTTCCATTAACACATTTTTATTGGATGTTACGTACTGTTACTATTTGCATTATGGTTTCAAGATAAGCATGCTACTTCAGTATAAATTACTGCTGGTAACCACTATCATAACATGCCAGCTGAATTTATTTATTTTTTTTTAAACGGCATGACTTCATTACATGCTTTTTATCAAAAATGTGTTTGTTGTTATTGAAAAATAATCAAGTGGTAGCTATTTTCAAATTTAAACAAAGATATTCTATAACAGCTAGGCAGCTGGTATTTGCAGTTTTGGATAGGTCAGTTAATTGTCTTTGTGGCAACATCAAAAACTAGACCCAATAGTCAGTAATAAACATATTAGAAGAAAGGAAAGGCATAATAATTTCACTAAATGGGATAGGAACGCAAAATGTCACGTAAGTAACATAATGGATAGCATACATTTGTTTTGAATAATAAGATTTTGTTGTTAAATGATTGGGCTATGTAGAAGCGTTTAATTTTCATTCATTTGAATGTCTCTTATAACATTTTTGACTTTTTAACATTCCATATAATATGAACGAATTTTTGAGGGTAACCTACGTAACAGATGTTAAATAGTTTTCACGACATTTGTCAGAGGGCTACCATGTTTAAAAAATTTTGTAAGACATTGGCCTATATGAGAATAATAGTCTGCAAAATTCCCCCTGGGGAAGCAAAACCATATCTATCCCATGGCTTATTGGCTAACGAGAAAATATATTGGAGTCTATGGAATTTATGACGTTGTAGGCCATGAGCTGGCTTTATACCCCCCTCCCCCCAGGGGGAATTTTGTACACTATGATTTTCTAAAACTGCATTATATAAGACACAAAATAAAAGATATTAGCCCTCTGAGAGTGGCAGCGTTAACGTGAATCATTACGTTATATACGTTACCCCCCAAAATAGCATTAATCGTCCCTGACAATGTCTCAACCATGACATGTTCGTTCATATTTGCATGCTGCCACAGGTTTATGAACTCCTTTTAACACAGTTACATATTTTAGTATTAATTCTATAAATGTCTTGAGATATTACCGTTGTATACGTTACTTAGTGTTTCCTGCGTTATTTCCGAGTATCAGTATGGTATTTATTGACTATACGTGTATTACATCTGTCACAGAATATAGTAAAATCTATAAGGCTGCTACTAAAATGATTTAAAGTTCTTTATCATGGTCGCTTACACTATTTTTCAGGCCCATGTTATGTATGTTACCTTCATAATAGCCTTAAAAGTTTATGTCTCTTACAAGCCCTGTTTTTACTTATTTGCATGCTGTCATAGGTTTATGTACTTCTTTTTTAACAAGGTTAACCTATTTTAAGTATTCATTTAATAAATGCCTTGAGCTTTAACTGTTATGTGTGCTACCAAATGATACATAAGTTATTCTGAGTATCTGTATAGCAGTTGTTGACTTTCATGTATAAAATCTGTCAGAGAATTTAGAAAATTTATAAGGCTGAAATAAATTGAAGTTCCTTATTAATTTATGGTGACATAAACTAATAATATAATGTGATCTATCAACCTTCGCTGTTTGCTCACATAAACAGTATATACCATGTGTTCAAACAGGAAGTTCAAGGAAAACAACTTTGAATTGCATGTCAGCTCTATCTGTATGCCTTGTTCCCAATGTTCATTGCAAACGATCACTACAACTACGCACAATATGTATTTGTGTAACTGATAACATTCATAAATTTGTCATATACACATCGCAGATGCAGAGAACTTCTCATACAAAATGGGTTTAGTGTGTCACAACCGTTGGTTCTTTCCTTGGGAAAAGCTTTTGACATAACTATCAGGCAAACAATAAAGTGGTATTATAGGCTTCAGCAACTAGAACTACGCTTCGTACTACAGATGGATTAGAGTATTACTCATCACATCAGAGCTTAATATATTGAAACAACTCTTCAATGCACTGAAATGAAATATTCAATCTGCTCAGATGCAAAGTAGAAGAGTACTAGAGGCAGTTTCAGGCTTCACCAATCCTTATAGTTCTATTTTTGAAGACAATGAACTGTACGTTTTCTCTTTCAATGTTCCTGCTAAGCCTGGCATAGCTAAGAAGCTTATTGAGGCTGATGACATTGACAGGAAGGCTGTTGCAGACTTCATTGACTCACGTTTAGTTAAAAAATCTGTCACAACCCATAAAATGCTACAAGCTAATAAAGTTTTGAGGCTTGCTAGGTCAAGCAAGAAGGAAGTGTCCAATTTACAAAACGTAAACAGCCAGATGAAAGCTTTTGGTCAGCACGACCTTCTTTCTATTGGACATAATGTTGACCTTGAGTTGACACTGCTGTTTCTTCTTGGACCTGTACCATGGTCACTGTCATCTCTTGATAAAATTTACATCAAAACTGACATGTCCAAACTTCAGCATTGCTTGCAATTACACATTGAACCAACATTAGATTGACCATGTAGTGTGGCACATAACTTTGATGTTAATGCCATAACTACAGAGCATTATAGCTTTGCCTGTCACCTCCAAGGATCTGATGGCACCAGTATTCAACCAGGCACTAAAGGCAGGGCATGTTGGTTTTGTCACTGATACGTATATACAATGTATAAGCAGCAGTCTATTAAGTCTTAAAAACGTTCTCGCAGAGGATAACAAGGGTGTTTTAGTTCAACAATGGTGTATGCAACAAAAGATGCACCTTCTGAACGTCAACAACATTGGCCAGAATATGGGGGAAGAGATCTACAGCAATACACAATTTAACACATTGTGACACTAACAATGTGCTGATGTGTTAGTACCATGGAAAGGTTATTCCTATCAAACTGATAGGGAACCCCTCCCCCACTAGTTCATCAACATTTTAAGCAGGGTAGGAAAACATAAAGAATTGCTCTAGGCACTCATCAGTGATATGAAGCCCTAACATGTGCTATTTATGTAATTGTGAATAAGCTGCAGTACGACATGTTACTGAAAAAAGTACCAAAGCCATACACATATACTGACTATTTCAAATGGCATGAACATGAGCTTACCTCCACCCTGCTTTTCTGTCCTTAAGATGGACTTACAAAGATTGAACTTTTTTAAAAGTCTTTCCCATGAAAACAAGTAAGGCTTTCCAGATAGGGACAGATGTGTGGAAAATAGATGGGAAGGAAAGTGAGTACCTCTAGGTGAAAGAAAACTTGATTGTACCCAAACAAATGAGCCACAGAATTATATTTCACATTTTGTTTGATATAGGGTTACCATGTTCAAAGCTCAACAACTCAAACCTTATAAAAGATAGAAACATAATATTTGCAGTTTCCAAAAGGTACATAAACATTCTTTAATACAAAATGAGTTAGTAAGCACATTCACATTAAAAAAATATCAAACTACATTAGCTTCAGAAATCATTTATATAGGAATAATGAAAAAAAAGTAACATAAATAACAATTTAGGGTGCATATTTGTTTCCAAAGGTCCATATCTGTGATGCAAAAAAAGCTTACTTGGATGAAATCGCCAATTTGAAAATCTTACCTTATGGTTTGCACTTTTCAGAAGTCATGTCATTTACTAAAATTATCAAAGATGTTGATGGGTAATATATATAATTGGCTGTTACAAAGTAATGGTGCCATAACCAGAGTTTGCATATTGCAAAATTCTTGCAAGATGAACCAGATAGAGGATTAATATTGTGTATAGGAAAATTATTTAAACCCTTGGATAATATACGAAGGTTTGCTCTATAACTTCTACCTGATGGGTTTTCTTTAATCTTTTAAGTTGGTACCCGCCAATTGCACTGTATGTTACAAACTCTCTATGAGTATTATATTAACTATATTTGATGTCTCTATGGAAGAAAAGAGGGTTTATGGTAGTTTATGGTTTGAGGTACTTCCTCAGCAAAAGAGCCAAAGTAAAAAGAAGTACATGGACCTGTGCCAGCATGCAAATAAGTACAAGCAGGTCATGTTGGAGACCATATCTTGAATGTTTAATGGTATTCAGAGAGTAACGTATGTAACCTGGGCTGTAAAATAGTGTAAGACACCATAATAAGAAAACTTAATTCATTTGAATAGCAGCCTTATAATTTACTATATTCACTGATGGATGTAATACATGTATAGTCAATAACTGCCATACTGATACTTGGAAATAACAATTGAAACACTAAGTAACATATACAACGGCAGAAAATCAAGACATTTATAAAATAAATGCTAAAATTAGGTAACTGTGTTATATGAAGTTCTTAAACCTGTGCCAGACCTAAAAAGATGTGAATATGTCATGTTGGAGACATTATCAGGAAAATTTAATGTTTCTTTGCAGGTAACGTACGTAACATGATGTAAACCGCTAACGCTGCCACTCTCAGAGAGCTTACATATTTCATTTTGTGGCTTACATAATTTAGTAGCTGAAAATAATAGTGTACGAATTTCCCCCAGGGGGGTGATGGGGTCTATAGCCAGCGTGAGGTCTAGAAAATTACATTTTACACTTTTGTGTGATATGGGGGTACCATGTTCAACATCTAATAACTCAAAAAGTATATAAGATAGAAACGTAATGCTTGCAGTTTTGAAAAGGTAAATAAAAATTCTTTAATATAATACCAAATTAATGAACATAAACTGGTTTCAAAAAAAAAATAAGACAAAATATATTAGATGCATTTATCATTTAAAAGGGGGTTCAATGAAAAAATGTAACATACACTACATCGGGGGTGACTATATTGTTTTCAAAATTGTCAACATCTGTGGCCCAGATATAGCTTACTTAGAAAATATAACCAATTTTGAAATCTTACCTTATCTTTTGCACTTTTCTAAAGTCTTAAAAATAATTTTAATTATCAAATATGTTGTAGTGTAACGTATGTAACAGGCTATTACAGCTTAACGCTGCCATTGTCAGAGGGCTAACATGTTGCAAAATCTTGGCAAAACATTGGGCTTCATGAAAAATTTGGTCTACAAAATTCCCCCGGGGGGGGGGGGGGGGGGGGTAAACCATATCCAGCCAGTGGCCTATTGTGGATCTGACTGTATAACAGAACTAGCTGGTACTAGCGGGTGTGAGACTTGTTACACCTTCCATTAAATCTCTTTAACAGACTCAGTGAAACCGACTCTGCTCGGGTTTAATATTCTGCAGGTTCTTTCTTTTTTTAGAAGCATTTTTTTTTCTTCAGATTATCGAACCAAATCTTTGATTTCAGCACTCATCTTGTTTTATCTGATGCTTGCGAAGGTAGGTAGGTAGGTAGGTAGGTAGGAAGGTAGGTAGGTACTTTTTTCTCACTTTTAGCAGTCGAAGGATATTAGCAATTTTAATACTCTTTAATATAAATTGCTGGCCAATATATAAGAATGCGTACCAAAATTATTTTATCTCAATCAAAACATATGTTGAGAATACTTAAAAGAACCGTCTCAATGAGACGTTTCTTTGAGCACACCAAACATGTACAATTTTACGCTTAAAATTTGTTTATTTTACATGTGACCAATTGACTGCCGCATCCTTAACAACAATGATTATATACTCGTTCATTGTCATATCTTCCAAAAAAGCTCATTGTTTTTCTTTAATCTCTTTTTGTAGATGGTCGTTATGATTACACGAAGTACCAATGGAAAGACCGTGTTGCGATGGTGATGGGCTGTTCTGCGTCTGTTTGTGAGACGAAAGTTGGTAGAAACATCAGAATCAATGGTAAAATGCTTGCTAAAACTTCATTTATTTATCAGCTTTGTCATAAATTGCAATAATATCTCTACGTTCAGTCAAAAATAGAGTTTATCAAGCACATTACACCCACGGACGCCAACGGAAAACGTCGGCTCTACTTAAGAATTCAGCCTCTTTTGTATGTAAGGCGTAGTAGTACGGTAGTACTATGTATGAAAAAGCTGCATTTAGCCGGTACTGGCGTAAGGAAAAAAAGTACTGTAGCATGTGGGTTTAGCTCTTATCTGCGTCGCGTTATAAAAGTAGCCCCTCGATGTACATCCAAAGTCTGATTCCACGGAATTGGCCGAAGCAGTTCCGATTGCCACGGAAGTAGTCCATTCGCGGTTGAGACATTCTGTACGCTTTTTGTCGGCTGCTGATTTATCCGCATAATGATTATTTCTTGAATACCATAAACGTTCAAACAGGCCTGACGTTTGTTTGTTTGTTTTTGTTGCTTTACGTCCCATGTCAACAGCTATGGTCATTGCGGGACGGTCAGTTTACTTAACCACACTTTTCCTGGGCAGGCTTGAGCAAGCGGTTAACCAGTAATTTGTGCACATACTTTCGCTTGTAAATGACAACAACCCTTCTTGAATGAATCAGCGGAAGGGAGGAGAATGAACAGGCCTGACGTTTAGCTCTGGTTCCAAACTGTTTGCAAAGAAAGATTATTAGTAGACGACACCAGCAGACAAAGATAACATGTTAATCACACGCCCATGCCAGGCTAAATTCCTACATGTATAAGTCCATAATAGATAATATAGCTAGCACAGAAAACTTTGGTGTGACCTCTACGCATCATCTGCGAAATCTTACCAGAGCTTTTGCTAATGATGGTAGTATAGGAGTATCATAGAAGAAGGCCTTACGAGTTTCTATCTCATCACTACTCATTGACCAGTATAGGTCTTTTCTTTAGCTAAGAAACTGAATTTATAGATTGTGTGAAATGTTCTGATTCAAATTAAGAAAGATAGGCCAAATATGGCGGAAAAGACGATCTAGATCTGTATTAGTATTATATAATGTTCTCTTTTATTTCAATCAGACAAACATAAGTCATTTATTATCTCTTAAACCAAAGCATCTATTTCACATAGTAAAACACTACGTAATAATCAAAAATGCCACCTACATGTGATGGACGCACACGCACTTCTTTGTCATTTTACATGACAAAAGTTAAACATCTTTGGTTCCGTCGGACATTGTTGTTTCGCTCAGTCTCTCCGACGAGATGCCGAATCGGAGGCCTACATGCGCGGATCCAGAGAATTTTGTCAGAGGGGGTCCAAATTTGATAATGTATTTTAGTTGATGAGGGGATAGAGGTTCCAAATACAGCTATAAATGGGCCATCATCGGCCCGCCGTTTATTTATTTATTTATTTATACAATTTTTATAGAGGGTGACACAATTAGCCCAACAATAAATTCTGGCTTGATAGCTTTGCGATTTTTCAGGGGATCCGGACCAGTATTGCAATTAACCCTATATTTTTGTGATTTTTCGTGAGTGTGTGTGTGGGAGGGGGGGGGGTCTGGACCCCTGTCCCCCTCTTGATCCGCACATGACCTATGATCCGCTTATACGATTAACCTATGAACCCTACTAAGTTTTACATGTACATTGTATATCAGTAGGTATCACGTGATTGAAAAAGAAATTGTTTCGTTGCAGTGGCTTTCTTGCAAACCCGTAAATAGTTAAACCTGTGTGAGATACTAATAAACGTGTATTTTAGCTGAAATTCGGAGGAAAAATGACTGAATGGGCAAAATTGTCAAATCAGCGGCCATTTTGGCCGCCATATTGGTAAAAGTAACGGTTACATCTGGTATTATCCATACTCGAACTGAAGAAAGCATGCGCGGATCCAGAAGATCCTGATTGTTTTGAGTCATCAACATATTTCACAGAGGGCAGTACGGACAAATGGACCAGAGAGCTTCTCCAAAGAGGTCCATACCAGTATTTATAAAGAAACATATAGCAACATGATTTTCCGGGGGGGGGGGGGGGTCGGGGTCGGATCCCCTGTCCCCCTCCGGATCCGCCCATGTTTACTGATATGCAAACGATTTATACTAGTCATTGAGCCCACAAATCAAAGTGTGTCACCACAGCGGCTATTTTGGCGACTCTTCGGTTTTATGTTGGGTTTTTGATGTTGTAATGTAGTTTTCAAACGTTATAAAAGTGGGATATAACCCCAATCTGCTTCCCTCTTTAATTGCACGGAAGCGAGCCCTCAGACTCAATGACGGCCCTGGCGTTAGCTTTTATGAGTTGATTGGTGCCTGATGCTTGTCTTTCGCTGGGCCCTCTTTGGCTCAACATGAAATTTTCTTCAGCTCTGGCTATCTGTTAGTCGTAGTCCATTTTCTTTGTTTCGTCATAGTGTGTTTAAAGCTGCATAGTCTGTAACTTTTGATCTTTTAATTTTTGAAATAATGTTTCTATTTTTCAAGAACACCGTAAAAAAATATAATTAATGTACAAATTTTACCAATTTCGTAAATCTTTACAAATTATCAGTATCAAAACAACAGCATTTATGTTAAAACTTGACTGTCTATAATTATTGGAGGGACGCAAATAATTATCAACAAGAGAAAACGCACCTGTTTTATAAGATAATTCACTTTTCCACGCAGTTTTCAGCTATAGTGAACAGATTTATTGTGAAAACTTAACTTAATTCTGCTTTTACAAATGATTTAAAAAGAAAATATTTTTTTTTCGAAAAATGTTCATAGTTGCAGACTTAGTCTCTTTAATTATTTAGATTGTTTCTCTGTGATATTAGAAAGCCTACTTGCTAGCTAAACAATTTTGTGTTTTAACAACAACATAATCTATGGCGAAGATTTGCGCCAGAAAACGGCATTTAAGCCCCTTTCCCCCAGTTGTTTAATGGCGGTAATTCTGTTGTGGTTGAATTAGGGGATAAATTTCAAAGTTTTCTTTTGGGGAGGTATATCGTCGGATATACGGTCGGAAATTTAGGTTTACGGCGACGCGCGAGCGGAGCCGTAAAACGTGACTTCAGAACGTTTATCCGACGATATAGATCTACCTCCCAAAATGATTTTTTTTAATATGGTTTGCCCATTCTCATGCACTTCTGTAGTTTCGTCTCAAATTGGTGCGTTACAAGCCGCATAAAGCCGCACGTCATCGAACGAAATGTGACGTAATTAATCATGTGACGTCAAACTGTTTCCGACGGTATATCGCAGGATATACTGTAAAAAGTTTTGTACGATCCAATCAAATTCAAGCGTATTAGAATCATATGTTTATTGTTGCTCCCATTGTTTGTAGGGGACTCTGTGTTTAGTCCTTGTTTTGTTATGTAGTTCCTTGTGTCTTTTCTAGTTTTGCAATCATCTTGGCGAGGAAGAGAGGTTGGTTTTTCTTTACTTTAATTGTCTTATTGATGTCTTGTGACTGTTTGTGGTCTGTGGCTCTTCCTCATGGTACCATGGGTGAGTCTGCGTCATAATCGCTTACTTTTTCTTCGCTGTATACCTATTCCAGAAATATACCTTGACAACCCCGATATTGCTCTATAAAGCTGAACTGTATGGGGAATAAAGAAACCCTTGCGGAAATGTATGTATGAAGTATTTAAAGGTAGAGAAGTAGTTTTAGGCCTTTTCTGTCATATTTTATCCTGTCTTTTGCACCCTATCACAGCAAAAATGAATCGGTCTTTTGAAATTTTCTCCTAACGGTTGACTAGATAAATGCTAAAACCAGTCCAATACTGTGGTGAGCATTCCATCAAAACAAACACTTTGGTAAAAACTAAACTAATGACTCTTATGTTGATGTTTTCTTATATACATTCCATCTGCTGATTTAAACTGAAAAGTAAACTACAGTGCGCCGTCATGTGATCTCAGGGTAAACCGTCATGTAAAATATTAAATGTTCTTATTATATGCACACAAGTTATTCACCAGTTATTCATTTTGTAATCACTAAACCACCAACTATGGGGAATTGCGGTCAGTCAGCATTTCCCTTCCCAGTGTAGCATTTTATTGGGGATATTCACAATCCTTCCTTAGTGGTTACAAATGCTTGTTGCATTAAAAATCTCTCAAAAAGCTACCTATCTGAGCGTAGACAACGTGATGTTATTAATAGTCAGTCATCAGATTGAGTTCATATCTTGGCTGGTTTCCCACAAGGATCTATTCTTGGTCCACTCTTATTTCTCATTTACATCAATGATATAATCAAACACATTGGATGTTCTATCCACTTTTTTTTGTCGATGATACAAGTTTGTATATCGTTGTGGACTCCCCCCTTCAATCAGCTCAACTTCTTACCACTGATCTGCAAACTATCTTAGACTGAGCTGCTGCTTAGTTTGTCACATTTAATCCTCTGTAAACACTGTCAATGATTATCTCGTGCAAACTCAATCCTGTATTCCAGCCTCCCCTCTTTATGAATGGTACAATGATCAAGAACACTTCTTTCTATGGGTCTTACTTTTTCTAATACTGGTAGTTGGGCTATCTCAGATAAATATTGGTCAAGGCTTAACCTGTTAAGAGCTCTCAAATTTGGGGTGTCAAGAATATCTTTGGAAAAATGTACTTTGCGTATGTTCGTCTTATTTTGGAATATAATAATACTGTTTGGGACAACAACTCTTTAGAATAAAAAAAACGTTCATGTTCATGTAGAAGCAGCACGAATTATCACAGGAGCGACAAAATTGTGCAGTATTGAAAGATTATTCCTTGAACTTGTTTAGAAATTGCTCCAAACTAGGCGAAATAAGCATAAAATATAACATTTTATAAAATTGTGCAAGGCCTAGCTTCAAACTATCATTTGGATCTTATTCCGTCTATTGTTGGTCATATAACCAACTATGCTCTCAGAAATGCAGATCATATTCAGAGCTTTAGAGTCTAACTTGCCCTAAGACTCTTTCTTTCCATCCACAGCTTTCCAAATGAAGCAAGGGAGATGTGATAATTATTTTTTATTTTTAGGGCTGTTGAACTTAGACATTTTTTTTTCCATCCGAAATGCTTATGAGATGTCTTGTTTGTGTAATTTGTATCTCAAGCAGTTTTCATTCCTTTATGTTCAAACTTTGTATAATGATTGTTCACACATTGAACGTGTACACCCTATATTTATGCACATTTGATAATATATTTTTGAGTGTTTAACTTAAATTGTTAATTCACCTTCTGTATATTACGTTGTGTAATTTGGATATAATCTGATTTCATTCCTGTATATTTGAACTTTGCATATCGACTGTTCACGCACCAATGTGCACCGGCGATGCAGGTCCATAGCAGTGTTTGGTCTTGTTTAAATATAAAATATAGAAATATATGCATATTGTCTGCATTAGTCTTGGTGTGTAGATAACACTGTTTAGATTTGACGACCTTAAAGAATGACATTAGAAAATCAGGAAATTATTCAGAAGTCAATAAACCAAATAGATGCTAACCATTAATATTTGTTGGCGCAGTTATTGTAGTTGGTAGGGTGTCTAACCTAATGTCTGAAGTGTTGCAGGTTCTATTCCCAGGACAAGCTCATTCTTTCACTAGTTGTTAGTTAGCCTTACTACTTAGTACTAGCAAGAGGACATGGGTTAGGCCAACCTAGGAAATGGGTGGTTAGGATCAATTAGTCATTCTGACCAAATTAAAGGTTGTAAAGGATTGCAACCAAATTAAAGGTTTCTAAAGGGTTTAAAGGTTCCACTAGGGGACCTGCATTAGTGTCTGTAAATGCTATGATAACATCTTTATGTTTCGACCAGTCATAACCATTTCACCTTTTGATGTCAAACATCTCTCTCTCTCTCTCTCTCTCTCTCTCTCTCTCTCTCAACTGGCCATTTTACTTTTTCACTTAAGCTCATTATAATATTTAACTTTATTTGGTTCATTTCTCATACATCCAGCAACAATGTACACTAGATGCATAAACGGAGATGACAAAATTCAAATCTAAGAAATCTTATATGTTGTATCTATATATCATGATATGTAAAAGTTACTGTGAATAAAATAGTGTTTAAACCAAATGGCGTTTGGGTGTACAAAGTAACATGGTTATGGGGAATTAATGCCAGAGGAGAAAGTAATATAGGGTAAAGACATAAATAAAGAAACAATCTTTTTACTTAAATGTGACCATTTATGGTAGCGATGTTAAGGTAAAGATGATACTTCATTCATACACTTAGTATCAAGATTGAAGTAACATATGTCATGCTATATGATCTGTTCTTTGCAATTCAGGTAAATAATTTATTCTAACTGAGTGGTACATAAAAAATCAAGCATTATCTAATGGTAACACAAACCAAATAAAATTGTCACACTTTCATTTCTAGTATGACAACTTGGAGTTTGTGGTGTCTAACTCTAAGTTTGTCACTTTCCCATTGGTATCCTGGGTCTGGTGTGGCACTTGATTGTATCGATTCCTGATCTTTGCACCTTTACTTACTTCTACACAATTTCGGTTTAAAGTACACTGAAGGACTTTAAAAACGCAAAAATCGAAATTCTTAAAATTAACAACTTTTTAATGTATCAATTCTATTGAGGTTTGGCAAAAATAAACATCAGTATGTCAAGAAAACATGATTCAAATTTCATATCAAAATGATAAATAATTTTAGAGCATCAGTCAATCAAAAGACAATACCCTTAGATTCTAAAACTGCAATTTGAAATTTGTCTAGAAATCGGACGTGATTTTAAGTAGTTGTATTAAAATATTTTGATTAAAAACTGGGATACAAATTACCCTGGGAGCCCGACTTTTCGGCTGGCACTGACTGTAGCCAGCTGGAACCGATATCGTCGATGTAAATATCGTCGATACACGACGTTATTTGCCGTCTTGGCGTTGGGTTATCATTTTAGTTAGCCAGACCTGTGTCTGATATTTACCTGTCCCTGTAGCCTGATACCGATCTCTGAGGGGCTGTACAGTTGATGTAAGGTAATTATAATATCACATGATGTTAGAATCACACACCCCAGCTTTTCACATTCCTATTGCGCCAGGTCGTTCATGTTCAGACAAACGTGGTACGAATAATGCAGCTATAAAACTAAAGCTACTGTGTTTTTATACATGTATACCTACAAGATATATGTGAAATGATAAAATATTTTTCTTCATTGATTCGTGGGGACGCCACGTGCAAAAAAATAGTAAATCACGGATGCGTAGCTGGTGGTGGCCATTTTCTATAAAAACACCAATTTTAAGTAAAGATAGAGGCAGAGTGTCGTTTCCAGCCCATTTAACATGTTAAAGAAGACTAAAAATGTTTTGGGTTTAAAAAATAATAATTTTCATTTTTTGCGTTTTTTAAAGTCCTTCAGTGTACTCATTAAATTTGGCGAGTACAATAAAAAAAGCACTCATGGTCTTTCAACTCATTATACATGTTCTCATGGAACGTTGCACACACCTGGTATTTTATCATGTATAAACATGATTACACAGGAAAATCGATTAACTGTTCCATCAGTGGGCAGACGATTGTATTTTACATATTCATTCAAACTGTAACGCCAATCTTGTACAAATGTATCTGTTTTGTTTCTGTTTGATGTATTTTCTTACATTTCACAGATTATGCACTCCCTGTTTTCTTCTCCTTAAATACTCTTCTTTCTCTCCTTCCATATTCTAGCTTGGGTTGAGCGCGGCCCAGATGCTACCAAGAACACCAGGCCTCGAGGTTATAAAGCTTGAGTTCATTCTCAGACTCAAAATAAAGCGCAATGATTGGCTGTTTTCGGACACGTGTCCGCAAGCAGCCAATCATTGCGCTTTATTTTGAGTCTGAGCTTGTACTCAAGTTTTATAACCTCGAGGCCTGGTAACGTACAAGATAATGGCTGAGTTAGAAATTGTATCAGTTTATTGCCAAGGAAAATGTCTGCTTCATAAAAGAACAGATGTAATCAATTATCTTAAAGTAAAAAGTGTCATATATATTGCTTACAAGACACAAACTTCAGTTCTGGAGCTGATAAAAAAATTGTCATACCACGTTGGAATAATGATTGCTCTTTTAGTTCTTACAGGTCAAACACAAGGGGCATCGCAATTTTTTAGCTAAAATTTTGAATATAAAGTTAACAACAGTATAAGAGATCCAAATGGCAACTTTTTATTGCTTGACTGAACAGTTTACAACAACCCATTCACATTAGCCTCCATATATGATCCGTAGGAGCTCAGTGGTAGAGTGCTTGACTCGAGCCAGAGGGTTCGTGGGTTCAAGCCTCATGGGCGTCACTGTGTTGTGTCCTTAAGCAAGAACATTAATCCTAGCTTAGTACTGGTTCAACCTAAGAAGACCCATCCCTTTATAACTGAAAGATTATTGATGGTACGTAAAGAATCAAATCAAACAAAAACCATATATGATACAATCACTGATAATCCTTTTTTCCAATAAATTAAAAAAAATAGCTGAGCTAGAAAACAAAACAATCATATGGTGTGGAGATTTCAATCTGGTCTTGAATCCTCAACTAGACTATAAAAGTATAAAAATAATCAACAATAAAAATACCAAAGAAAAATTACTAGAAATTACTAGAAATTATAAATGAAGAATACCTTGTAGATCCATACAGCGATGCACATCCTGAGTTTAAAAGGTATAGCTGGAGAGGAAAACAACCATTACAACAAGTAATTTAGTTTCCGGTGAGCATTTTAACATCTATTAAAAATGCTGAATAGAAAACAACTATAGATCTGACCACTCCCCTGTTATATTAAGCCTCTCTTTCACTGAGTTCATCAAAGGTAAACCATTATGGAAATTTTACAAAGTAAGAAA
The DNA here is from genome assembly GCA_964019695.1 of Loripinus fragilis. NCBI lineage: Eukaryota > Metazoa > Mollusca > Bivalvia > Lucinida > Lucinidae > Loripinus > Loripinus fragilis. Next base: position 768,924 of record OZ026525.1, read on the forward strand.
GACAGCAAGGATCAGGAATCGATACAATCAAGTACCTCACCTGTCCCAGGATACCAAATGGTAAAGTAACAAAATCACAATAAACATCACAAACAAGAGCCAAGAGGCCAGCCCTTTCCCTTCAGGGGACCACAATGCAGCAAAGAGCAGACTCGAAAGCATGACAAACACAATACATAAATAACAAAAATGATCCACAAAAGAAAGTACCACCTTGGAATGGCCAGTAAAAATATTGAATTTTTTGTTATTTATTTTACTATACAAGGGTTCCTTTAATTAGAGTCTATGGGACCTTTTACAAGAACATCATACTCGTTCTTGACAAGATTTAAATTACATTGCTTACATATACGACTAGAGACAGGTGTTTTAGGTATGAACCGTGTTCTTTTTCTAGTCTATGTGCACTTATTCTAAACTGTGACAATATTTTCCTATGCTCAAAATTACTCAACAATAAATATTTTTCTTGTTTAAAATTATTTTTGGAAGATTTACATTAGAACCTTCGTTTGTTGACTTGTCTAACTTAATTGATGAAACTTCTTGGTGCCATTAATTTAAGCTTGGTTTTTAAATCTTTAATTGTCTTTCTTGTGCATTCAACCGAGTTAAGATAAATATAAGGCATGCCTTATTCATATAGAATTGTTTTATGCAAGTTAGCCATCATCGTTGATTTTGGTCCGCCATAGCTTTGTTTTCTTTAATCGTCTTGAAAAGTAAATTGTCGGTAATCTTATTTTAGTATCGTTAAGCACTACCCAGTACCTGACCATCGACAAAACTACATAAATAAAATATGAATACCTTCCAAGTTCTTCATTGACTGCTAAATTAGAAGCCTTTTTATTTACACGCAGTAAATACTAGCAAAACTTGACTTTTGTAAGGATTTTGTAGGTTCTTTGTAACAGTAACTTCAACTGCATTGCAATTGAACAATAAAACTTGTTTATTCATATTCAAAAACGTATCTAATAGAGTATAGCAGGGAAAGAAAAGTAGTATTAATAGACTAGAAAGATATTAACAACAGAATGGAAACAGATAACATGACATATATTAAGATCATAAGTAATATCATCTGTTTCATAGAAAATTAAGTCTAAACCACACTTTGATAACCACCCTTATCTACTATCTAAGTCTTTGTGTTATAATTCTGAAACATTTCCTTGACACTGTTTATGTTGCTGTAAACAATATTGTCTACTGTCAATATATATTCCAAGTTCTCCACTGACTGCTGAATTAGAAGCCTTTTTATTTATGCAAAGTAAATACTTGCAAAACTTGACGTTTAGTTTTTCAATACATGGTTTCTTATGATCGACTCTTCCGTTTTTAGTTCAGTCTCAAACGTGTCCCAAACCTCAGCTGAATAATGTAAGATTGGTTTTATTGTATGATCAAAAGTGTGAATCATAGTATTGACGCTTGGTGATATATTTTGTAAATAAGCTACAAAAATTGAAATAGCATTTTGACCCTTTTTCATTAGATCGCTAATCGTTGCTGAAAAATTTCCATTGATGGAACAAAAGATATCTAGATACGTAAACTCTTGAACAATCTCAAGTTTAATATTATTAATGTAATAGTTTGAATTTCCATATATTAAAAATCATTACTTTACTTTTTTATAATTTACACTATAGCACCATGATTTACGGTATTGACAAAGCTTATCAAGGCATTTCTGCTAGCCATTCTCTGATTCAGACAGTAAGATAATGTCCTCAGCGTACAACAAACAGTTATAACTTGTTGGACCTAACTTAATGGGGCCACACAATTCTTCGTTAAATGCATCAATAATATAGATTAAAAATGTTTCTGCTTCGCACCAACAGTAGCCCCAAAAACTTTTCACTAAGCATAACACTTCCTGTCTTAATTTGAAGAACATTGTTTTCATACATTGATGCAATCATGAAACTTTTCCACCAACACATACCATAGCTTAATAATTTATGCAGGAGGGCAGGATGAAAAACAGAATCAAACGTTTTTCGTAGATCAATGAAACTAGCATATAATTTTTTTTATTATTTTTTAAGTATTTACAGAAAAGCGTCTTTACCTAAAATGTATGATCAGCTGTCCTATCGCACTTTTAAATCCAATTTGCTCATCATGCCATGTTCATGAATAAAGCATTCTCGCGAGGCCTGACGATACCTCATCTAGATCTCTCGCATTTCGCCCTTTGCATCATGGGTAACTAGCGATATTTGGCTTGTCCCGTTCAATTCTCGCACTGCTGTAGTGACAGAATTTATTGTTAAAAATAGCCAAAACAAATTTTTTTCACAGTTTATCATTTCTCTTTTAGCTAATATTTTCTGGATGTAAAGCCTCGAGTCATGCAAGCAGTGATCGCATAATATATTTTTAATAAAAATGGCGGCCCAATCCCAGTGCGCACCGAGCGAAAGGCGACATGTTAGTTCGTGCTAGCGGACTTCCTGTGCGACAATGTGAATAAAGCTCACTTATCTACTATTATGCATGCGGTTGAAACGTTTACCAACACAGCTTGTGATTGTTATGCCTGTATAATTATTATTAGGATAAGCTGGGTCTTCTGCTTTATAATTGGGTACAATGTATCCCTCTGACCAAACTCTAGGATATTACCTTGAGGAAAGAATAAAGCGAAACAATTTCTCAAGGCATAATATAAGGACAGATGCCCATACTTTACCATTTCATTCAAAATGCCATCAACTACACAACTCTTACCATTTTTAAAGGTAACTACATACCTTAATTATCTCCCTTTGACCTATTGGTTTATTCAGCTCTTTATCTCCAGGCGGGAATATGTGTTGTTTTAAGAATTTGTGTCCTTTCTTCCACTCGTTTTTATTGTATGAACTGAAAATATAGCTCTAAAATTCTTCAACCAAGAATCTTCCGATATACAGGAGGTTTTTTTTATTTACTTTTGGTATTCAATTCATGTAGCGTACTCTAGAAAAGCTTTTGATTATTATCTTGTAAACAGACAAGCTTGTTCATAAAAGTTTGGTAATACAAGCACTTACTCTTTTGCCGAGATTGATACTACGTTTTGCTTAATTTAAAGCATTTGTTTCGTAGATGACGATTAAAAGGATCAAATTACAACAGTTTGCTATGATAACCAGGCGCTTTTTAGTTCCTGTAGCGACGTATTAAACCGTCTTTTATGCAATGGTTTCTTTTGAAATATCATACGCTTTTCTCGCAGTGATCTATTAGCAGCCTCTATGAAGATAGAATTAATGCTCGACAAAGCTTCATTTACACCGTTTGGACTTGTTTCAATCTGCATGTTGTGAAACGACTGGATTTTTGACGTCTTATTAATAGATTGCAGAGCAGACCAGAAAGGATTTCTAGCGATAAGGCGGACTGCTTCCCTAAACGAAACTTTTAATTTATTATGTTAAAATAACGTCTGAACACGCTGAATATATTCACCTAAGACATATAGGCCAGTCGGCATTGCACTCTAGCCTGGGTGTTTAAAACAACAAGGGGTTTGCTTTTCTTCTTTTTGATTACCCTGCTTTGTGTTGAATGAGAAATTCATTTTGGCCACGTACTGTGCGTGCTATCATTAGTAATATACATGGGAAAACTACCGACAACTCAAGGTAAACAACTTTCCTATTACGCATGTAACTGTCGATTATACTAACGTGTACAGTTGATGCTTAATATATGAACATTTTGACATGTGTAGACTCGGACGAGCCTGTGCAGCCTCATTTTAAGCTTGGAAATTCCAAATGGTGTTCAGTCAGTAGCTTAACAATCATAGAATACTCAAGCGACTAGCAAAGGCTCTGATCAGACTGCGCGTATGCGCAGGCTGATCTGAGGCATTGCTGGTCGCACATACCACATTGTTGGAAATCTCATGCACTGGCTCATATAATAAAAACTGGTGCGTTTGCAAAGCGGTCGATGTTTAGCTTGTACAAGTAAGAAAGAGGGCAAAGATATGGAATCGATACAATCAAGTACCTCACCTGACCCAGGATACCACATGGGAAAGTGACAAACACACAATTAGACATCACAAACGAGAGCCAAGAGGTCAGCCCTTTCCCAGCAGGTGACCACAGAACACCAATAAACAGACGCCTGCGAAAGCATAACAACCCTCTCCCTCTCCCCAAGATGCCCTTTACATTTGTTGTGTATGTATGTAGTGACATTTCGAAGTTCAAAGGGCTTCTTGGGTCTAGGGGGGAGCATCTAAAAACAGACTGATATGACACAAAATTCAACTTTCCAGGGACAAACATCGTGTTTTCATGCGCATTACGTTCGCATGCGCAGTAAGATTAAATTAAACTTTTGGAATTGAAAGTCAATTCTATCCTAAAGATGCCAGCATTTTATATTTCTGAAAGTAGTAATGTTTTCTGTCATTATTTGATCGAAACTGTAATCATGATTGCTATGCAAAAATGAGGAGTATCAGCAGAAATAGCGTGTTTTTGTGGCTTTAAAATATGAACGGCTTAGAAAAACGTATTTTAATATTGAGTGAATATATTTTACTTCCACAATTCTTGAATTTTATAAGCATTTTGACAATTAGAAAAACAGTTTTTGTTATCGTTGCCAACTTGGGAAAATACAAGCTTTATCGCTAGAACTCTTTTGATAACACCACTCCATATATACTGACTAGGAAATATTATTCAATGACCATTTTGATTGTCACACTTTTCACAAAAGTTTACTCCAATATTAAATGATAATTATTTGCAGTGATCTGATAAAGATTTGACATAAGATGTTTGACATAAACCCTTCAAGGCATACAATATAATCGATAACACTGATTCCTTGGCTGTTATACAAAGTTATCTTCCCTTGAACATCCCAAGGGTTCTGCCATTCAAAATTCTCAGACTGCTTTGGACACATAAATCTAAAATTTGTTTCCACCTGGACGAAAGAACTTTATCTAAGCTTGTCTTCAGATAATAACATTACCTAGTTTTGCAAAGGAAATATTTTCAGACTCAATATCATCAAACTAATCACCTACTGTCGTGCCAACCAAGAGTGACAGTAACATATTATTTTGTTTACAATTGTTAAGTAAAACATTAACTTGTACACTTCACTTGACATTCTTCATCAGACATATTAAACTTTTCACTGTCATCGTAAATGTAATTACTAAAAAGTATATGAGTATGATCAGGAAATATCACAAACACACACGGCAGACCAATCTACGACATCTTGAAGAAGAGCCACAAAACAATTAGTAACAATACATCTGTATGACAATAATAAAATTTAATGTCCTAGCATTGAAATCGCCACAGATAATAACATTACCTAGTGTTGCAAAGGAAATATTTTCGGACTCAATATCATCAAACTAATCACCTACTGTCGTGCCAACCAAGAGTGACAGTGACATATTTTTTTGTTTACAATTGTTAAGTAAAACATTAACTTGTACACTCCACTTGAGCCAACTCGAATCGATAGATCAGTTGTGTATTAATCCTATCCTGCGTATAGGATTAATACACAAGTGATATATCGATTCTAAGTCCCTGATAACTTTGTAAACAAAACATGACGTCACTTTCACTATTGGTTGGCACAACAGTAGCTTAGCTTTATAGGTTGAGTTGACATGCGGTACATGTACAAAACATAGGTACAAAGTGAGGAAGGAGGAAATGATCAGGGATTGATACAATCAAATACCTCACCTGACCCAGGACACCCTATGGGTAAGTGGCAAAAACACAAAAACGCCACACACAAGAGAGCTAAGAGGTCAGCCCTTTCCCAGCAGGTGACCACAAGGCTGCAAGGAACAGAAAAAACAGTAGGACAGACATACACAAAACACAAATAACAAAAGGATCCACAAAAGAAACTACGCCTTGGAACGGCCAGAAGGAACATTACTAGAGGGCTTAAACATGTTTGACGGTAACAACATCACCCTTATTTCTAATATGGATCAAGACAAATAGATGTTTGGTTTGCATGAAAGATCCCCAAGTCATTCTGCATATTAAAGTAAAGTTTGTCAAGCTTAATCTATTTATAGTAAGAGTTTCTAGATTTTAGCACCGTAACTCTTTTACTTATTGCATCTTTAATCAGTATAGTTATACCTCCAAAGTTTCACTTTGCATTAGCTTCTTATAACCTGTGGAAATGATAAATCTTGTACTTATCTGAAGGTGATGAGATCGAATCTCTGAGATGAGTCTCAACCAACCTATGACGTCATAAGCCTTAATTGGACGTGAAAAGTATTATCTTCAAACTTACAAAGTGTTTTTGTTTTGATTCCATTAACATTACATACACAAGAATTTAATATGCTTTGCTTTGACCTCAACCTGAGCTTCCTCGTGGGGGCCATCTACATATTTCTGGTGAGCGTCGAGTTCGAGAACTTTCTGGTTGGTTTTAATTTGCTTAACCACCTGGTTTTACACTGGCATTTCTCCCTTGGATGCCAAGTATCGATTCCACTTGATTTCTTAGATTGGAGGCTAACATTTGGACTCCATCGACAGACAGGTGATAGCCATGCTCTGAAATTAGCTTCTCCCGAATTTGTGAATTTACTGACATGTTTCCATTATTTGATAGAAAAACTCTGTTATTCATGTGTAATTCACTCCAATTTGTTCGTTTAGGCTATTAACCTTCAGATTGACGATGTCACCGCCCTTCCTGTTAGTCTCTGTTGAAATAAGATTTTTTTGTGTCGGGAAACGTTGATTTATGAAGTCAAAGAATGGGGTTATACAGATTTCTGTATCCTTCCCTCCCTGTAATATCATTTTTAACACGTGAAAAACAAAGGCGGTATACTTGGTATCATTTTTATCAGTCATTTTTTTTTTTATTTTTTTATTTTAGATATCTATAATTAAATGTAAGTACAAGAAATAAATTCATTTTTTTGTTTGTTCATAGAATCATGAATACTTCGGGCCCCGAAGTATTCATGATTCCATGAAGATTCAAAAATTGATTTTATTTCTTTAACCGAATCACTAGGCCACTGTCTGGATATGGTTTACCTCTCCCCCCCCCCCCTAGGGGGGATTTTGTAGACCATATTTTTCCTATAGCCCAATGTCTTGCAAGGATTTTGCAACATGCTAGCCCTCTGAGAATGGCAGCGTTAAGCTGTAACAGCCTGTTACATACGTTACCCTACAAAATATTTGATAATTAACATTCTTTTTAAGACTTCAGAAAAGTGCAAAAGATAAGGTAAGATTTCCAAATTGGTTATATCTTCTAAGTAAGCTATTACTGGGCCACACATATTGACATTTGAAAACAAATATAGTCACCCCCGATGCAGTGTATGCTACATTTGAGCCAGGACATGTGATTTTCAAAAATGTAGCATTTTGACAAGCGTAGACTCAGACGAGCCTATGCAGCCTCCTTTTAAGCTTAGAAACTCTAAATGGTGTTCAGTCAGTAGCTTAACACTCATAGACTATTCTAGCGACAAGCAAAGGCTCTGATCAGACTGTGCGTATGCGCAGACTGATCTGAGGCTTTGCTGGTCGCACATACCACATTGTTGGAAATCTCATGCCACGGCTCATTTTTTCACCCCCTTTTAAATGATAAATGAATCTAATATAGTTTGTCTTAAATAATATTCTAAACCAGATTATGTTCATTAATTTGGTATAATATTTGAGATTTTTTATTTACCTTTTCAAAACTGCAAGAATTACGTTTCTATCTTATATACTTTTTGAGTTATTAGATGTTGAACATGGTAGCCCCAAATCACACAAAAAATGTCAAATGTAATTCTCTAGGCCTTGCGCTGGCTATAGACCCCCCTTATAAATGGCTTGAGTTTTTGCTGTTGTATATGTTACTTAGTGTTTCATATGTTATTTCCAAGTATCAGTACGGCAGTTATTGACTATACATGTATTACATCCGTCAGTGAATATAGCAAATATATAAGGCAGCTATTCAAATGAATTGAAGTTCCTTATTATGGTGTCTTACACTATGTTACAGCCAGGTTTCATATGTTACTCTCCGAATACCATTAACGTTCAAGATGAGGTCTCCAACGCAACCTGCCTGTACTTATTTGAATGCTGGCACAGGTCTATGTACTTCTTTTTACTCTGGCTCACTTGCTGAAGAAGTAACTCAAACATATACTACCATAGTTTTATTTTAGAGACATTAAATATAGCTAACATGATACTCATGGAAGTTTGTAACATACAGTGCAATATGTGAGAAAACCCATCAGGTAGAAGTTATACAGCTGTTCATTTCCAAGCTTGCAACTCTTTGTAGTTTAAAGAATTTTCCTATACAGCCTAATTTTCCTCTATCAGATTCATCTTGCAAGAATGTTGCAAAATGCCAGCACTCTGGTAATGGCACATTACCACTCTGGTGATGGCACCATTACCTTGTAACAGCCAATTAAATATATTACCTATCAACATCTTTGATAATTTTAGTAAATAACATGACTTCTGAAAGTGCAAACCATAAGGTAAGATTTCCGAATTGGCTATATCATCGAAGTAAGCTATATTTGCATCACAGATATGGACCTTTGAAAACAAATATGCACTCTTAAGTGAAACGTATGTTATATTTTTTTCATTGTTCTTATATAAATGATTAATGAAACTAATATTGTCTGATATTTTTTAAATGTGATTGTGCTTACTAATTCATTTTGTATTAAAGAATGTTAATGTACCTTTTGGAAGCTGCAAATATTATGTTTTTATCTTTTATAAGGTTTGAGTTGTTATAACATACAAAATGTGAAATATAATTCTGTGGCTCTTTTGTTATGGTAAAATCAAGTTTTCTTCCACTCAGAGGTAATCGATATCCTTCCCATTTATTTTCCACACATTCTGTCCATATCTGGAAAGCCTGACTTGTTTTCATGGGAAAGACTTGATAGTACAATCTTTGTATGTACATCTTAAGGACAGAAAAGCAGGATGGAAGTAAGCTCATGTTTAATCATGTCATTTGAAATACACGTAGTCAGTATATGTTTATGGCTTTGGTACTTTTTCAGAAACATGTCGTACTGCAGATTTCACATTTACATAAATAGCACATGTTAGGGCTTCATGTCACTGATGAGTGCCTAGAGCAAATCTTTATTTGTTTTCCTACCCTGATTAAAATGTAGATGAACTAGTGGGGAGGGTTCTCCATCAGTTTGATAGGAACAACCTTTCCATGGTACAAACACATTGGCACATTGGTTGTGTCACAATCTGTTAAATAGTGTATGACTGTAAATCTCTTCCTCCCTATTCTGGCCAATGTTGTTGACATTCAGAAGGAGCACCTTTTGTTATATACAGTGTTGAACAAAACACGCAGGTTATCCTCTGCGAGAATGTTTGTAAGACTTTATAAACTGCTGCTTATGCATTGTATATATGTATCAGCGACAATACCAACATGCCCTGCCTTTAGTGCCTGGTTGAATACTGGTTCCATCAGATTCTGGAAGGTGAAAGGAAAAGCTATTGTGCTCTGTAGTATGGCATTACCATCAAAGTTATGTGCAGCACTACGTACATGGCCAATCTAATATTGGTTCAATGTGTGATTGCAAGCCTTGCAGAAGTGTTGGACATGTCAGTTATGGTGGAAATTCTATCAGGAGTTTACAGCGACCATGGTACAGGTCCCAGAAGGAACGGCAGTGTCAACTCAAGGTCAACATTATGTCCAATAGAAAGAAGTTCATGCTTACCAAAGACGCTCCTTTAAGCTCTCATCTGGCTGATTATGTTTTGGACAATTTCTTCTTGACCTCGCAAGCCTCAAAACTTTATTAGCTTGTAGAATTTGATGGGGTTGTGAAAGACAGATTTTCAACTTAAAGTGAGTCAATGAAGTCTGCACAGTCTTCCTGCCAATGTCATCAGCATCAATAAGATCCTTAGTTATGCCAGGCTTAGCAGGATCACCAAAAGACAAAAAAGTACAGTTCATTGTCTAGAACTAAAAGGATTGATGAAGGCAGAAACTGCCTCTAGTACTCGTACTACTTTGCATCTGAGCAGATTGAATATTTCGTTTTAGTGCATTGAAGAGTTGTTTCAACATATTGAGCTCTGGTGTGATGAGTAATTTACCATTCCATCTGTAGTACGAAGCCTAGGTCTTGCTGCTGAAGCCTATAATACCTCCTTTGACTTGGCATGGGATTTATTGCTTGCCTGCTAGTTATGTCAAACGCATTACTCAAGCAAAGAACCAATGATTGTGACACACTAAACTCATTTTGTTCCAGAAGTTCTTTACATCTGCGATGTGTATCAGACAAATTTATGAGTGTAATCAGTTACACAGGTACATATTGTGCGTAGTTGTTGTGATCGTGAATGAACAATGGGAACAAGGCATACAGATAGAGCTGACATGCAATGCAAAGTTACCCTAATCAGTGTAAGCACCATCTGAATTATATCCATATACCTTGACCTGAACTGAGCTGTTTTACAGTGACTGTCTGTCCAAACTTCGGATTAGAATGCATGGTATCAACTGTTTATGTGAGCAAACGGCAAAGGTCGATAGATCACATTATAATAATAGTTTAAATCATCATAAATTAATAAAGAACTTCAATTTATTTCAGTCGTATAAATTTTCCAAATTCTCTGACAGACTTAATACATGTATTGTCAACAACTGCTGTACAGATACTCAGAATAACTTATGTATCATTTGGTAACACACATAACAGTTTGAGCTCGAGGCATTTATTAAATGAATACTTTAAATAGGTAAACCTTGTTGAATGAAGTACATACACCTGTGCCAGTATGCAAATAACTATAAACAGGGCTTGTTAGAGACATTAACTTGAATGTTTAATGCTATTTTGAGGGTAACATACGTAACATGGGCCTGAAAATAGTGAAAGCGACCATTATAAAGAACTTTAAATGATTTAAGTAGCAGTCATATAGATTTACTGTATCCTGTGACAGATGTAATACACGTATAGTCAATAAATACCATATTTATACTCGGAAATAACGCAGGAAACACTAATCATGCTTAGTAACGTAAACAAGGGTAATAACTCAAGACATTTATAAAATTAATACTTAAGATATGTAACTGTGTTATAAGAAGTTCATTAAACTGTGTAAGCATGCAAATATGTACGAACATGTCATGGTTGAGACATTATAAGGAACGTTTAATGCTATTTCGGGGGGGGGGGGGGGGCTAACGTATATAACGTGATATTTCACGTTAACGCTGCCACTCTCAGAAGGCTAACATCTTTTATTTTGTGTCTTATATAATGCAGTTTTGGAAAATTATAGTGTACGAAATTCCCCTTGGGAGGGAGGGGGTCTATAGCCAGCTCAATGCCTAAGTGTATTTCTTTGCTTCTACGACTGTATTTCAGTTCTTTCTTAAGTTCAACTTTTGACGTGAATCGTGTTGGCTCTACGTCTTTAACATTAGAGGTTCATAACAGTAAAACTTTCTGTTTACCACGAATTGGCTGAGAAGGGCCAGCTGTACTTGTAGTTTGTTCTTGCAAGTTTTAGTCATCTTGAGAAGAAATCGAACCTACTTGGGGTTTTAAAGAAATAATTGCATATTTTGCCAAATTTAATGATTCTCCTACGTTCAATTTCTGATGTCCTGTCTTAAAAGAAAGTTTGAGCTACAGAAAGAAGGCATTCAAGTGTCTACTTATTTAAATTACTCCTATAGTCTGCATGCTGGATACCCTAGCTACACATGAAAGCTTTTGGAACAAAGCAACGGCTTCCTAAGGTGGTATGTGCGTTACTTGAAATAAATGAGCCACAGCATGTGATTTCCAACAATGTGGCATTTTGACAAGTGTAGAGTCAGACGAGCCTGTGCATTTTCCTGTTAAGCTTAGAAACTCATAGTGATGTTCAGTCAGTAGTCTAACCCTAATAGAATACTCAATGGACTAGCAAAGTCTCTGATTGGACTGCGTGTATGTGCAGGCTGATCGGATGTTTTGCTGGTCGCACATACCACATTGTTGGAAATCTCATGTAGCGGCTCAAATTGCCCATTAAAAATGGTAATTGTGACCAATATCATTTACTTTTATAACTGATCTGTGCATTTTCAACATAATTTTGATTTTGTTGTGCTTACGTACACATTAAGCCATTTTTATATCTATACTTAACTACTAAAAAAACCTGACACATTGTGTGTCAATTTTTGGTAGTAAATCAATACGATGCACACTTGTCTTTCCATTGTGTAAAGTTGAACAAAGGTAGACTAAGATGCACTGAGATTATTTGAAAAGATTAACTAATTTCAGACTTCAGCTATCAAATCGTCACGCAACCGCTAAACTCAATTTTCACAAGAACAAATAAATCACGCGAAATTCACCAGAAACCGCTTATGTGTGATTTTTTGTAATTTCATTTACATCTTCTGGGCATTCAAATAAAGCGTGCGTGCATTGTTCAACCCAAAAGCCTATTTACATTTTCTTAACGTCAATTTTACTTTATCAGCGTTTTATTAGCTTTTAAAAAGCACTGTCACTTTATCAACTTTTTATCACTTTGTATGATGTTTGGAATGCATTTTGACAATGTTTCAGTTCTTTTTAACTCCGAAGCTGCCGCCTACGTCCATTTAACGACGTCGATCGTTACAATTACATGCTGATATGGGTATACTGCTTTCGCAATTAAAGTAGAGTGTAGCCAATTGGTATCATAAGAAAGTAGACAACACACATTAAACGGTGACATACGTTGACAAAGTAAAAAAAAGGTTATTATCCATAGCTTGCGTTGTTTCTTAATTGACGTTAAATTTGGTTTATTCACCTTTTACTCTTTAACGAGACCCCAAAACATAAGTTATGATTCTTGAAAATGCATTCTCTTACAATGATTGGTGATTCCATAGTAAAAAAAGAGGGCAAAGATCAGGAATTGATACAATTTAGCACCGCACCTGACCCAGGATACCAATGGGAAAGTGACAACGTCACAATTAGACATCAAAAACGAGAGCCAAGAGGTCAGCCCTTTCCCAGCAGGTCACCACAAGGCATCAACAAATAGACGTGCATGAAAACATAACAAAACAAGACAGAAATAACATAAATGATCCACAAAAGAATCACCGCCTTGGAACGGTCAGTAAAAATATTTTACTGGAGGGTTTTAACCAGTTTAACGGTGCACCAACCTCACCCTTATTTCAGATGTGGATCAAGACATATAAATGTTTGGTTTGCATGAAAGACCCCTAACTTATCAATGCATAATCTCCTAGAACATTGAATCAAGATATAAAAAGGAGATAAAGCAAAGATAAGGACTCAACAGTAAATAAAATTGAATACCGGAGCAAAAGAAATCCAACAGATAAACCCTGGTTGGCCTGACAACAGCAAAAGCATCAGGCCCCTACCATCTCATCAATAGATAAGGCTTGAAGTCGGAACCGTCATAGAGCCTGAAGTCCGACCCACCGGCGTGCAATTAAAGAGGAAAGCAAAGTTGTCAACAGTAATTGGGTTGACCACCAAGCATGCAGTCTGCTTTCAGTTTTTAGAAATTGCTTAAACAAAGGAAAAACACACTGCCGTTTAGACAACGTCGAAAGAACAACTCAAAAACCCCATATCATACGTCACAGCAAGAAATTGCAAATTTTTATAATGCACTTTTGTCTGTACTGGTAGTGGCCTTTATAAAATAGTCACTGGTTTCGTCTGTGAGGGTTCATTATAATTGTGAATTGCCCATGGGTATTTACAATATTTGTGAATGCTTGGTTTGGATAGGACGCAGGTGTTCAGCCAGGTGCGGTGTTGACATCTGTGATTGACATGTTTATGTTTAAGGGAATTCTGACACCAGTTTGTTATTGTTTCTCAAATGTCATATTTATTAGCCTGTCAATTCTGATGGGATGTTTAACACTTTCAAAAGGTCCCGATGACAGATGTTACTTAATTTAGTAAAATTGCATAAGCCAAATAAATAGATTGTGTCAATTCTGACATTGATTGGCAGGATTGCGCAATACATTTAATCATATGACCTTTGGGGAATTGCGCAACTGGTGTGACTATGAGTCACTTTTGTATCTTCTGATTGGTTGATATAAATAGTAGCTTACCTATGTAGAGGGCGCTATATAGTAAACTTGAAATATGATTGGTTAGTGATGATGTCATTAGTTGGCGCTGTGGTCAGCTTTATCACGTGACTTCATGGTATATAAGATGAAACCCAGTGGCAGAGCTTCAGACTTTGGTTAGACTTTGGTTAGACTTTGGATAGACTTTGGTTAGACTTTGGTTAGACCTTGGTTAACATTTGGACACAGACTTTGGTTGGACTTTGGATAGATTTCGGAACTTTGGGTTATAGATAGTTTCTAGAAGTATTTTAGTTGGACTTAAGAAGATTTAATAAAATTATAAAATTGTGAAAGTTGTTGGTGAAATTTACAAGACTTAGAAATTCTAAAGAGACTTTTAAAACACAACGCGAACTTGAAGATTAGAATCAACTACTACCTTACACCTTGCATACCTGAAAAAAGTTTTCAAAAAATATCAAGACATACACTCCCGATGCAAAAGTGATAAAAAAATAGTACGTGAGTATGACCAGGAAATACCACAATCACAAACCCCAGACAACCCCCTGGCACCGCGAGGAAGAGCCGCTCAAAAACCATTTTTGACGTTGTGACGTCATGTTCTATTTTTGATAAATATATTTTTTCGAAGAATGCTTTCTAATGTCTTGTTATTAAATAAGCATATCGGCTTAGCTCTCTAATTTGATATTTACGAGTTTGAAGCAAGTAAAAAGTGTCAGTAATTAAGTATATTATCTAAATAAAAATATGTGAAAATATTTACTGCTGGTGGATATCTTACATTTTGGGATTTTGATTCTAATATATATAATAAGAATCATATATCTGCAGGTTTGATACCACGAGCAGAGCACTTATTAAAGGACGTAACATACGTTACATGGCATAATAAATGAGCAAGGGCATTGACTTTATGTAAAGGATGATACTTATGAAATAAATGAATGTTTTTCACATGTTTTTCTATAAGTCTCTAGCCTCTGGTGCCTTTATCTCAGGAATTATATTCATTGCTGATTATCAAGCCCATGGACCTCTGTTACAGATGTTATAATCAAACTTTTTTCAATATTTCCTAATATGCATAATACTAAATACAGATAGAGGGACATAGAATATAATGGTTTCAGATTTAAACAAGACAATTTAGTAAATGTTCCTGTTAAATGTAAATATTCTAAACTAATCCTCACCTAAGTCATATCATTGTGTCTGCTTCTGTGGCAAAATGAAAAAAAAATCAATAAACAATGCTTATTATATACCCCCGCACAGTTAGGTAAGTGTTAGTTCAAACCTGCAGACCTGTTAGTTTTGAAAACAAGATTTCAGTAAAATCTGTGCGAATGATCTTTAAGTTGGAAATCTGGAACATTTGGTAAAGTCCAATACACAAAATATTCGCATGAAACATCCATATATCAAAGCTTAAATTGTAAAAAAATGTCTAAGTTCTAAAATTTGGAAAAGTTGTCTAAGTTCTAATAGCTGTCATTTTGTAGAAGATTTTTTTTGCACCAAACTCCTTTGTACATAATATGTATACATTGCAAGAAGGTAGTATAGGGTTAATTCATCAAAGCTGTGGTAGGAGTTGTTTGGCCCATGAAGGTACTATCTGCATATACAATTATAAAAATGTAGAAATTATCATAGATGTCATAATTTGTCAAAAAAAGAAGCACTAAACTCCTTCATGCATATGTTCAACATGTCTACATTGTGCAGGTAAAATATTGGATTAATTCAGCAGAGGTTGATTAGTCCATGAAAGCACTATATATTCATATGCAAATGCCATATAAGGAAAAAAGATTACCTAAGTTCTCATAGCTGTCATTTTGTCATTTTTCTAAAACCACACCCCTTCATGCATAAGTTCAATTTGTCTACATTGTGAATGCAAAGTATCAAATTGATGCACCAAAATCTGTGGTAGAAGTTGATCGGCCCATGAAGGCACTATCTACGCATATACAAAAACAATATAAGGGAAAATTGTCTAAGTTCTCATAGCTCTCATTTTGCCAAAAATATTTTTTAAACCAAACTCCTCCATGCATATGTCCAATGTGTCTACATTGTATAGGCAAAGTATCAAATTGCTTTATCCAAAGCTGTAGTAGGAGTTGATCAGCCCATGAAGGCACTATCTACGCATATACAAAAGCCATATGAGGGAAAATTGTCTAAATTCTCATAGCTGTCATTTTGTCAAAAACTATTATTTTTAAATCAAACTCCGCCATGCATATGTTCAATGTGTCTCCGTTGTATAGGCAAAGTATCAAATTGCTGCACCAAGAGTTGTGGTAGGAGATGATCGGCCTGTGTATGCACTATCATAACATAAGAATAAATCCTACATAAAATGTCATTTAGAATTACAAAGAGCAATAACTCTAATTATTATTGTTGTTGAACCTAACTCCTCCATGCATATGTTCAATGTGTATTCATTTAAAAGGCAAAGTATCAAATTGCTGCACCAAACGCTGTGGTAGGAGTTGATAAGCCCGTGTATGCACTATCATAGCATAAGCATAAATCCTATATAAAAAGCCATTTAGAACACCTCTAATAGAATTAGCCCCTAGCCCTTACTTTTTTTTGTTTAAAGTATTTGTATTGTAGATATGAATATGCTTGCAAGGTTTGGTGAAATTCCAGCAATGACTCTTCAAGATATTAAGCGACAAAACGTAACGGATGGACGGACGCATGGTGGACAACGTGAAAACAGTATACCCGCCACAAACACAGTTTGCGGGGTGCATAATAAGTATCCACATCATCAAAACAAGTAGAAACATCACACAGTATTTTGACTGCAATCTTGGTAAGGGACAGCTCCATCCCAAATCCCTTTGGAATTTTGCAGACATATATAGCCTATCTTAAAGGACAATTCAAGGTGCATCGATGGCTGCACGTTGTAATCTGGAGCGGTATCCTGTAACATATTGTAACATAAGTACTTTATCAATTTAAGAATAAGAAAACTGAGCTACTAGACAGAAAGAAGACATTAAAAGTATCTAATCATTTGACATTCTAATAGAGTCTGCATACTATTGAAAACAATTGCAGCTGGTGGATATTGAGGAACACGTTCATGTATAAATGATATTTGTCAGAATTACCATTTTAAAAGGTAATTCAGTTAATGTAACGCACATAGTAGCATAGTATGTTATATTTTTGTTCAAAAAGCGTTTGTGTGTAGTAAAGGCATCCATCATGCAAACTACATGAATATTTCAAATAAATAGATAGTTTAATGTCTTCATTCTGTAGCTCAGGCTTTCAATTTACTTATTCTTATTTCGATATTGTAACATATGTAACATGCTGGTACAGACTAACCCCCTTGCTTACAGAGTGTAAACATCTCTTATTTGACGCAGCTCGAATTGTTCTTTAAGATAGGATATGTCTGCACAATTTCCAATGGGCTGGGTGGAAAAGGACATTACTTAGCTTAGAAGCAGACACAACAATGATATTGTATGTGAGGTTGACTTGAATAAAGATTAGTTTTGAATATTTATTTAGGAGCGTTTATTAAATTGCCGTGTTTAAATGTGGAAATTTTTATTTTCTATATGTATCTTTATATATTTTAGCATCATACGTTTTATGAAATATGTGAAAAAAGTTTATTTATAACACATGTAACAAAGTTCATGGGTTTATTATAAGCAATG
The DNA here is from genome assembly GCA_964019695.1 of Loripinus fragilis. Classification (NCBI taxonomy): domain Eukaryota; kingdom Metazoa; phylum Mollusca; class Bivalvia; order Lucinida; family Lucinidae; genus Loripinus; species Loripinus fragilis. The sequence goes on from OZ026525.1 coordinate 786,836, forward strand.
ACTACAATTTCAAAAAATAAGTCATTAGAGGCTGAATATTTATAGGAAAACATGCGAAAATTATTCATTTTTTCTGAACATCACGACAATTTCCTTGCTCATTTATTATGCCATGAAACATATGTTACATGCTTTAATAAGTGCTCTGATCCTGGTGTCAAACTTTCAGATCTATGATTCTTTTTTATATTTGGGTGAAAGTCCCAAATATGTAAGGTATACACCAGCAGCAAATATTCACATCGTTTACTTAAATAATAGATATCAAAATTGGCTCGTTAAAACTGGGGTTAGGGTTGTTTAACAGCCAAATTAAGGCAATATTTTTAAGATAGAAAAGCAAACATTTTTTTTTCTATAAGCCAAATGAGGATGTTAGTAAATCAAGATTAAAACCATTTCTAAAAAATACACAGATCAGCTGTAAGAGTAAAATGATGTGAACCCTTATAGCGCCACCTATAATTTGCAGCAGATGCATGACAACTTCAAAAATTTTGCGCTTTTTCAAAATAACCAATAAGGCATGATATTTCATGCGAATCGTCTGCTGGCAGACGAATCTCATGTAATGTCATACCTTTTTTCGAAATTTGGGAAAAATGTCGCAAAATTTATCGTCTGCTGCAGTCGTGATTGGCGCTTTAAGGGTTAATCACAATTACAATTTTCAAAGGGAAATATTAACTATGTAACGCACACAACACCATTTGAAGCTGTATTTTTTCAATATGTTTTATGGAGCTTAGGCATCCAGTCAACAGACTACATGAGTAATTTGAATAATTAGATAGTTTAATGACTTCTTTCTGTAACTCAAACTTTTAGTGAAGGGGCCAAACTGAGATATATGGGCTATTTTGCGAGTTTGTTGCACCCCCCAGGAAGAAAAGGTTCGTTGGGACATGTCTGGGGGCCTCAGAAGCCCACGTTTTACTAAGTTTTCTGTGGTCAACTTTCTGTAAACGGCCTGTAATCAACGTTACCCCACAAACATTGAAATAGCAGTACACAAAATGCAATATATTTTATGAATTTATTTGAGGTTTAAATGTTTGATCTAGTCATAAACATTAATTGCGGACATCTGTGAGATGTTAAACCGCTCATCAGCGTTATGTATGTTACATTTTATACGAAATTGCAGATAATGACTTAACAAATTGCATATAAGAATGGACCATGTTCCCCAGCCACAGGAAGAGAAACTTGGTTACTATTTTCAGTCTGGGACATGTCTCGGGGCTATAGAAACCCATGTTTTAGTATGTTTTCTATGGTTAATTTTCTGTAAGTGAACTGTAATCAATGTTATCCTAATTTTGAAAACTGCAGTACACAAAATACAATACTAGTAGGAGATAGTTTACAATAGTATAAATGGAATTATTTGAGATGCTAGACATAAACATCAATTTCAGACATCTGTTATATGTATTTCTGCTCGTCAGAGTTACTTACGTTACATTGTTTTATCTAAATTGCAGATTATTACTGTATAGATTGCATATTATAATAAACCATGTTTCCAACCTTAAATGTGCGATAAAGATCCCTATTCTAATGATGAATTTCCATTTTTCTATATTTGTATCTATTTATAATTTGTAATTGGAGATAATTTGTAGTAAAATAAATTTTAAAATATGCTTAAAAGCATATGATTTCTACTGGCATACAGATTTTCTATTCCAACTATATACATTGCATTGGAATTGTTAGTGTCTTCTTTCATCTCTGTCACAATGAAATGCCATATTAAGATTACAAATTATGAGTAGATAACTTTAATGTAAAGACCAACCTTATATTAACGAATCACTGTTTCAGCAAACTAATATGGTTAATTCACAGATGCATTTTTATATGTAAGGACAGGCGAGTTTCCCACCTGAGGGATTTTTTTCTACATCAAGCAAATCAGACATTAAACCAATTGATTATGTTCGTATTTTTGTGTATATATATATATAAACATTTTGTGATGTAATTTCTCCAAACATTAGACATGAACTCAGATAAATTGATGATAGACTAGGTGTACACTCAAGCTATAAGCTGATGCAATATGGTGAATGACAGATTCTTGCATAGCATGTGTATATATCATTGAATAACCTTGTTAAGAGCCTTAGTCACCAAAAGGCCAACTAAGACACACTTACCTAATAGGATATTTTTCAATAGTATCAATGAACTTAATTTAGCATTACTTGTTTGAGCTAGACATAAACATCAACTGCAGGCATCTGTGAGATATGTTTCTGCTCGTCGGCATTACTTATGTTACGTTGTATACTAAATTGCAAAAATGACTTTATAGATTGCATTTTAAAACAAAACATGTTCCCCAACCTTAAATTTATAATGTAGATATCTATTCTAATGGTAAATTTCCATTTTTACAAATTTGAAATTGTTAATTACTTGTAACTGTAGTGAAAACCATTTATAAATATACTTATTAGGATGTAATTTGTACTGGTTTACAAATGTTCTATCCTCATTTATTAGGTAACGTAGTTTACAGGCCTATCATGAAGTTTTGACAATAGAAAACGTAGTAAAACAGACCACAGGAAATGTAGTTAAACATTCGGTCCAATATTTGAATTACGAAGTAGATATTCTACATATTGACATGTACCATTATTAAAAACCTGTAATCTGTCATATCAAAGTGAAATAATCAATCAAAATTACAAAGTAAGAAAGAGGGCAAAGATCAGGAATCGATACAATCAAGCATCACACCTGACCCAGGATACCAATGGATAAATGACAACGTCACAGTTAGACATCACAAACGAGAGCCAAGAGGTCAGCCCTTTCCCAGCAGGTGACCACGAGGCATCGATACACAGACCTACATTAAAGCATAACAAAACAAGACAGAAATAACATAAATGATCCACAAAAGAAGCACCGCCTTAGAACGGTCATTAAAAGTATTTTACTGGAGGGCTTGAACCGGTTTAACGGTGCACCAACCTCACCCTTAGTTCAGATATGGATCAAGACACATAGATGTTTGGTTTGCATGAAAGTCCCCTAACTTATCAATGCATCATCTCCTAGAACATATAAATCAAGATATAAAAAGAGATAAAGCAAAGATAAGGACTCAACAGTAAATAAAACTGAATACCAGAGCAAAAGAAATCCTGACAACAGCCAAAGCATTTGGCCCCTACCATCTCATCAATAGATAAGTATTTAAGTCGGAACCGTCATAGAGTCTGAAGTCCGACCCACCGGCGTGCAATTAAAGAGGAAAGCAAAGTTGCCAACCGTGATTGGGTTGACCACCAAGCATGCCTCTCTTAAATAAGTGTTTATTAAGAATAATTTGTCCATACCTGAAAATATTTAAATAATATGTGGAGAGAAGTCTCATATGTATTTTGAGCCTGGCTTGTTGTCAGGCCCAGGTATAATTTGAGTCTACTTTCCACACTTTTAAATTTGGACTTTTATCCATTTATGCAAGGGACAATGTTGTTACCTACGTTACCTGATATATATTAACAGCAACAAACTATCCATCGTAGTTGAATTTGTTTATAGGTATTATTTCGTTTCATTGTGAAGTGGTGGAGAAGACATTGTACATTCCAATGCAATGTAAATTGTCAGATAGAAAATATCTATGCCATTATTAGAAGTGACATGCTCATAAGCATACGTAAATATTTATTTTTCAACCTCTATTGCCAGTTATAAGTTGTAAATAACCTAAAATATGTGAAAATAGAAATTCATCATTAGAATCGAGATCTTTTATACACATTTAAGGTTGGGAGAAATTGTTTATTCTAATATGCAATCTATAAAGTCATTATCTGCAATTTCGTTAAAATGTAACATAAGTAACTCTGACAAGCAAAAAACATCTCACACATGTATTCAACTGATGTTTATGACTAGCTTAAACATGTAAAGTTCACATAATTTCATTTATACTATTGAAAATATCATATTAGTCTTGTATTTTGTGTTCTGCTATTTTCAATGTAAGTAGGGTAACATTAATTACAGACCATTTACAGAAAAATGACCAAAGAAAACATAGTAAAGCATAGGTTTCGAATACCCCAAGACATGTCCCAGACTGAAAATAGTAACCAAGTTTCACTTCTTGTGGCTGGGGAACATGGTTCATTCTTATATGCAATCTATAAAGTCATTATCGCAATTTCATATAAAAAGTAGCATACGTTACGCTGACGAGCTGCAAAACATCTCACAGATGTCTGCATTTGATGTTTATGACTATGTTAAACATTTTAACCTCAAATGAATTCATTGATACTAATATAAAATATATTATTAATCTTGTATTTTGTGAACTGTTATTTTCAATGTTTGAGGGGTAACGGTGATTACAGGCCATTTACAGAAAATTGACTACAGAAAACTTAGTAAAACATGGGTTTCTGAGGCCCCCAGACATGTCCCTGACTGAAAATAGTAACCAACTTTTTCTCCCTGGGGGATGCAACAGAAGTAAGTAAGGTTGCAAAGATCAGGAATCGATACAATCAAGTACCACACCTGACCCAGGATACCAATGGGAAAGTGACAAACTCACAGAAGACACCACAAACGAGAGCCAAGAGGTCAGCCCTTTCCCAGCAGGTGACCACGAAGCACATAGAAACAGACGCGCACAAAACATAGCAAACACAAGACAGAACAAAAACATAAAAGATCCACAAAAGAAGTACCGCCTTGGAACGGTCAGTAAAATATTTTACTGGAGGGCTTAAACCGGTTTAACGGCGCCAACCTCACCCTTAATTCAGATGTGGATCAAGACACATAGATATTTGGTTTGCATGAAAGACCCCTAACTTATCAATGCATCATCTCAAAATTTGAGATTTGGCCCCTAGACCATTTCATTATGCCCCCAACTTTGAAAAAGTTGACGGGGCATATTGCTTTGGGCTTGTCCGTCCGTGCTTCCGTGCGCCCGTTACAAGTTTAAGATAGGGTTTTAAAATTTCATAGATGGACTCAGCATCAAAGAAATAACTGACCCGTATTTTTTTTAAATCTGGATTATCTCCCTTTGTGGAGTTATGCCCCTTTTAAAGGGTCATAATGAAATTTTGTAATCAGGATATTTCAAATATAACAGCTAGGAGCTTCAAACTTGGTCAGCTTATAGAGGATAATGAGTGAAAATAAAAATATATATATTTTTTTTAGTTATTACCCTTTGCAAAGTTGGACATAGAAAACTCGATATCTCAAAAACAGCTTCAAACTTTGACAGCTTATAGAGGACAAATGAGTAGACTCTTTGGTGAAAATTAAAAAAAAATCATTTTATTTTTTGAGTTATTGCCCTTTGCTTCGGACAAGCTAATGGTTGGAGCATAGTGTTTCATAAGCACAATTACTAGTTTTTTTGTGTCTTGATTTGTTATAGAAACATATGTAAAAGGTTGTAACAGGCTAACGCCACGGCGTCGAGAGTACAAACATCGCTTGTTCGACGCAGCTTGGATTTTCTTTAAGATATATGTCTGCAAATTTCTCTAGTGGGGGGGGGGGGGGGGGGGAGTAGGGCCTATTTAGCTTGAAGTCTATAACATTTGTAATTTGCAAATGAATCTAAAGGAGTGAGTACCATACCTAATTGCTCAAAAAATTAATTAATTGTGGTCCAACATTTATGAGCATTTTCACTATTAAACTGACCACGACCGGCAGGACTGAAGGTCGGCGAAGCCTCGTCACCGTTTTACGTACCAGTGTCTAGACAATGCTAGAGAGCTACGTGCATTAAGAGGCTCCCCCCCCCCCCCATGAGGCCAAAAACTGAAAATTGCTTTTTACCAATTTCTTCTTATTAGTTTATTAGAACAATGGTCCAAGTGTATAAGTCTTATATAAATTTGACTTTTACCGTTTCCATGGTAACAAAAATGGCCGCCAAAATAGGCTGAAAATAGGAAATTGACAATTTCGCAGCAAACGGAAACATTTGACATAGAAATTAACAGAAAGAACAAGCAAATACCAAAAAGATATTTTAACAGATGACGAAGATTATCATGGCACACAACATATTAAAAGGATTTTTTCTTGGTATTTAGCTGTTCTGATATCTAATTCTTTAAAAAATCGATCTCTAAAAACCTTAATTTTGGCCAAAAAATGGCAATTTCTCTATTATAAGCCTATTTTGTCCGCCATTTTTGCTACCATAGCAACAGTAAAATTTAAATAAATGCCAAAATTTTACGCTTCAGTTATCCTTCTAATAAACCAATCAAAAGAAATTTGTGAAAATCAATTTTCAGTTTTGGGCTACAGATGGGGCCAAATTAGCCCCTTACCGCACGCACCTCTTTTAAAAGAATGCAAAATTTGATCATAATATACCATGCGGTTCAAGAGTTATGAGCATCTGACCACGACCGTCCGGACTGATGCTCGACGAAGCCTCGTAACCGTTTTGAAAATCAGTGTGTTGGCAATGTTAAAAAGTATAAATATGCAAAATTTTGATCCAAATATACCATGCAGTTCAAGAGTTATGAGCATTTTCATTAAAACACCTCGACCGGCTTGGCAAAGTCTCCGTTTTGCATATCAGTGGCTGCGCAATGTTGAAATAAATAAGTATGCAAAATTTGCTCCAAATATACCAAAAATGGGCTCTTATGCATGCCAGACGTTAGACAACGCGACATTCATACGTACGCAACATTTGATTAAAATATGCGATGTCCATCAAGAGTTACAGGCATTTTCACTAACCGCTAACGGATGGACGGACAGACGGACGGACAGACGGATGGATCAAATGATACTCGACAAAGCCTCGTCACAATTTTACATACCAGTGACTGGAAGATATTTGATTAAATAATTAGGCAAAATTTGATCCAAATATACCTTGTGGTTCAAGAGTTATGAGCATTTGTACTAACTGAGCACAACTGAAATGATCGTACATCAAAAAAGGTCTGTTACACATGCTAGTGATTAGATAATGTAGACATGCATTTGTATGGAAAATGTGATCAATATATGCCATGCAGTTCAAGAATTATGAGCATTTTCACAAACTACTAACAGACGGACGTACGGACTCATATAGTGATTATAGTGCAGACCCAAGGGTCGTGAAATTTTCGCTTGGATTGTATTACCAGGTTGTCATAATTAGTGCACTGAAAGCTGTTCTGCACGTAGTTTTGCTGGTAATTTGGCTATAATCCAACGCCTGCAAAGAAAACAAGTTTTCCCTTTTCATGCTTACCAACCCATCAACCATACACCCCTTATGCCTTGATAAGTATGCGAATACGCGACCTTGACTGTTCGAATTCTGGAAAATGGGATAAAATTGCCAATTGATTACTCATCCAGGTAAATGTGAAAGCACCGAAGGTTATATATACTCACGCCCAATGAAAACTCTCCACACCAGCCTCCTAATATTGCGTTAATCGCATTTTGGGCGTATACAAAAAGACCCTTAAATCTGCTTGAAATGTTTTCTGTTTGCCAATTGTTCCACTGTTATTTTGCCACAACTTTGGCAGTTGTGAAACAACACGTTACACTACACTAACGCGGCGAACAACGTCACTATGGAGGCTTAAATATGGCGTGGTCTGACAAAAATCGACGCAAAATGTTTCCTGCACGGGTTTATTTATTTATTTATACAATATTTCAAGAGGGTGACATATTTAGCTCGACGGCCAGTCTACCATATGGCCCCATGAACATATAACATCATCAGTGCTCATTCCGTTTTAAAGATCTATCAGTAACTCAATGAATTGTTACAATACAATAAAGCCTTGTTTATATGCACAATTTGCACCCTGGTGCAAATTTACTCCCGGGTGCAAAATTGCACCCTGGAGTAAATTTGCTACCCCTTATGTAGCGTTCATATGTCAATAAATTGTGTTCATATGTTATTGGATTTGCTCTTTAAACATATCACAAATGTTTCAGTTTTACTTTAAGGAGAAATTCGATGTATTAAGAATAAGTCGATTATTAGTCTGTTCACGATACCGTCGTGTGAGAAAAATGCAACTCCATTTGGTTTTATTTGCTTTATTTATATATACAACATTTAAAGAGGATAATACACCAGTCATTTGTATCCACGGCCCCCACCAACGGGGATAGCCGTGGAATAGCCGGGGTAAGGTGCGGGACAATTACCTTTTGATTGTCCCCGCAGTGCTGGGGAAGTGTGGGGGTTATAACATTGGGACACTTACCCTGCTGGGATTTTCTGTTGTGTAGGGTGGGACAAAGAACAGGGTTGTTACCATCAGCTTGTCCCCACAGGGCGGGGCTTATACCAGGGCTCTGGAAAGTGAAAATCATTATCCCCGCCCATCCCCGTAGGTGTGTGCGGGGGGGGGGGGGGGGGGGCAGTGGATACAAATGACTGGTGCATAAATGACACTTATAGAAGCTGTTGCAGCAGTACTAAGTAAATATATGACTTTCTGGCCAAGAGAGGTGGACGGACGTAGTGCTTGAGACTTATACATGTACTGATGATCCATGGCTTCCGAATGCCAAGGGCTCTTCGACAAACTGCGCGAATAGCTGCAACGGAATGCGCGTGTGCGTTAAGTTGTTTCAATTGAACTGCTGGTGACAGTTTGACTTAGTACTGCGCAGAGCAGGACAATGAGAACCTCTTCGTAATAGCAAATTAAACGTCGTGTGAATGTGTGAAACGGATTTGGTCTTCAATTGTTTACGAACTCTTCCTAATCTCTGTTAAGTTTCCAAAGGGAAAAGGCGCAACCGAGGTTATCAATGGCTACAAGAGGTTTGGATTCCCAAATTGGGGGGGGGGGGGGGTAGACATATTTTAATTATTGCTCTGTCTGAACATCACGTTAATTACATGAATCGTATCGTAAAGGGTGGTCACTCCGTTATTATGCAGGGGGGGGGGGGACATTTTCACCGATGTGTATATCGGATAGCATGGACTCGTATATGGCGCCAGGATTCTGGCAAACTCTGATTTCCATTGCTGAGGTTAGGAAAAGATATTGTTCGGAAATAGAATCGTGCAAATCAAGGCCCATAGACCAGAAATTCCAGTTGTTCTGCCGCGTGGCAACCCGGCATAGCCGATGAAGTAGTGTCTACAGAAAGAAGGCATGACCTTAAGTTTGATAAAGGGACTATTTATATAGTTTATTTTCATACAGATGTACATGTTCATGTAGAAAAGATGGGTAATTTATCAAAATCTAAATTGTATATATGTGATAACAAGTTGCGTTCATGTGCGCAATTTGCACCTAGGGTCAAATGTGCACACGGGTGCTAATTTGCTCCACCGAATTTGCACCACCTACAAAGGTGGAGCAAATTTGCACCCGGGTTCATTTTCATAAAACACCGTTTATATGACCAAAATACACCCCAGGTGCAAATTTACACCCCGGGTGTATATTTGCACCGGGGTGTATATTGTGCATATGAACGAGGCTTAAATCAAGACGCAATTGCAAAAATATAAAATGTAACGTTAAAAAGAGGTGGAGTCATTTTTGTAGGTGGTGCGTTTTTATTGAACATGAGTATAACTACAACGATTTGTAGACGTATTTGTTGACTTTATAATTTCTTTTTGAGCTTGCATTTATTTTATTTGTGGTAACACCGGTCGCACAGACCGTCCGTAACATTTCAGTTTGTGGCTCTATCACGCAATTTGTGATTTATAACATGATATGGCCAGAAAATCTGACACCGTTCTGGATTTTGGTCGTGATGGGCGATTTTTTTTCTGTTGTGACTGCCTAAACTGAGGGAATTTTGCATGCCTAAGCATAGTTATTATCAAAGACCCATAAAAAGATTTCCACTTGAGAAATCTTATTACAACGCTCTGAGAGCATTTATTAAAGCATTGATACAACGTACCGAAGGTTGTACACATTTGCTGTGGTAGCTGGTGCAGATCTCACCAGAGCCTACGCTGCTCACATAAAATAATGACACACGAATCGTTCTTTGAGCTGACACTTGAGATTTTGGTACTGTGACGACGGCCCAGGCGAGCCTTGTACAAATGTTCAGACCTGTGCAAATGTTGAGACTCTCCAGAGCCTTCGCTTCTCGAATAAAAGGCACACAAGTTGCCATTTGAGCCAGCACTTGAGGTTTTGGTACTGCGACGAAAGCTCAGGCAAGCCTTTGCCAATGTGCAGACTTGCCACAGCCTTCGCTACTCGCATAAATGGCACACAAATCGCCATCTCAGATTTGGTACTGAGACAATGGCTGAGGCGAGACTGTGCAAATGTCCAGACTGGCCAGTCTCCGCTCTCGCATAAATGGCACCCAGCTTGAAATCGCAATTTTAGCCAGCACATGCGATTTTAGTGCCTATGGCATAGTCAAAGAAGCTTTCCTCGTTTTGTTACACCCAAAAAGGGGGTTAAATTAATATCTTCTAAAAAGTCGGCAGCTTGTTTCAACACCTACAAAAGCTGGTTGTGAGTTCAAACGGTTGCTGACACGAGAACCCAACATTAATCATGTGAGCCGAGGTATGTGATTTCTAACAATGTGGTATTTTGACAAGTGTTGACTCAGACTAGCCTGTGCAGCATCCCTTTAAGCTTAGAAACTCCAAATGGCTAAACATTCATAGAATATTCAAGCGACTAGCAAAGGCTCTGATCAGACTGCGCGTATGCGCAGCTTGATCTGAGGCTTTGGTGGTCACTGCACACACCACATTGTTTGAAATCTCGTGTCACGGCTCGTGCTATTTTGTCGTTCGTACAGGTACCAGTTTTCGCGGAATTGATGATATGTGAATAACAAACTTTACTTCGAAAGCTTTGTCATGATATATGATAAAGAAAAAAAAACTATTCAAAATATTACAATGCTCGACAATGCAATGGGCACTAAAATCTCATGTGATGACTCAACTGGCGATTTGTGTGCCATTTATGTGAGCGGCGTAGGCTCTGGTGAGTCTGCACCAGCTTCCACAGCAAATGTATACAACCATCTGTACGTTGTATCAATGTTTCAATACTTAGTGCGTTGTAATAAAGTGCCTCAATATACAACTTTTGCTAGATAACTGGAATGTTATTTCACGGAAATATGATAATAGCGATGCTAGATTTCAAGAATTCAAGATTTTATTTTCAATCCCCAGGTTTGCATTAGTAAACAACACAAGGTGCAATAATAAACATACGTAATTACAACATTATGACGGTAGTAAACAGAACCAGCTTTATCCTTTTCATTCTGGTGCAAGTCCCAAGCACACTTATACTGTATACGGTGAGGTACTTGTA